>VXAA01002067.1:26220-50402 GCA_013399115.1 Anseranas semipalmata
TTCTTTCTTTCTTTCTTTTGGATGACATTTTGAATAGTTTAAAAGAAACAACTGTTAGTTTGATATAGGAACCCATGACAACATTTTCTTTAATTATGAGAAAGTGCTTTGGAAAAGTAACAAAAAGCAAGTACCTCATAGTAATAATGAAAAGCTTGGGATTTATCACCTTCATTATCATATAATTTCCCTAGCTTTGAAAGTACATGTGGGTCAGTTGGTACTACACTAATCAGCTGCATAAGCCACTCTATGGCTTGATTGGGATCTTCCATGATTTCATATCTGAGTTTTCTTCAGTCAAGGACTAATGATGATATTTTGATTTACTCAGAATTCCTACTACTTTATATAATATAACCCATATGATAGACAGATATACCAGTCACTATAGCATGGATATATACTCGTATTTTTTATACATTGGTTCCATAATTTCTTTAGCATCAGAAAGTATTTTTGTGAAAAAAAGATAAATAATTCATAGAATCACAGAATGGTTTCGGTTGGTAGGGACCTTAAAGACTATCAAATTCCAACCCCCCTGCCATGGGTAGGGACACCTTCCACTAGACCGGGTTGCTCAAAGCCCCATCCAACCTGGCCTTGAACACTTCCAGGGATGGGGCATCCACAGCTTCTCTGGGCAACCTGTTCCAGTGCCTCACCACCCCAGAGTAAAGAACTTCTTCCTTCAGAGGCTTTAGCTGCTCTTTTACCTTAAAAAAAACACTTTGGGCTTAATTATCTTTTATGTCAGTCACTAATTCTACTTTGACTTCCTCATTTATAAGAGTGAAGTGTGAGAACTAGGCAATGTATTTGTAGCCTTCACGATTTGGTTTATTTTTCATAATATATCATTTTGTCCTTAAATAACTGATTAGGTAAAACTGCTGTCCTCAAGAACAGACTTTTGCCTGCAGGGAGATTTTCTGCTGTATGTCTAAGAAGCACAGCATAGACAGTGTACAATTCTGGTCCTGAGAACAGAAGCAGCTTTGGTTTTAATTAGCCCTACAGTGTGGTCTCCTGTCCTCAGTCACCCCTAAGCTACACATCAGCTCAGATATGCAGCGGTATGAGCTACAGCTACCTCCCAACATGTTTTTTCAGTTTTTGCTGCACCCTGCCCTTCATGGAAGAAACTTGTGAGCATTGGTAGAAAGAAGTTTTACATAGCAGTGGAGCACAGAAACTCTCACCCCAGACAGAACTGGGAACTGTAGGGCCATTTATGCTGTTGTAAATGGGCAAGGCAAGGAATAGAAACCACTGCGCTTTTGTATTTTTGGAGATTGCTTATTTTACTGACTAAAATATATTTTTATTACCTTCATTATCTTTAAAAGTGTAGTACAGCAACGGGAATCTGTTCTGACTTGGGGACGATTTTATTATGTTTTGCACATCCTCAGAAGCATTGTTAAAGAAATTCATACTGTACAATATCACTGGTGATGTGCAAAGCCAAAACGCACCCCACCCTACACTTGGCTTTCCAATCTGTTCTGCTTTTGCAGTGCTGGGAGACAATTACTTTCTTAGACATACACTGGCCTGGAAACAGTTTTCCCAACAGAACTTCACTTTCATTAAATTTGTTATTTTTTCGTTAAGGTTTTCCTCAACTGTGCTTACATCTGTGACATTATTTTCATAATAAAGTCAGCAGCATTTTAAATATTCCAGGACACACTTTAATACTGAGTGTAAATGTTTAACTATTCCCTGACACACTGATTAATGCAACGTGAACAGTAGTAACATATTTCTCCACTTGCTTCACTGGAAATGTCAAAGAAGATTGTAAGTTCTGTACTTGTTTTTACAAACATGAGAGAATCAATCCATGCATGAGCATCCTAGTTATAATGGACACTACAGTAAATTCTTCGTCTTCCTGTCACGACTGAAACGTATTTCACATTAAATGAATCTACTAAAAGCACCATCCCTTATCAAAACTTAGAAAAAGATACATGTTTGCTATTTGGTGAAGAACTTGGGCACTATTTCGAAGGATTGCATGGAGTTTCAGAAAACAATCCAAAGCTTCATCTATCCTGTTTAACTTCTTGTATGTTAAACCTAAAAAATAAAGGTTACAATATAAATGCAATGAGATAAAAACGGATTCAGCACATTAATCGACACAATAACCAAGAAAAATAAAATAGGCACATGGAACTCAGCAGCAGTGTATCTGCCTTGACATCAATGGACTCTATACTTGAGTCATTCTTATAATTCCTTCCAGCTAGTATGACTTAAACTGATAAAGGCAAGGAGCATGAAACTAATCAAAGACCAAGAACATAAGTCATCTCACTTTCTGAACAAGATGAATGAGGGAGAGGGATGGCTTTCAGGAGTGGAATGACTGTGATGGTTCAATAATGCTAAAATTAGTAGGTTTTAGTAGATAGTGATATTTACAGCATTTTTTTATATTCAAAGTGACTTTCCAACATCAAGTAGTAATTGCAGATGATTAACAGTTTGTGTTTTGGTTTTTTTTTTGGAGAAGAGATAGGAAGCTAATATCCTGCTATAACATAAACTACTGAATAAAGTAATAATAATTAGTATATATTTATATACAAGAAAACTTTGAAAGCCAGATTCTCAGAAACACTAGTATCACCTTTAGACAAAAGCTAAATCACAAAAGCACCTTTGGCTTACCAAGATTATAAAGTGCTTCAGTGCAAGAGGAATCATTCCTGAGAGCTTCCTTGTAAAACTCAGCTGCTTTTTCATAGTCTCCATTTGCAAAAACAGTATTTCCTTTATTAGTTAGAGCTGCTGGATTGTACCTATCAGAATTTACAGCCAAATCTGCATAGTTAGTTGCTTGTGCCAATTCATTCTCCTATATGGACAAAACAAACATTGTATTAGTCATTTGTCGGTCAAATTTCTTGCAGCTCTGGCTTCTCATGGTAACTATAGTGGAATTTCAAAAGATTAAGGATAAAAAAAAAAAAATACATTCTTTAGTCCTAAAATATTCCTGATGTATTTTAATAAGGCAGATCACTGCTTTCGCATTTCAGAGAACTTAACACTTGACACCTCTTTTGCCATTCTGTCCCATTCAGACTGGAAGTTTTCTTAGCTGCAACAAAGAAGTATTTGTTTAAAATCAACAACAACAACAAAACCCTCAAACCCTACAAATTTCATACAAAAACATTCCTGACTAACCTACATATTTCACATGTTCCTGAAGTTCAGCCAGGGTCTTCAGGAGCTAAGTTTTAAATGCAGGTGGTGAAGTTCAGCACAAATCACACTCCAGGCATACTTCTGTGGCCTGGGCATCAATCCCACTCTTCCTCTGAGCAGCAGCAGACAAGGGACATACCCCAAACTACAGCCAGGAAAGTGTGTTCCAGAATAGCTCTTATGACACGCAGTTTCTTGTCGTTTACACAGATTATTTAGACAAACACAAAAATTACTACAAAGATACAGAAATTGCTACATCAGCTTTGGTTCTTAACTGGTTTTGTCAAAGCAAACACTTACCAAATAATAAAGGAATGAAAGGTTTGTTGCAGCTGCGCTCTTTACTCTGCTATCTTTTTTTTCAAACATTTTTAAAGTCTCCAGTGCCTAGAAGTAATTCAGAAACAATTTACTTCCCAGTGAAGCAAACTTACACCAAAATTCTTTCAGAAAGCATTGATAAACTGCACAGTAACGAACATCTAAAATTATCACCTCATATAATTACATACATGATAATTACTACAGTTTGTAACAAATGATTACAAGCATGTACACACAAATATATATATATACATATATCTCATATATGGTATTAATCTTGGTCACAAAATGTGAATAGCATTGGCTATATATTACTTTTTATTCAAAATTTAGACTAGATATAGCTACCTTGAAATACACAGGTATCTGACAACAATTCTATACATAGAAAACACAAGTTTATATTATTTGTTTTAATTTAGCCAACCGATTAAACTTCTCACACCTATTTTTCCCGTTCTCTAAGTGAACGCAAAAGGATTATGATTAAAACCCTTATTAAAAAGATAAAAAAATACATCCTATATAAAAATATGCAAGACTGTGTAGGATTGGATTTTAACTTGCAGTTGTTTTGTAAGATATGAAGAAGACACCTGTCTAAGTTTAGGAATTACTCAAATATGTGAAGACTGAGGACAGAAGATAAAGAAACTAAAATTTGTAAACTTTGAAATGAAGACGTTCACGGACAAAAGTAAACTAAAGTTATGGTTAATAAACTATCAAAGAAACTTTAATATTATACATATCAGCTTTTTTTTTTTCATTGACTGTATAATAACATTTGTAACTGCAAACTAAACTGTTAAGAAAATCTGGCTTCTTTCCAGTAGATATTTATACTAAGCACAAACTTAGAATATTACAGTGGGCCCAGTTCTGTTGTCTATTATAACCCAGATGTGGCAACTTCAATTTAGCCGTCTACGTTAGCAATTCAAGTTTCCTTCTTCCTTTACATAAAACCTGTAATCTGCTGTTTACATATCAAAATGAATGCATCATACTATATGTGGAATGCCAAAACAAACATGAAGAAAATAAGTTTTAATTGACTGTCATCCATGCTGGTTTTAGTTATTTCACACAAAATACACGACTGTCCTAATGATGTGGAAAGTGACAAAGTATATACAGCTAGATGTAGTTAACTGATTTAGTCAACGACATTCAACTGAAAAACTATTAGCTATTAAAGATCATAATATTCTCCTTATAATAGAAAATTCTCTGAAGAAAAAAGCAATTTCAACCAAGAAGAGCATTTCAAAAGTTTCACTGCAGAGTTTGTGGTATTTGATATGCGAGACTTCACCTATGACAATTTCATTCTTTTATATTTATTTGTGACTTTCTGCAAAATGGGAATGGTCCAAAGTATTTACAGATATAACACTATATCTGAGATACTCTACTCCTAAGCATAGACTTGCTTCTTTGAGTAAAAGCTACACATTTCTTACAATGGCATTCTTTTTTAGTGAACATAAGAGTTATATAGTTCAAAATCTCTTTCTGAAAAGCCATTTCCCATTGTATCTGATATGTTTACCTTTGCTCTTACTGCTAAATGGTACCTTTGACTACAACAACTAGAGTGGAAGTAGTCTGTTTTTCATTTACGTTCGTATGACTCTGAACTCTATTCACTTACTGGTAACCATGTTGCAGGTCTGTTACATCATTTCAGCAATTAGGAGCTTTAGGATGAAAATCTATAGCAATCCTCCTTTTGTCCTTGCAGAGAAGAAATGCTCTCTTTGCAACATCAGCTAAATGAAATTTCTAAATAATTTCTAACTTTTTAATCCCAACAATAATGTTCAACAATCAAAACACAGATTGCCTGAATTATTCTTTATGACATGATTCCATTGTACCTAAATTATTTGCTTACAGAAGTTAAACTTCAAAGCAGCTTGCCTGACTGAAGCAGGGTCTGCCAGAGACGTTAAGGAGCTGCATGACTAACTTGCAGACTTTTATTTTAAAATTCATTTTCAAATAAAATGAAAGTTTTTAAGAAAACATTTAAAATATCCAATACACAAACCCTCTCAATAATAAAATACAGTCTAAACACACTGTGGGAATTTCCAACCTAAATTTTAATTTTTTGTTAAGACTATTTTAAAATAGTATTAATTATGATGAGCACATAGTTAAGGCTGTTAGAGTTACAGCAGAAATCTATTTCAGTTTTTTTGTAACTTAATAAAACTTTCAGCTTTGAAACTAAATATTTCAAGAAGTTTCCATTCCTGTTCTTCAGCCAAAGGTGTGTTGAGCAGGTGGTGAGTCAGTAAATACATGAACAAAAGACAGACAGGATGAATATAACTGGCAGCTGCAGTTTTATCAGAACAACAAAAAAGACTCTGTGCAATCACCATACTGCAATCCCACCCTGCTATTAAGTAGTTCCAGTACAGGTTAAAGGTCTTCTACCACATAATCAAAACAAAAAGTGCACCTTCCCCATTTACTCTGAACCTCCAATGCCCTTCCCTCTCCCGGCCCTGGAGTACTCCATGGGAACATCATCAACAAACTGTGCATCTCATTTTATCTCTGAGAAATAATTTTTTTAACCTACACTGGATACTAACTGGAAATTGTGAAAAAAAAATACCATCAAAATTATGAATTCTTGAGATCATATTACTGTCTACCTACCTGTATCTCTTTCACCCTCCAAAAATGATCAAAAAAGCTACTAGATCAGCCAAAATTTTCCAAACTCTCAAAGTGCTTCTTGATGTAAGAAAAGCTATCAGTCAGACGTGCCGTATAATAAAAGCAAAAACTTTCTTGCTATATCTACAGGGAAGGAAAAGAGGACAGAGTGGAGAGGAGCACCTCAGGAATCCAGAAGAGCTTAAATATAGAGAAAGGAGGGTGGGCTTAATGTAATCATGTAGCCCTGTGTGCATCCTTCCAAGCTATGGGAACGTGAAGGCCCTTAGATGACAGAGGTATTCAGCTTCAGCTATAATCTTGCTGTATATGATCTCTCATATTTCTTGCCACTTGTACAAACCCAGGGGCTGCTATATTCTTTCTCATTTATTCAGCATTCCTATCATTGACTGTACTGAACAGTGCATGTTAGAAGGAAATTGAGCAAATCCTGTCAGATATCTGAGTTTCTTGTTGTTCAGATGAAGTTGTTTTCCAACTGCTATGATTTCAAAATGAGCCTTTTTTCACAAGATGAAAACCTGGTATTATAAATTGTACTGAAACCTATAAAAAATTTGATTAAGAGCAAAAAATGCATTTGATTTAAAATAAAACAATATAAGGCACATGAACTTAGACAATAACAAACACCTGGTAAGTTGTGGTATTAATTTATACACTTTCATTGGAAATTGATATGCATAGAAATGGAAAGCTATAGCTAATAGCCCACTGTACATATTAACAAGAGATTAGTGATGATTTTTACCATAAGATCCATTCAGCATGAAATTCATTGGCAGAAATTTGTCTATGCTAGCTACTGGACGGCGAGCTGCAGAAAGGGACCTTACCTACATAAACACATATACATAATTTCTACTTACATGGCCACAAGTTACTTTGCAAGTATATTTAAAAATCTAACAAAACAACTAATAGGACACATGCAACAATATATATGATGTAAACTAAAATCACAATGATTTTGGTAGATCCATCTTCTGAACTTCTGCCAGTTAAATTTTGAGCAATGAGATATACTTTTACTCTAAAGTACTGATACTATGTCTCTTCTATGACATTCCTCAATTCCTACTATATACTGTGGCTTACAATGCTACAGTATCTTTTCAGTAATGGTGATTCATACTAGCTCTCTATGCCCTCTAGGCGGACAATCTTTTATGAGAGATGTAGAACTTTCCAAGCTCCTGAGCAGATGCTTAATTTAATTCCAGCTTGTACTTCAACAGAAGGTTAGGAAAGCTGACTAAAGTTCAAGGTGAGATTACAATATTTTAGGTAATGCTGTGGTACACAAGCAGTGAGAACAGCATAACATCAACAGTAATGATACATATGAAGTGCATCTGCATATGTTTTGATATCAAACTCAACCTAACAGAGAAAGATTCAGATCATACTAATGAGAACACCTCCTTGCTGATTAGCCATCTGCTCTTTAGGCTCCAATTGACTGTACTGACTACATTTCCATTAATTGTAATGAGAGCTTGGACACCCAGGGAAGATAACAAAATTTAGGTATCTTAATTTTGAAATGAACTGCATTCACTCTAAATTCTATGGGAGAAATTTCATTTAGAAGAAACTCATCTCTTGCCAGTGTTTTTATAAAGTTATTTTACTGAGCAGCATCAATATAATTACTGTGCTTGCGTAAATCATTCTTACCCTTGCTGAAAAATATGCTGTGGCAATGTAAGATGTCTTTGACA
This sequence comes from Anseranas semipalmata, assembly GCA_013399115.1. NCBI lineage: Eukaryota > Metazoa > Chordata > Aves > Anseriformes > Anseranatidae > Anseranas > Anseranas semipalmata. The sequence continues at coordinate 34,206 of VXAA01002067.1, forward strand.
ATACAATATTAAAAAAATAATAATGTGAAAAGTCACTATACCTGGTTAAAATCCTGTTGCCTCAGATAAGTAGTGGCTTTATTTATTTCCAGATCATTGGCTAACTCTACATAGTGGGAAGCTTTTACTACTTCAACACACCTGCAAGAGAAAGAAATCCAATAAACAAAATGCATTTGGGGAAATGACACTTTGTTACATACTTTTGCTGCCAATTCACTTTCCAAAAGGAGTTCTTAGCTATTCCTTCTTTACAAAGACAAACAGCACTTTGATTAAAAACATTTAAGAACACATTTTGTTCCCATAAACAACCTCAATAACTCTGTCTCTGCTGTTGTTTTTTCAGTCAGCAGCCTAAATATGTTAGTTTCCATCACTGAGTGAACTTTGTAATACTGATGTCAAATACTGACCTAAATAGATGCTGAATAAATAACTCAGTGTTTGGTCTTAAAATCTTGGTTCCATTCTGTTTTTAGTATAAAATTTGTAAATTTTTTTAATTATTATTTCTATGTCAGAATTATTACAGCAAAATAGCACAGCGCTCAGGACACATTGTTTGACCTACACTAACATACTCACAGATATGAAAATACTCACAGACATGTTAATTAGAGAGATATCAAAAGTAGTATATGGGAGAATATGCAAAATAAAAACACAAATAATTCCTAAAGTAATACTTGGCCTTTCAATAAAGCCTTACTTATACTACTGCACACTACTGTTTTTGGGGAAACCCCTTCTTTGGACAGGTTCTATCAGCCCATTTTTCAAACCTGATCTCCTGTTGCATGTGATACTACCAAACCAATAAACCAGCTTAGTGAACAGACAGTAGACTGTGCTCCTGAGCTACATAATAATAAAGTCATAATAATAAACCTTTCTGCTCATCCCCCAGTTACTTTTGGCTTAGGGTCTTCCACAAAATGAGGGCAGAACAGAATGGAGGAGACAGTTCAGATGTTCATTCACAGACACCATCTTTTAGGGTTTGATGTGGCGTATTTTAAAACTACCTAATCACTTGAGGCATGACCTTTTTTCCTTGTATGCATATACCATTCTCCCAAACTGGTTGGAATTAAGCAGACAGTGTACAACTTTCTGGGATTCTTTAATCCACTTTCTTTAAGTGGTGGAAAGCCTTTTTATTTTGTTTTAATAGTTAGCTAATTTGCCCACAACAGTTTAATTTAATAAACTGCCTGCTGCTATAATTGGGTTGGCACATGGATTGTCTCTGTACAAAGTATACAAATGTCTTTTGACGTTGGAGGAAAAAGTACGGAAAAAAAAAAAGCAATTTCTGCAGAGGTCTGTAATACAAGAAAGGTCCAAAAGCAGTTTTCAGCTGTTCCTGTTACGTCTAACCATAAAATGCACAGAGATCTATCTATCCATCTGTTCCTAATGGAACATGACAGAATAGCCCCAGGATTATGCCACGCTTTAAGAACTCTATGTAAGAAGTTAGGAAATACAAACAGTATTTGTCCCCACTTTATTTCTGTAAAGAAAATTATTCTGTTTAAAAGCACATTTAATATTCAGAGGACTCACAGCAAAGTATTATTTGGAAAACCAAGCTCAAAATGCTGGTTAAACTAACATTTACAGGGCTTGAATACCTCAGCCGAGAAGAGTAAAGAGTAAATCTGTTCCAATATACACAAAACAATCCCACACATCTCACCTTTGAGTTGCTTAATCATCCAGAACAGATACGAAAGAGTACATTTTACTTCATGAAAAGTATTTTCTGGACAGCACCAAGGAAACTGAGTATCTGACAAACTATGAAATAAATGAAACTTATCTGGTTTTCTTGAACAAAAAACAAGATACAGAACAAACAAATCAGACTTACTCAGCATATGCTAAGAAGTTATAAAGCAACAAACTAATTTTCACAAGACATACTGTTCTAATAAGTCAGAATGGCAAAAGTAGGGAAATGATTGGATTGTAATGATTATTAAATCATCAAACACCACCTTGTGGGCTGTGGCAGACTAAACATGTCTTCAATGTGAGAGGTTATTTCATGTTACTTTAAACTGCTTCATTAATAAATTACAATTACAGGACCTTCACAATTTGAAAATATTTCTAATTGGCCAAAAAAAGTAAAGGAAGGAAAGTTCCCTTTACACGTCTAACTTCCTTCACTTCCGTACTATATTTTTTCATACATTAACAAAATCAAACACTGAATATAACTGTTACTAATGTTGTGGCTGCACATTCATTTGTGTACGTTACTTTCCAATAATGTTAAAAAAATACTATAAGTATCAAAATAGGTCCTTATAATAGAAAATTAAAAGCCAGATAACAATACAGCTTGACAAGTTATACTAATAATTTTTATGGTGTCCTCATAGAAAGTGTGTCTTTTTTATTTTAAGAGTATTCTGATGCAGCAAATACTACAGAAAGCAAAAGCTAAGCTGTAAATTGAAAAATAAACTGGATACAAAAGCCAAAAAAGTAAACTGTATCAGCAGCCTATCACCGTATACACTTGTATATATGTTCAAGAAACTGTAGATTAAGTTTACATTTACAATCATAGAACGTTTGGGGTTGGAAGGGACCTTAAAGATCATCTAATTCCAACCCCCCTGCCATGGGCAGGGACACCTTTATTTATAAACATTAAGTTTACAAATGAAATGCAAATAAACATTTCTAATAATGTTTAGATTTCAGTGTTTTATATAATGACTTTGTGGAGTAATGAGAATTTCTTAGGCACCGCAAGTCTTCATTATGCTATCTTCTAACTTACAATAAAGAATCGTGATCATTGTCTTCTGTACAGCATCTGTAGGTCAAGACTTTTAATAAGTTCTTGAATTGTCAAATTTAATTTTCAAATTCAATTGAATTTTAAGAAGCTCTCTTTGTGCCAATACACAGCAGTTCAAAATGTGTAATTAACAGTTGAGTTTCAGTGATGCAATGAAATTCCTTTTTAATGTAGAATATACTCTAATGCTTTGTTTTTTTTCTCCAGTGCATTATGGAGGCAAACTGAAAACAGCCCAGACCCTGTGCTTGAGGTGTGCAACAACCTGTGTTTTCCAGACTCTTTAAGTTTGTGAATCTAGTCTCATAACCAGCACCAGAGATTGACATATAGGTTAGACAAAAAGAAGCCCTGGTTAACTCTTACCAGTCATAGCCAACAGCAAAAGACGTTTCGATTACTGGTGCAATCAGTTTAGCAGCTGTCATGATATATTCTTCTGCCATGGATTTCCTAAGGAAAAAGAAAAAAACAACATAAAAAACAGTATACAAACATATCACCATTTCAAAACCACGTATGCAAAAAATAACCACATCTTGTTCTCGCCTTTTCCTGCACTCAGAAGACAATCTCAGAATTCAATCTGATCAGTCCCCTGCTACTGCCCTGTATCTTGACAATATTCTCAGTTTTTCCTGTTTTCCTTTCACTGCACACCGTAGCTGTATTTAAAAAAAAAAAAAAAAAAAGCTGCACGTTATAAGCATCTATCTCATAGAATACGAGATAGATGTTTTATTTTCCCTTTTGCATTAAACCCGTTTTATAGTTTTTTGCAACTGCCAGACGCTAAACTCAGAGATCCAATCAGTTCTTCCAAGCACATTCTTTCCTAAAAATTATGAGGATACTTTTATAACAATAGCTGTTGACACACAAGAAAATTGGTAATACTTTCAGGAGCTAAAATCCATGGCATCACAGTCAAAAAGAACAGACTCCACCATTACCTCTCACGTTCTATTTGTCTTAAACTGTCATTTTTAATAGCTTCCATCAGTAGATTTGTATGTGGATCATCCTGGATGGGGACAAAGCAACTGTAAATAATGATGCCAGTATACATGCATTTGAATTATTTTATAGACAATTTTATAGACAAAAATGTAAACATAAATTCGTGCAGATTACATAGTCTGCAATGTCAGTTATTTACTTTTCACATTTCAAAAAGCTGACTTCAATTTAAAGTAGTCTTAATTCTAACTACAAAATCTGAAGTTTGACATTACAACTACTTTCATCCTGTTTCAATGCTCACGCATGTCGTCATGGCTCACATTATGGTTGTTAATAGCTATAGTAAGAAGCCTGCATACCACAGTGAGAATACTCACGTGCTTAAAAATAAGAACATGCTCAAGCATTTGCTGAAATGCAGTGGTATTCAGCAGATGATGAGCAGTGGTACCTTGTCATTACAATAACTCACACAATCCTCTTGTGGTTTCTCTCACATACTTCCCTATTAGTTCTGAAAGAACTATATACAGGTGTGCTGCGTAGCCACCCCTTCCTCATTCACTAGGAATCACGGATTTGCACAAAATAAAGACCAGAATGAAACTTCATCATTTTTTAATCTGACCTCCTCATAACAAAATATGGAGTTTGGAATGACTCTTAAAACTATAGCACGCCTATCCTTAGGAAGAACAGCCACAGTCTAGAGGTTTTCTTCCAATGAATGATCTTCTGTAGCCCTCAATTGATTCTTCAAGTGTTTAATGATCACTACTGTCACATAATTTCTAATATGAGAAATTATATCAACCACATAATTGAAAAAGATATGATAGATATATGTAAAATACATATAAGAAATTATAGACATATCAGTAAATATATATAATGTTTCATATAGTACATTTTATTTGCTTATGCTAAGACACTATGAAGCAACAGCTATACTTAAGCTGCAAATAGTTTGAAGATTAATTATATCTTTGATCTTTAGTACTGAAAATAGAAGCTTTGCAACATGAAAAAAAAAAGAGATTGCTAAGGGAATATAAAAGGCTTGCCTCGATCTTTCTATAGAGAACCCTAAACCTGTTCATTACTTTTTTCTGTGTAACATTATGAGCAGCTGGTTTCATGCTAAAAGGAAGTCTAGTTTCCAACAAATTCTAAGCTAACTAAAATAAGTATCTATAAAATTCACTAAAATCTTCCTTCTGCAAAATATGCTACCATATTACAAGTTTCATTAGCGCTCATTTGAGATAATTTGCATTAACTCACTCCTTTTATTTTAGCTTATACATCATTTATCATGTTATATAATAAAGGAGGCAAGGCAATGAGTGAACTACGTAAGTCAGCCCACATGAATTTCAACAAAATCTTTAAGAAGACAACTGTGTAGTGTGGATTTTATGTAAACCATATCTTTTGAGGGAAAAAATATTTGAATATTCTCAACATCATTTTACATTTCTGAGCAGTACTGACAAAATAAACTCATTCTAGTAAAAATGTTATTTTAGAAATGTAAATACACATCCAATTTACTTAGTATAGTTTAAGCTTTCAACATCTCTTCCCCTTTCTCCTGATTAATCATATAAATACATAACTTATTTTGTTCAAACTTACATTTGGTGAAATGTATTTGTCATCATAATCCACTTCCAAGGGAACTGCAATCAGTTTTTGGAATGCTTTTTTCATTTGTTCACTGTCTCCAATAGCAAAATAACATAGGATCAAGTTGAAGCCTGCCTTCAGGTTTGGGGACATGCTCATTATATGTTCAAATGAAGAAATGGCATCAATGTATTGGCCAGTTTTAATAAATGCAACTCCAATATTTTGCATTATTTTAATCCTAAGTAAAGAAATTGGGATTAGTTTACATTTTTAACTATCATGCTGTACTCAAAACTTGTATTTCAGAACCATGCCTAATAGTATAAGCTTACCTCATCTCTTTGTGGATGCTAGGAATCTGGTCTAGAGCCATACGGTAGAATTTGATAGCTTTGGAATAGTTCCGTTGTTTTAAATATATATTTCCCATATTGACCTTCAGTCTACCTATCATAAGAAGTGAATGAGTTACAGTTTTTTAAAGCATAGTTACAGCATTTTTAAAAATTATTTCAAAGGGAGAGCAGAACAACTTTTTAATAAATTTGTCTTCATTATAGCGTACCAGTAGCCCCTTTAAAGAAGCACTGCAAGGAACAGCCTCCTAGGAACTTTCACCCAAGGGAAATAAAGTAGCAGTGAAACCTAAGAAAGAGCTATTAATGTAAGATGTATATCTTTTTTTGGTTGTGAATTGAGGGATGAGGTAGACATTTTTTATGGTGCTATCCAGGAAGGCAGCTGTAAATAAGCATCTCTGTGAAAAAGAGTGGAGTCTGTAGGAGTCTCAAAGATATGCAAAATACTGAAGGAAGATTTCAGAAAGGGCGAGATGAGTCAAAAGAGAAAAAAATAATATTAGAGCAGACAACGCAGTGCGTTCCATGAGAAAATGATGTATTTGACTTTATGCTTAGCTTAGCTTACGGAAAGAAAAGACTTTATGAGTTGGAGAGCATAACCACGCTAAATTATACCAAGTCAGACAGTACGAGTATCTGCCATTCACTCTGGCAGACATGAGAGCTGAGATCTCTGTGAGTCAACACCATGCAGATGAAGTCCTGATTTTGAATGCCTGACTACCAATTTTAATTCATTTTAGAATGTAACCTACCTCCATTGCTGAACATCTTATTCTTCACTATAACTTGATAAGTATTCAGTGCTTCAGCATACATTTCATTAGCAGCATACTGACTGGCCAGATTGAAAAGAACCTATAGAAAAATGGAATTATAGGTACAAGAAAATAATGTTCTTCTCTCAACTGTAATAAATTTAAATCCATAGTAGATAGTTTCAGATTAATTTTACCTAAAAAGTATTGCTTTTACCAGTTTTAAGCCTCCCATCTTTAATGCTCCTTTGTTCTTGTACATTGACACAGAGAGTTCCAAATCTCTTTATTCTATATAATTATCTTTTTACTTACATAACTACCACCAAAAATCATGCTACATAAAGACAATGTTATAATGCAATGTTATTAAAAACATTTGTTTAAGATAATACTTAGAAACTGTGTAATTTATGACTCCCAACATGTAGAAAATGGCCCTACTATCAGTGGTCACTCAGTTTATGAAGAGAGAATTTTTTAACAGCTATTTCAAAACAGAAGTTCTGCTTCAGTCAGGTAAAACAGCCCCACATTTTTTCCCCAGCTTTACTTTGAACTTCACCATAAAGTTAATGACCAAGTCTGCCTAACTTGATATATTCATTGTTTATTATTTTTCCTACAGCAATACCTGGAGTATAACTTTAAATTCCTCCTAGATATTTTTATTTATGTTGTACCCTTTAAAAAAAAAATATACTACTAATTTGAAAACCAGAAAGTAAATCTAGATACCTGCTTGAAAAGTAAGGATATTAATGTATCCTCTTTCACATAATATATTCCTTGGCACTTTATGGTTCAAGATAAAGGCAGTGTCTGATCTCTCCTGTTCTTCTCCTTTTGGCACATTATATTATTTTATGCATGTTTTTTATGTGAGTAGGTAGCTGGAATTAATGTTCATGGATGTCCTTCTTCAATTAATGTTGACTATGTGGTTCCCAGGGTACTTGAGAGGGAAAAGACTTGCAAGGGAATAGACTTGATAATATGGATCTTTGCAATCCAATATTAAACTTTTAACTTCAAGAAGTCATTCACTTTATCTTCATAATTTTTTTTTCTTTTTAAATTTAGACCTTATCTGATCTGGAACAGTGCAGGGAAGTGGTGGAGTCCCCATCCCCGGAGGTATTTAAGAGATGTGTGGACTTGGCACTAAGGGACATTGTTTAGTGATGGGACTCAGTAGGTCAGACTGATGGTTGGACTTGGTGATCTTGAAGGTCTTCTCAATCCTAAACGATTCTATGATTACAACACGCTCACTCAGCAAACACTGAAATATCATTAGGAAGTTAGCTACCAACATGCTTCAGTTATTGAAGATTTCTAAGCACTTACTGAGTAAGTGAGATCTAAGCTGATGTTTTCTGGACTAGCAATTTGTTCACGTTGTCTCACCAATACTCTTTCCTTTCTTCCAGCTTCTTTTGCTTTTTCCAGAGCCTTAAATAAATTACTAAAATTTAGTGATGCCTTGAATCTTACTAACCCAAGACCACAAAAATACATTCAAAACAAGTATGAAAATAATATACTCATGTCCATTTTCTTTAGATGCACAGATTGTACATGATGCTTGAAAAGCAGCACTATAACCTCCAGAAAGGTGTTAATTAGTAATAAGCAGACATATGGTTAAGTCAGCTTAGCTGTAATACTTTTAGAGGAGTATAGTTACACTGTGTGTATATATATTTATGCCATAATCACTTACAACCACAGGAACGTTATTCTACTTGTATTAATTATAGAAAGTGCATATAAATTAAAGGCCACAAAATGATTAAGGGACTGGAGCATATCTCCTATGAGGAAAGGCTGAGAGAACTGGGACTATTCAGCCTGGAGAAGAGAAGGGCTTGGGGGGATCTTCCCAATGTCTATAAAATACCTGAAGGGGGGGGTGCAATAAAGATGGAGCCAGGCTCTTTTCAGTAGTGTCCAGTGCCAGGACAAGAGGCAATGGGAACACAGGAGGTTCCGTCTGAACATGAGCACTTCTGTGCTGTGCGGGTGACGGAACACTGGCACAGGTTACCCAGAGAGGTTTGTTGTATTGGATGGTATCAAGCAACTCAGGAAAGATGCTTTACCCATTCTTGTACTCTAACTATACCTCCTCAGAATGGTCTCCTAGACTAAAAGATTTATCAGCTCAGATATCTGAGCAAGAAACAACATCTCTAGTATCTCTAGCTTACTTTCTTTCCCTTATGCATCACATGGTGTCAGCTTGAGAGGACAAGAGATGGGCACAAAGGAAGTGTACATTCATAAGAACCCAATGTATCTCATTAATTCTAACAGTTGACCCTGCTCTGCCTCCAGTAGTTTAGGAGCTAGAGTTGGCCAGTCCAAAGGATATGGAAAAAAAAAATATAAGCCTTGTCCTAAGAAGTAAGAGTTAGAAGTTATTTTGATACACAGGAACCCAAAGCTGATGTACTTTATTGCCACTGTCCTGCGAAGCTTACTAGTGTTTGCAATTTAGGGTGTGCTTAGCTTGGAAGGTCCCCTTGTCTGAAGAACTGAAAGAAGATGAAATGATTAATCTTAATGCTAATCCCTTACAGTGCAACAAAAGCAATATAGTAAGTGTCTTCCATATGCTATAGCACCAAACAGCCCCTGATGCGGAAGGCTACTGTGGAGGTGGCTCACATGTGATTGACCCTGGTGCTAAGGATCAGTTCTGGATGAAAATGACATCCAAAAGGCCTGAGTAATACCAAGAAAATAGAATGCCACTCAGACAAGATCCTTACACATCGGGGGATGAAATGTTGCAAAGATGCCATTTACATGCCTGATATGGAAGAAGGGTCACCCATTTCCATACGGTCCATACGTTAAACTGGACATATCTGTGCCAGTTATAATTAATAGATTAGACCTATTTGAGGAGGCCAGTGGAGATATGGGGAAGGGAGTCTTTATAACACTGAAATCCTAACAAATACATACACAACAAATAGAGCTCCTACTCTTTTGGGGGGCAATACAAGCTATCACTGGATTAGAAGAGTCATAAAATTAGAATTAAGATGATTTTAATAATTTGAAATGTTTGAACCCAAAATTAATTTGAATCATCTAGCTATGCAAATTGTTCTTCAAATAATACCAAAAGAGAAATGAAAACCAGAAAAAATACCAATTTCAGGTCTCCACTGCTGTTGGCAATGCAACTTTCTTCAACTAGTTCATTCACTTTTTTTTCTAACTGTCTAATCTTCTCTTCTGAACTAAAAAACAAAACAACAACAACAACAAAAAGAAACAAACAAAAAAAATAAAAGGATTGATTACCACTACTAATGTCATGGCAAACACAAAGTTTTTATGCAGGATACTCTCAATAAAATAACACGGTGATATATAATGTCACAACTAACTGTTTTTCCCAGCAAAGAAAATATAACATGAAACCATGCCCAGAGAAAACCCTCCATAGGTATCACATTCATACACACAGAGACCTAAGAAAATATAAATCCTCTTATGAGAACAAGACAGACATGCAAATTTCATACACCCAATTTGTTGAGGTGAAATAATGACAGAACAAACAGATGAACTGGTGAAACTTTCAAATCAAACATCTAGTGAAACAAAATATTGTATTAAAAGCGATTAATTGAAACTCATTTGCATAGAAAACTTCAAAGTATAGCTTACATATGCAGATTTTGGTTAAAAGTTCTTATTCATCTATATTTTTTCCTCATTTAAATAACCAAATGTTTCAGTAGGATTCCCTACTCCTACATACCTATATTTAAGCAATTTAAGCTCAATGACTTCCTCTCAGCCAGCTCACCAATATTCACACCAGACTACAAAACTTTCACAACCTCAGATGTACCTCAAGTGTTAAGTTCAGATAGTGAACAAGAAGAAAAGCAGGCAAACTCCCCCCCAGTCCTCCCACAGATCTACACGAATCATGGCGTTCCTTGCCTGTGATACACCCTTTCATAGTCCTCCACAATCCTATTCAGTCTCACAGCATTTATGTGGCAACAGCTACATCCAGGCTGCTGGACTATGGTCAGAGCCAGAAATCTCTGAAACTAGACTGTCCTGAAAGTCAGTGCAACGACTCTGGGGAGTCAGCTAACCATGTCTATAAATGTTTGTGGCACTATTCCACAAAGTTAAGAGTTTGGCCCCTCGATGTTTTATAATTGCCTGAATGTTTCTAAGCTCTACTATCATTTTTTTTGTTGTTGCTGTTAATGCTTTGAAGTCATTTAGAACAAAACTGAACAAACCTGTCTGGATTTTTCATTTCCAGAGGTGGAGCAGGACCTCTTGCTTGGCCAAGAGGATCAAATAAAGAACCTGCAAAATTAACACAGTACTGAAAATTGCAAATTAACATCTTCCTCTGGCAGATAGTGATTTCTACAAACTGTACCTCTCACAGCTGCCTTAGTGTAACCTGCAGCCTGCACTGCTGTCATGGGTCGAGCAACCCCATCCTTAAATAAAAAGGAAGTAATATTAAAAGAACATTCCTAAACAAACAGATTGTGGACAGTATGTGCATCAGTTACATACTACAAAACCTTTAAATACAAAAAACAATTGTTACCACCTCAGTAAATTGAATATTTTTAAACTCTTTTTATTGACTTATGTAATTCTCAAATATTATACATCATAACTGTCCACAAAGAAGAGAAGCAAATACTATAGGGAAACTGTAACTGATACAAACATACACTGAAAAATTTACATGTATTCAGAATACTTAATTTCAAGCATTTTTATTTTAGAAAATTCTTAAGAATTGTTGGTCTTGAGATCTGTAATGTGCTCTAGCTTACTGTCACACTGTTTCAAAAACAGATTTTTTTTATTAACAGCAAACTTTGAAAAATCATATGAAATTAATAATCAGAATGTTTGATTTGATTTAAACCAAGAGAGACAAAAACAAACTAGAAATTTTCAGTTTTTGTAACTTACTATTTACTTTACTATTTGTAACTTACTTAGACAATTCCTCCCAAAAATGCCTGACCCCACCCCCATGCCAGTTTGTTAAACTTTTCTGTCAGGCCCCTGAGCACAACTCATAAACCCCAGTAGTTTTGACCACCTGAGGCTTCCACCCACACACCCTACCCATGGGTCCAGGAGCTTTATTTAAGCTCAACCCTGGGCTCTCGGCTCTTGCCTGATCTATGCTGGAGGAGTACTGGTTTCCACATAAGCCACAAGTGTGCCTGGCTATAGCATTCCTTTAATCCAGATTTCATCCAGTAGAGTGACTTCCTGGATTGATCTCAGCCTTAACACTATAGATGTGTCCAATGATCACTGCTCCTAATCCCGGCCTATGCATCAAACTTTTGCTTGACCTTGGACCTGCTTCATCTCCATGATACTGCCTTATTTTCTGGACATTTGGTTGGACATGGCCACCATTTCTGTGTGGACCCTACTTGGCTTCCTCAGGTACTGTGGGACTGTGTCTGCACTGCTGGCCACGTGATTTCCTCACAGGCTCCTGGCTTGGCTTGCCTTCCCTTCCCTTATGAAGTAGCCCCATTCCCAATGCTCCCTGGTATTCCTGTCTCCCACCTGGGCTGATACAAAGTGGCTATATATAAATATATTTAACACTAAGTCAGTAAATTTAAGGATGGTGCTGTGGAAAGTCATTGGTATGTTGCAGTAGATTCTTATTAGAGTACAAATATATGAGAAAAATGAAAACCAGAGTCTACCTTTCTTCCTATGTCAAAGACAAGTTATTAATTGCATGTCAGGAAGCGTTAAAAACAATTACAGTGATACTGCATCCAACCATGTGCTCAAATAACATATTCATCAAAAACATCATACTTGCTGATAGCAGTAGTATTTTCAAAAAAGTACAAATTTAAAGTGTAATCATTTGTATTCTTACTTCAGCTAACTCTTAAATATTTGTATCAAACCCAAACACTTAGCAGATAACAACACATTCTAAGTCGATATAAAATGTAAATATTAAAACTTTTACCTGTATAGTTCCTGTCATTGGTCTTCCCATAGATGAAGTTAAAGTTGCCTTTGACTACAAAAATAAGTAACTTGTTTGAAACTAGTATTCACAAAGTATTAGAAGCCTATAAAGGCTATGCATAGTCTTCTCAACATTTAGTTTTAAGAGCTGATTAAACTCAGCAGAAGTTCTTAGTAAAGCTCCTATTTACATTATTCATGTGTAATATACTTATGTCTGGCAGACTTGAAGATGTGGAACGTTTCAGTTAGCACAAACTCACAATACTGTTGTTATGTATTTGGATATTTCTGCCAGGCCTTTAAAAATGTAAATTGCATAGAAATTTCTAAGGCAGCAGTAATTTCCACTATTAAATTATTGAAATTACATTTCAATTATTAAGAACTATGCATTTTTAAATCCTGAACAAGTAATTTACACAAAATACTGCAGTAAGCTTCTGAATACAGCTGATACAAGATTACAAACTATAATTTGCCTATTCTATTATGTTTTGAACAGCCTCTAACCATAACTTTCACTGTAAACAGAATTAGGTTTTTTTGCACTTAACTATGAATTTTGGGGAGACATTTTGTCACACTTTCATGCAGATTTATTTCACAATAAATACAGGTATGCTTTGAAACTACTAGTGATATCTTTTCCATTAGCTGACATGCCACGTAGTGTCCTTCTGTATTACTGTTAAAATTGGAAAGGAGTAAATATATGAAATAGTAGGAAATGCTAAAGGTTGCTATACATGCAATACAAATAGACAAAAATAAAAGGGCTTCAGGCCATGAAAAACAATTCCCCTGATTTCTTCCCATAAGGCTGATGTTTTACCGTTTTACCTACTATCCATCGCATACCATGATTATTTTTCCTTTTTTTTTTTTCCTGCTAAGGCTGTATGTACTTTAACAAGGATTGTGGTGCAGGAGAAGCAAATGAAGTAAATTTGCAGAGTGAAATGGGTAGTACTATGGACTGGACAAGTCCTTCAGAGGTTTCTAGCTCTAAGGTGGTCCTGTGGACTGATCCATTACTGGTTGGAGCACACTCGATCTGCTTCTAGAGTATCACTTGATCTAGTGTATCACTTGATTTAGCTTCATTCAAAAGAACATGGTTTGCACACTCCAAGGTCGGTCTGTGTTGGGAATCAATGTACACCAAGTGAGAAAATTAGCAGGTTTCCTTGAGAGACATATTACCACTATTTAACTAATCACTAATGCAGATAAACATCTGTCTTCATTGTCCTTAGGAGTGTCTTTTTTTGCACTCCTTTAAGAAGTTAGCTTTTCCTCTTGCAGCTTGGTACTAAAATAAGTCTGCAAATATAACTGCTAAGAAAAAGCCATCTCAAAAGAAATATATCCAGAGCAGGTAACTGAAGGTTGAGAATAAAAGTTGCGTTTTGATGAATTGTAACAGAATTTAGGTGTTCTTGAAATTGCTACCAAGCTAACTTGCATAATAGATCTAAAGCAATATGATCTCCCTTCTGTATTTGTCATAAAACATATAGGAACTTCACATCTAAGAGCACTGTCTTGTCAAATTTGACTGAGACAAGCTAGCAGGCTGAAAACTCCTTGGGATAAGGGGACAGCGGATATATTACTAGTGTGTAGCTTCTGTTTCAATAGCAAACCGTGATAAAACGTTAGTTATTTAGGAGTTACAATATAGGTTAAATGTACTAAAGAATATAATTTTTTCTGATTAAACTAGACGTGATTTGAAAGCCCATATTTTTTAGGACTTAATTTCACCTTAACATTCAGACGACTTCCCCAGTTGCAAATAACAATCTATCCAGTTCCCCGTGCAAGAGAATCAGGTTAATACTTTGGAATCTATTGCCTTATGCAGAACAGAAGTTGATTTACATTATGGTTTGAGAAACAAAAAAATCAGTAACCATGCCTTGACCAAGTGTGGAGTTGTGCACTTATAAAATTAATGAATAAACGTAGTTCACTGGAGAGGAAAACTTAGAAAAAAAGAGCTTACTTTTTGCAAGGGATTAAATTATAAACTTAAATTTTGGCAATTTTTTAGTAAATATCTCACTTTCATTAAATATACAGTAGAACAAAAACCTACCCCAAATGCAGTACCTAATGGTCTTGAAGCAGATGTACCAGGAATTTTGGCTGTCACCTAGATGGGAAAAAGAAAGCAATGAACAACTGCATGCGTTGATTATTAGTGTTTTACATAGTGAATTTGTAGAAATAATGCTTCAATTGTTATACAATTATCACTGTAGAAACTTATCATTGTAGAAACAAATTATTCTGGCAAATAAGTAACACTAATCAGACAGTCTCAGTTCTTTAGTCATACAGTATGTACTTCTTAAGTACAGGTACCAAATTTATATTTAGTTTTGAAAACTCATACAGGTTAAGTCACAGCTAAATGAAAGCAAGAATTAATGTAATTTATATGAATATGGAGGAAAAAAATCAGAATAACACACGTTTTTCTAAATTACACTTTCTAGTATGTATCTCAACCCTAGTATTATGTCAGGGCCAGTAATTCTATGCATAGAATATTAAACAAAGTCCTTTGAGAATATATAGTTTTGCTCTTTAACAACCCTTTATTTCATTTTATCAAACATGAATACACATTTCCAACCCAAATTCCTTGTTTGCTCTGTCCTCCAGCTTAACTCCAGAGCTTAATGGAATTAATAGTCTGCTCATTTTTTACTTATTTTTCTATAAATATCTAAAATCCATATCTTCATGCTAGTAGTAGACAAAAAGATAAGAGATACAAACTTCTCTTGGGTATCATAGCTAAGATTAGAGTTAGCGCTCTGGAGAACTTCTACACCACTGCAAAATTCACAGAATCTAAAGGCAGGGACTGGGAAAATGAAGTACCACTCACTGTAGGAGAAGATCAGGTTCAACACCATCTAAGGAACCTGAATGTGCACAAATCCATAGGACCTCATGAGGGGTCCCTTAGGGTCTGAAAGTCCTAAGGGAACTGGCAGATTAAGTTGCTAAGCCACTATACATCATATTTGAAAAGCTGTGGCTGTACAGTGAAGTTCCCACTGACTGGAAAAGGGGAAATGTAACCACCATTTTTTAAAAAGGTGGTGGTGGTGGGGAGATCCAGGGAACTACAGGCCAATCAGTCTCACCTCTGTGCCTGGCAAGATCACAGACCAGATCCTCCTGGAAACTATGCTAGGGCACGTGGAAAACAAAGAGGTGACTGGCAGCAGCCAACACAGCTTCACTGAGGGCAAATTGTGCCTGACAAATCTGGTGGCCTTCTACAATGAGGTTACAGCATTGGTAGATGAGGGAAGAGCAACTGATGTCATCTACCTAGATTTGTGCAAAGCATTTGATGCTGTCCTGTATGACACCCTTGTCTCTAAAATGGAGGCACGGATTTGATGGACAGACCACTCGGTGGGTAAGGAATTGGCTGGATGGTCGCACTTAGAGAGTTGCGGTCAACGGCTCAATATCCAGGTGGAGATCAGTGACAGGTGGTGTTCCTCAGGGGTCGGTATTCGGACCAGCACTATTTAACATCTTTGTCTGTGACATTGACAATGGGATGGAGTGCACCCTCAGCAAGTTTGCAGATGAA
>VXAA01002067.1:61984-76200 GCA_013399115.1 Anseranas semipalmata
CTCTCGTAGCAGGAGCCAATGGGGGCGCCCGTGACATGGCGGGAGCCGTGGGTGGGGAGCGGGCGCCTTTAAGGCGGCGGTGGCGGCCGCTCGCTCGCGTCCCCCGCGGGCATGGAGCCCACGCAGGTGGCGGTCATCGGCAGGTAAGGGCCTTCCCCCCCGCAGCGGGTGCCGCCGCGAGGTGCTAACGAGGGGCTGGGGGTGCGGCGGGCGCCGGCCGGGAGGCTGCGGGGCAGCGCCTCCCGCATGCGGTGTCGCGGCCGCGGGCGGCCCGCGNGAGGCCGCTTGAGGTCCGGAGGCACGTGCCTCGCTGCTGTCACGCGCCGGCGACGAAGCCCGGCGGTGCGAAGGGTCAGGAGAGCCGGGCACGAGTACTGCACCCTGGGCCCAAAATGCTGGTGCTGATGGGTCCGAAAGAGCTGTCGTGGGGTCGAGTATGTCAGCGTCCTGTCGTGGTGTTGCTGTCACGTACAATGGAGTAATGGTGCGAGTCTGGTACCTACCGCTGACTGGCTTTGTACGGTTGGTAGTCCCAAAGAAAACAAGTTGCACAATCCTGAAAATCAATGTCAAAATAGAATTTGTTTGGTCAAGCATTGATTTAAAGAAAGCTAATTTAAAACTGCAGTTTGAGAGAGATGGTGCTTATAAAGATACTGGTGGCCCAGATATGCTTGTTTAGGGTTCGAGTGATCCATATGCTTGTAGTGTAGAAGTACTTGTTAGCTGGGAGGCTACCATAGCTAACAAACATGACCCACAGCTTAATTTTCCATAAGTGTGCTTGTTCTGTAGTTTGCCTGAGAACTGCTGGGCTTACTACAGTGAAACTGTGTTTGTTTTTTATTTTAAATGATATGCTTTAAGTGGACAGTAAGTTCCCATTCAACAACACTAAATGCACAGTTTCACCCCCTCCTCCCCCCAGTTATTTCCACCGATTCCTGCTGTTTCCTGAAGCTTCCTGTTTTGTTCCATTTTTATTCTTCTTAACTAAAGGCTGAACATGTTCCTGTTTTCTCTTCCTTCTTTTCTCATCTGGCCTACTGCTTTATCTCTAATTTTTGCCCCACATATCATCATTTGCTGATGCCCTACTAGCCTTTCATTTTTCCACTTGCCAGAGGTTGCTTAAGTTTAATGTTACAAGGACAGCAATCTCCGAAATGACAGGAAATGCATGTAATGATCAACACTGCCTGTGTAATAGTCATGGATATAGAGTTCTGTTCTTGTTGCTGTTATTATTATTATTATGGTTGTTGTTATTGTGATCGGAAGTTACTTACAATTACTGCACTGTGTCTCAGTGCTTCCATCTGAAGAGGCTAATGCCTGTGAATAAAGCTACTGAAGTTAAAACCTGCATTGCTTTGATAGACATGATAAAATTATCAGTTATTATAAATTTCCTCTATGTATTTCTCAATAATGGGCTACAGGTAATACAGCTTTACCACAAGATGGGGGCAGACAGCTCCTGCATGCCTCCAGCAAGGTAGGATGCTTCATTTAAAAAAAAAAAGTGTGGTGCTAGATGTGGGTAAGTGGAAAAGAAGCATCAAAACCATGTTTATTTTTCTTTTTGTTGCTTACGGTACTTCCTGAACCATAGAGGACCCATGACTGCAGTAGGTGGGCCTTAGGTTTCTCTGTCTCTGAAGCAGGATCTTGAACTCTTGGTCAAATGGGCCGCTCTCCGTATTCAGACTTTGAATTAAACAAATGACTTGGGGGGAGGGGGGGGGAACACGACACCACCTCTATAATGTGATTCCATGCACCAACCCCAGGTTAGGATTACAGCTGACGAAACTGTTGATACTTGAATCCCAAAGTAGTGGTTCCTACTCTTTAAAATTCTGCTATCCTTTTTCTCTTTTTTTCTTCCTTGTTATCTTTTCTCCCAGCACTCAGAGAAGCTGCTACGCAACTAGCAAAGGATATTTCTTTGTTACAGAGGGAGATTGGTTTCTTATCAATACATAAACAAACTTTAGATCAAATATTGTAGAGTCCAAACTCTGTTTTAGTTTTTGCAATGCTTGTTGTCGGACCCCTCCCCAGAGTACATGCTTCTTTATTAATTGGTTAATATTTATTTCCTTTTCAGCGGGCTCATTGGTCGCAGCTGGGCCATGGTGTTTGCTGCTGGAGGCTTCAGAGTGAAACTTTATGATATTGCACAACAACAACTAGCAAGTGCACTGGAAAACATTCGGTAGGTCACCTGACTTGACACTGTAATGAATCTGTGGGATTTCTGTAATTATGAATGAACGGCCTTGTCTTACTGTTTGAGAGTGTAGATTTTAAGTGTTAAAGAAGGCTTTAACTTTAAAGTACAAGTCCTGTTAAGATCAGAACTGTGCTCCCAGATCTCTCAGTGACACTTCTGAAGAAAAGCCCTTAAGCTCTTAAATCATTATTTAATAATTAAAATTTAAATCCAAGTTCTTCAAACCTTGTCTTCCATGATTAGGTTAGCTATAGGCTAAATTTAAAATACAGGAATGTAAGAGTTTTTCCATAGAAAGACAACAAAGACTGCTTCAAAATGCAGAGTCTGATACTGATTGCTAAGGAGCCCTACTACAATTATTAGTTTTCTATAACTAGAAATCTTTTAAATTCTTAAATCTTTTGGTGTCCTAGAAGAAGAGGTGGCTAGTTCTACTAAAGGCACAACTACTGAACTGTTATAGTAGAAGCTTGGAAGCACCTTTAGAAAGTGCAAATTTGAGAGCTTGAATGTGAAAACGATCAAAATGCTTCAGACCAGTAGTCCCCTAGCCCTTTTCTCTCTAAACCCCGTGGCACTACAGCTGAAGCCCCACGCTTTGGAAGCATGTCAGAGCTGCAAATTCAAGTCCTGCTTGCCTGCTCTCCCTCCTCCAGCCTACAGTGCGTAGAAGTTGCGTATGTACTGAGTGACTCTTAACTATATTTCTTCCAAGTATTTCTCTTAACCTTCCCTTGAACCTGTGTAAATCTTCTTGCAGCCTCCTTGCCAAGGGACTTTGTGTTCTGCAGTTTTACTGCTCTCTGCGTGAAGAGCTGTTCTCTTTTTGTTTGTTTTGAACCTGGCTCCTCAGGTGCTTTGTTTGGCCCCTAGTTCTTATGTTAGAAGGGACAGTGATTGGTTGGTCCTATTCACCCTCTTATTGCTAGTCCTGGAAATCTAGCTTGTGTGTATGTGAGAGAGAGTGTATGTTGGTAGAGTGGTTCTGTGCACAGCCTTATACTGTTGTATCAGCATTTAATGCTGAAGTTCAGGTTGCTTCGTGATAAGCATCAAGCTAAGTGCTTCAGCCCTCCCCTCTCGCTGTCTTGTAATGAAATATGTTAACTGTGGGGCAGCCAGTATGGGGAGTAAGTTGTACCTTAGAAGGGATTGTGGTGTGTTGCACCCAGATTGCTTTTTGGTAGCAAGGCTTACAGCAAGGAATAATGACTTCAGGAGCCCATGTAGGATAGTTCAGTTGTTGGAATTTGGAAGTTAAACAGTATGTGATGTCTAGTGAGATTTTTTTTTTTTTAAAAGCAGAGGTTTGATAGTGAAGGAGGGGGAAATCTATTTCTTACAGTTTTTTTTTTTTTTTCTTTTTTTTCTGGTGGTGGTGATTATTTTTTTTCCTTTCCTCAAAACTCTCCAAGTATTAGTCAAACCTAACGTCTCTGTTACTACACCTATATGATGGTGTTTTCATTTTTCACGTAATTGCTGTCATAGCAGTAGCCAAGATGAGATTCTGGATTTTTGGAGAAGGGAAGAGATTTGCAGTCTGCATTAGTAAAGCCAGCACTCACCCCTACTTTGTCTAATAGCAGAATGGGGACTACAGTCTTCCAAGGTTTTCAGCTTGAAAAAGAGAAACATAAATTACCATGTGTAATAGGGTAGAGAGTCATTTGGGTGTGTCAGTGTACTATCCTGCACCTGCATGCACATGCTGTTCCATAGCAGTTTAAGGCAGGTGTTGCCTTTCACATAAGGTGTTCTTAACTCAACTTATAATTAACTTAAGTATCTTGGCTGTTGTAACATCTTAGTTAAAAAGTCTAGTTTCAGTAAAACAGTTTTTGTGACAAAAACACAAGCTATGCAGTTTCATCAACCAGTATTTTAATGATTGTATCTATCAAAATACAGTCAAACTTTTTTTCCCCACTGATTTCATAGCACACAATCTGCAGTAAATCCCTTTGGATTACTCATATGATACCTCTAAGAGCTGGAGCTCTTAGGTAATGAAGGTAACAAAGGCTTGCAGAAGAGAACAGCAGGGGCTGCCCATGGAAGCTGTATGACAGAGCCAGCTGGTGGTTACTTCTCTGGACTTGCTGGGATTTGCTTTCCATTCTCTCCAAATTGCTAATAATTTAGGGAAGTTCTTAGGTTTAGTTGTGGGTGGGTTTTTTGTTTGGTGGTTGTTAGTTTTTTTTTAGCTTTAGTATTGAAAAGAGTTCCATTTTAGTTTGCAGTCTGTGACTTAGTGTGTAGAGTTATTTTACATATTAAAGAAAAACTAGAGCATACAGAGGACTGTTCTTAGTTTTGGTTTTCTAAACCAAGGAAAAGCAAGGTTTGAGTAGTACACAGCAGTCACTTTTACAAGGAGTAGAAATGATTTGTTAACTATTATGTAATTGACTTTTAGTACATTGACTTGTAACTCGTTGTTCTGAATTTATATAAGCTGTGTTCCAATAGAGCAATTCAGGATTCATTAACCTAATGAATTCAACTCTCACAAAACAGTAAGTGGGCAGCAGGTATGTGCAGACTTGCCAGAGGACTGGCTTGGAGGCTGGGATGGACTTGCATTGACAATGAGAGCCTGCATGTATCTGTGGAAAGTCTGAAATGTGCTCTGTCACTCTTCACAATGCCTGGTCAAAAATGAGACTAAACCACGAAATTTGCATCTACTGACACAAATGGAAATATGTCTCAGCTTGCCCCAATACCAGCAGACCAGATACGGAAAGGAAATGAGGGTGCCGTTACTGAGGCCTAACTTGGTGTAGTGGATTTCCTACCTACCTACCTGTTGACACGTATGTGGTAGTCGGTGCCCTGACACAAAAAATGACTGCACACTGGATTGAACTGGGTGTACCATTGGCATTATTAACCAGTGTCTGCTCTAACGGAACAACCTCTTCCTCTGGTGAAGGAAAAAAAAAACTATTGAACAGCTTTACGCCACGCTTGACCTACTGAAAGAACCTGTAGTGCCCTGCCTTGGAAACTGTAACTTTTCATATCCAGTATGTTTTCTTCCCAGTCTATATGACTCTGGTTTGAATGCAAGATTGCTGAACTTTAAAATAATGAGAATTAGAAAAACAAGTAGTGCCCTATTCCTGAAAGTAATCCTAAAGCATGCTGTGCAGAAATGCTTTAGTGTGTGCCTCCCAAAAACACTTTGACTCTTGTAATGTGTGAACTTTTTTCAAATAGTTACCATGCTACTGTTCTAAACATAATTATGCCACTGATAAAGATTGATAAAACACGGTAGAATGCTGTAATAAGATAACGAGGCCGTAGAATGAATTTTGTATGGAAAAGTTAGATGAGATGTTTGAGACTAGTCTGATTGTTCCCCAGAGACAGTTCTAGAACAGTAGTTTCCTCTAGTCACTCTTTCCACTGGGGAAGAAAAGAGTTTCCAAGCTCTTCTAAGGAACTAGAAGGCAGGGCAGATTGGTAACTCTGCTTTTCAGAAGCTCTGCATTCAGAAATGCCTTTGCTGTCTCCTGAGACTTGAAGGGCAGTGGTGACGGTGCTAAGAGGTGCTTTGGGGCTTGTCTACTCAGGCTCATGTGGGTGGTCATGTACTCGTTCTGTCAGTGCTCCGAGCTCTTGGTGAGCCACTTAGGTTTGGAAGCTGTACAGCCAAGTCTCTTTAGGCATGGTGTCTACTTCCATTCTCTTCCAGTCCTTTCCCCAGCTATAATAATAACAGGATATTTTCAAGATGCAAATCTTGAATTTGCAATCTTAAAATTACTTTTAATTTATGAAACTTTTGAAGTTTTTATTCCTCAGCTGGTGAGACAGGACATAAAAGATTGGGAGACCTGAATACATTTCCTTGTTCTGTGATGAAAAGAGCTTCCATCTGCAGCAGTGTAACATTTCTTGATGTAGAGACTAGGCCTGGCATTTTCTCTGAGTGTTTGCAAGTCAGTTGAAACTGTCTCCAAAGAGAAATAATGTTCCTTCTCCTCATTCCTGTGTGGCAGCCAGTCCCCCTGGGCAACTAGAATATAGTCTTTAAATGAGACTGACTTTTGCAATGACAAAGGCTGTGTTTTGAGAACAGTTATGGTGTTGATGCTTGCCTGGTATGCAGAAGTAACAGGTTATCTGAAAAGGTGGTGAAATCTCCATTCCTGAAGGCTTTGAAGGTTTCGCTGCACAAAGCCAAGGCTAACCTCATCTGGTGTAAGCAACAGTTCTGCCGCAGGAGCAAGCTGGGGTTGAGACTTCCCGAGGCCCCTTTCTGCCAGTGTGTGTGTGCGAACCTTGAGGAGGTCTCAGAAGTCAGATTGGCTTGCATGCATTGCCATGCTTTTACGCTGAGCACCAGCTGCTCTGTAGTCCTTTGCTTTCTGCCTCTTCAAAACTGTGCCAGAGGAAGATGAGCAAATGTCCTTCTTTAATATACAGCCATTGCTAGGGACAAAGTGCATTTGACAGCTCTGGATCTCTCGTGTCTAGACCAGCTTGTACTGCTGTTTTGAGTAGAAGACTTGTAATGTGTAAATTGTATGCTTACCTTCAGTCTGGGGAAAGCAGGAAGAGGGGAGTTGGTTGTGAATACTTTCAAATGGCCACTGGCAACTCAATATTAGCAGCTTAGTATTTGGCCATTGCATGTGTAGACTGTGAGGTGGTTCTAGTGTTGGGACGTTTGTTTGCATACTTGGTCTGTTGTGTCTCGGGCTAGATATATGGGGCTGGTGATGTGATGTGGGTTTTGTGGGGCTTTTGTTTTGTTTTCTTTCCATTCCAGCCACCCCCTCATTTATCAGACAGCAGTAGATAGCAGTCCAGTGCCATGACTGGTTACTGGTTCTGGTCCTTGGGCGAAGGTGGTTGGCTGAAGTTGTGAAGAATCATTTTGGTTTTGCCTTTTCCTCCCCTCCCTTCCATTTGATGATTTGGTCAGTAAGTTGTGATTCAGTAATTTTTAGTCTTGCAAGTATTTGCTCATAGCAAAAATGTATACTGAATAGTATGGCTGCTGAATAGTAGCTATGGATAATGGTGAAGCACTGGGATGTGAAAAAGATGGGTGAAGTATTGGCATCACTTTCAAGGTTCTTCTGTAAAAACTTGTAGAATAGGAGTTGTAACCAAGAGCATCCCGCACAGTTTGTGATCTGGAGTGTTGTTATAGATTCAGTGCCTTATCTTGAAGTAAATACCAGTTCAGTTCCCAGAATAGTGTTGACATGGGCAGTCCGGTATGGCAGTGAAGCTCTGGAGCTAGTCGAAGGGTGGACTCTAAAAGGAAGTAATATTTTCTTATGGATGTGAATTCATTATTCTCTGAAGACCTTATAGGTACTGAGTCAAACTTCTTCAAGCTGTGCGCATGATAGAACTCCAGAGGGAAGTCCTGTGGTGTGTCCTACAGCAAGGGCTGCAATAGCCTTTGAGTCCGAGTCTGTGATCATCCCTGAGGATGATCACCCTGAAGTTGAGGCTGCTCTGGATAAGAAGTCATCCAGTAGAGGTCAGTGGTGCACTGCTGTATGCATAAACCAGTCTGTTATGTGCCTTAATGTATGGTAAGTACTGGGGAAGCTCTCTTCCATTGCTCACGCTTCTGTGGCAGTCTGGTACCCCAGGGGAATATAAATAGGGTTTAGCATTTTCCCTCTTTAGCATTCCCCTTGGGAGAGGGAAAGCCAAAATTGAAGTAATGCACTAGTTGCATTTCATGTTCTGTGCGTTAAGTAAATAAAATAATTTAAATTGCAAGCATGAAGCTTGGTGATGTTAATAGAAAGGAGGAAGGAACAGTCTAGCCTCAAGTTCTGAAGGATGAAGACGGTAGCTTTGAGGGTTAATTAGAAATTATATTATTTGTGCACAGTGCAGTGTGTAATGGCTTATGGCAGAGGCAGGGATGAGTGGATGGTCATCACTGGCAGAGAAGGAAAGAAATGGAACAGGAGACAGGTGCTGCAAACTTCTGCCAGAGCTTGTGGAAGACAAATAAAAGCCAAATCTCTCAGTCTGTCACTAGCCTTTTTGAATCCCTCAGTTACCAGTCATGGTATGGAGTTTCAGAGGACCCGGGGGAATGAGGCAAGTAAGATTGCACAGAAAGTGAGCAAGAGCTTTACCCCCTTCTTCAGAGAAGGGCATAATTCTGTTGTGGTCTCTTCAAACTTAATTTTGTTTTTGTTCTTTAAAAGCAATATATGGCCTATGGCAAGAGGATGCTGGATCTAGGCAACTGCACCTCTGAAATGGACTTCTGATGAATGAATATTCAATACCTTTTGAATTACTGGTTCCCTACCATCTCGCCTCACAAGGTGTGAAGGAGCCAGAAGTTTGGACACTTTGGTTTAGATGCAGCTGTTCCTTTACACATGAAGTGCTGGCATCTTTAGTGTGCTAGAAGCCTTAAGAAGTCTTGATTAGAGCTTCTGCCTAGCCAGCTGTGGTGTACCCTGGCAGGTTGGAAAAATGGAGCTGAAGCGTCCTGTTTCTTATCCCTTGCTATGCAGGTTACTAAAAGGCAGAGGGCTGTGCTTTCCAGCTGTCCGGTCGCTGTATGTGAAGGAGTGGGGAACTTACTGGGAAACCCAGTGGATTTCCTGCTGATTTCTGTGGCACTAACTGGGGTTTTTTGAGCATAAATTCATATTTGAGAAAAGGAGCGGAAAGCTGATAGAACTCTGCATCAGTTTTGGACTGCAGAGACTGATAGAAATGTTAATTTTGGCCTAAAATCTGAGGGACTCCAGGGAAGCAAACATGACAGACCTGAGCAGTGCCTGAAAAGTGTGTAACTCTTGGCTTCGTTTTCTAGCTAACAATGAACCTTTTCAAAGCTGTTGTCCAATGTAAACAGAATGCAATGCCTAGCTGTTTACTGAGGCATGTGCTCTGTCTAAAATGGTTTAAAAAAAATTGTCAATGATCAGCTGTGACAAAAATCAAATGTTAGAACTTGCAGCACAGAAATGATTATCTGGAGTTAACTATTGAAGGAATTCTTTGAAAAGGAGAAAGCTAATGCTTGTAAGAGTTAGCTATGTGTGTGCATGTGTGTGGTTTTTTTTTTTTTTGTTTTTGTTGTGTTCATTTGAAAGTTGAAATATGGGTGCATATTCTGCACACGTTGAAATATGGGTGCATATCCTGTTTTGGAAGGTACAGTGTTAACCTTTACCAACTTCACATAGAACTTCAGTTGACATCTTACCTACTCCCAAATTAGAGGAAATACTTTGATTAGAGGTGCAAAGTCCATGGAGATTTGAAGGTATTTGCCTCTTCTGGCTGGCGTGCTAAACCAGGAACAGAACTGCTCTATCCACTTCTGACTACTGCTAAGGAGCTGCAGAGTGCTCCTTACCCAGATTTTGGTGGTAAGGTGTTGCAGCTCCGTGGAGGTGTGGGAGAGATGCATTAGGAATCTGGATTGTTTGCTGGGAAACAAATACTCTCTTTTTCACTACCTTCAGTGGGAGGGGAGGGCATCAAAGTAACTTGCAGAGCAGCAGATGGTTATGACCTCTTAATAAAGCCATGATGGAACCTAGTAGAGCCTATACCTGTTGTATTTTCTTGGACACACCCCAACCATACAGGTGCTGAAGTAAAATTCTGATTCTCTGGAACTTGATGGTTGATTTAGTGAGCCGGTTCAAGCTGGAGATCTGAGGGCCCGTTGAATCTCTGAGGTTTGAATTGCTTCTGCATAGTTCAGTAGGAACTGGATTGTCTTTAAATAAATCTCTGTAAACTTTTGTCTTTGGTGACTTCAGAATATTGTGGTCTAAATGGCTCATTCTACCTCTTTCTCCCTGAGAGGAAAATAGCTACTTCTATCATAGGATGAGACAGATTGCATATTTGGGTGCCTAAAAAAAGATCAGGCAAATGCACCTGAAACATTTCATTCTCCCTTCTCTAAAAGAGAGCTGAAGGTGGTTGTCTCAGATGTACGTGCTGACAGGGTAGGTGAGATGAATCCCCCTCACTTTCTTAAGGAAACCTGGAGGAGGAAGCTTAGTATTTGATCTGCGGACTCGATACTTGTTGACAGGAAGGAACTCTGAATAAAGGGATGGTCTGACAAAGTGCGAGTGTGTTATCCCACATTGCTCAGCAGGCACTCTGAGAAGCATAGGGAAGAAGGAGGCAGAGTGACCCACATCTCTCTCCCTTTTCCATTAATTTAAAGTGCTGCTTGGGAAAAATATTGATGTTTCTATATTCAGCTATATGATTTGTGTAACACAAAAATACACTGACTTTTTTTCCAGGCTGTACAGCTTCTTTTTGCTATGGCTTTTCCACCCTCTAGCTGGGTGCCAAGTGCAATTTACTTACTCTGTAAGGATACATCCAAAAAGAAACCAAAGTTTTGGAACTAGTTTGGTAGGGAGAACAAAGGATTATTTTTTCTCCCACTGCTAATCATTAGCTCAATTTCCTCCTCTCTTCAGGATGAGCAATTTTTTCTGAATAATAAATAAAGGCTTTAGAGGAGTTCTGCCTTGAGGTAACCGACAGATTTAACTGTAATAATGGCTATATCAAATAGCTTCAGGTTGATCATGATGAGATGTCTTAATCCTACTTAATATCTGTGGAAATCGCACCTCTCAATTACTTAAACAATTTTGAGGCTCACCTGCTCTTGACTTTTGAGGGTTTTAAGCTGGAGAGTCTCTTTCTCAGGTGGCATGTCCAACCCCAGCAGTCATGTGTACTTGAATGTTCCGTTCAAACTCTGGCCACTCAATTTAATAACTACATGAGTTTTCAGACACGTGCTCTGTAGTCATTACCTGTGCTAGGGGAATGGTGTGGGGGGTTTTAGGAATGACTCCTGGCAGTATGGAATGTGTTGTTTGTTTATTTTTTATACAGTTAAACAATGATCTTGCAGAGTGGTGGCACAGTGTCATAACAAAAGAGCTGTTTGTAATACTAGAGGAACTAAATTAAAGGTATCTCTATTCCCATTAAATATAAGTAGAAAAACTCTTGCTGATCCTCCATGAGTGAAAATGGGTTTGAGGTGGTGACAAATTTGGGACTAGAGATCTTGGAGCTGTCCATGCCTGAAGAGAAGAAAAATCTTACAAGGTGTGGGGGTAGAAAGAAGCAGAGAGAAATGACTGAAATTAACCTTTGTATTCTTGAGTATAAATATATGCTGTGGCATGGCAAATAGTATACATATTACTGGGTTGTTAAGAAGCTTTTTTTTTAAAAAAAAAAAAAGTAAAGTTGACTTAAAAATGATCAAGTACTTAAATGTGTCTTGTTTCTACCAGCAAACAAATGAAAGAGCTGGAGGAGTCAGGATTCCTGAAAGGAGCTCTGAGCGCAGAGAAGCAGTTGGCTCTCATCAGTGTCTGCACAGACCTGAAGGCAGCAGTAGAGGGTGCTACTTTCATTCAGGTAAGCAAAGATTTAACAACTCCTAGCAAACAGTTTAAGAAAGATTATGAAGAACTGTGCTGTGCAGTAGGTGGGCAGTGGAGAGTTCAACACCCTGACCCTGTAAGGATGGTTGTGCTTGTTATGATTAAAATTCTTTCCAGCCTAGTATTCCAACAGGGGAGATCATGCCTCTTCGCAGGATTTCCTACTTGAGAGTCCTTGCAAGTTTCTTCTGGGTTATGCTGGAAGAGGCTGACAGCTAAGCTGAGAGAGAATTGCTGACCTCCATGTGTAACAAAGGCTGTACCTGTTAGAAGGAGGAATGTGGGGCAGCTGATTCTCAGGGGAGAGCTTATCTATTAGGCAATATCACACATGTTAGAGCTAGGAATAAAAAGTATTTCTTCTCCAGGTGTCTAGGTAAGGCAGGGAATGTGGCTGTGCCCAGGGCTGACTTCTGACTGTGCTGGAAAGCAAGCCTCTTCCTGCTTGTGCCCTCAGGCAAAACCAGGTTTAGCACTGTGGAGTGCACAACTTATCTCTGCCACAATTGCTTGTCATGGATGCTACAAAGAGTGCTGCGTGAAGAGGGGGAGCTGTAGCCAAAAGCGGCTATCCACAGAGCATTAGAGTATTAAAAATAAGGTCGGTAGACAGGGATGGAGCTGTGCTGCTAGTAAAATCTGGCTGGGGAACAAGCTAAATTACTGGACCTGATTAGTCTGTGCTGTATAACTA
Organism: Anseranas semipalmata; assembly: GCA_013399115.1. Classification (NCBI taxonomy): domain Eukaryota; kingdom Metazoa; phylum Chordata; class Aves; order Anseriformes; family Anseranatidae; genus Anseranas; species Anseranas semipalmata. Next base: position 74,379 of record VXAA01002067.1, read on the forward strand.
TTCATATGCTCACTGACATGGGCAGTGTAAAGGGAATAGGTGCATTAGTGACCATTTCTGGAATAAAGTCTGAATGAGTTTGCATTGGACTTGACACCCTCTACTCTGCATGGTTGCACAGTACTTTTCCAGTGTTGTACCACTAACTTTCCCATAACATGTGTGTTGCACCCAAGAGTTTACAATTTATACTGTTTCAGGCTGTAAATCCCACAGCCTGTTTAACTGCAACACATCCTTAATATTAATTTGAACTAAAAGAGGACATACTTCCAGACCTTTTCCTATTCCCAAGAAGAATGGGAGGCAGAGCGAAGCCTCACAAAGGAGTCAAGATGTGAATGCACTACAGATTCCTACGCTTGTGTACTATTTTGTGTTCAGTTCCTTTTCACAAGGTCATGAAACTATATAGTGTTAGCCAAATATCTTATTTCCTCATTAGTAATGAGCTTAGAGTTTGTCAGTTCATATTGTTTTCACATATGTATTGCTTACATCTACTGAGTTTAATCTGCAAATTTATTGTCTATTCACTCAGTCTTAAAGTCCTTCTGCAGATGTTTGCAGTAGTAATGACAAGGATCAACTTAATTCTATGAGCTAATTTGCAGGTCGTTTCATCTCTGTGAAACAGCACTGGTCAGCATCTTTCACTGAGTAAGAGCTGACTGTTCTTCCTACCTTCTGCTTACTATTTTTACCAGTTACTGTCCATGAAAGGACCTTTTTTCTCACATGTAGCTGTCTAACTTCGTTGAAAGCCTGTATTTTATGTTACAAGACTTCTGGACATCCATACTGACTGCATCAGCTGCATGATTCCTGTGCCTGTTGCCTCCTGTAGAGAATTCAGCTAGGTTTATGAGTCAGTACTTTGCTTTGAAAAGTTGCTTTGGCTCTTCCACATTTATTTAAAGCTCATTCAGTACTACCATTTTCTCTTAACTTGCTTAAAAGAGACATAAGGCTTATAGGCTCAGTGTTGAGATCTTCCCTTAGTTCCCTTAAAATTTGCATCATGCTTACCACTCTCCTGCTCTTTGGTAACAAAATGCATACATTCAGTTGTTTCAAGTGAGCAGTTGTGTATTGCTTACCGGGTTGGGTATTGCAAACACATCAAAACTGGATACCGTGTCCCAGTACTTTGTTTTTTGGTTCTCCCTCCCTTTGTTCTAATTTTTTTTCTACTTCTTCCCATTTGAGACAGACCCTGGGAGTCCCCAAAAGGAGGGCTTCATTGTCTGCAAGGATTAGAAAGGAGAAACAGAAATATCAAAGAAATTGCTGTTCTGTGTGTGTCGTCCAGATGTTCCTTCTGTACTCAGATCATCTCTTGGCCCTATACATTCCTCTTCTTGATGCATTTTGGAGAAGGTGTGTGTGTGTGTATTTTTTTTTTTTTAACTATTTCTTCTGTGCATTTTTTGCCTGTCTTTGGCAAATTAACAGTCCTTCACTGCCATGGTCATCTGAGCATCTGGTCATCACAGTGTTATGAAGTCTGCCTTCTTGGTTCTAGTAGACTCCTAGTTCTGTCTGTTTTCTTCTGCTCTTCCAAGCATTTCTTACCACCTAATATGTCAGTGTGGTACATCTATTCCCTCTGTGCTACCTGTAAGTATCTGGTCCTCTTTACTGTCAAGTGTATATCTCCTTTCAAGCATCCTCACTTGTACTTGACTATCTTCTTCTGAAGCTGAGTACAGCTGTGATGGAGTTACTGGCACTTGTTGCACCTAGAGATTTCGAATCTGTTTGCTGTTGTTCCTGTTAGAGAGGCTCTTTAGCTGTAAGATTTCTTGAACAAGGACCTGCA
>VXAA01002070.1:0-15327 GCA_013399115.1 Anseranas semipalmata
TTCCAATCTCTAACATGCTGTGATTCTGTGAAGATGCAGGTGTAAGATGTGGTGCCATAATATTTTCTGTTTTATTCTTTTATGAATAACTCCTAGCACATTCTTAACCTTTTTGCTTCTCTTGAGCACTCAGCTGAGGCTCTTTGAGAACTCCACAGTGGCTTCAAAGTCCTTGAGATTTGGCAACTTATTTGTACATAACTGTTTCATGTCATATCTGGAATGCTTATTGATCATCTGTAAACACTTTATTAACATTAAATTTTATACACTATTTTTATCACCCAGTATCATGAGGTCCTCTGCAATTTTTTCCAGTCAGCTATGACTCTCTTGGATAATTCTATTGCAGCAGCAAACTTTGTCATGTAATCATCCATTCCCTTTTCAGGCCACTTGTGACTGACTTGACAAGTATGTTTATGTGGAAAAATTAACACTTATTCCTATTTCAGGCCTTCTGTCAGGCCTTGATTAGCAGCAGCCAGGGTAAGGTTCACATTTTAGGGGTTATTAGTAAACATCAGCTCAGGCCTCCACCCAGAAACTAACTAGTCCAGTGCTAAGTGAGCTAATCTTTCTAACTTACAAGCAATAAATAAAATGGTTTAACAACCAGTACATACTGTAAGAGAGAAAAAAAGTGAAAATGGAAGAACAGAACAGCATTACAATAAATAACTATGACTTTCCCAGAGTGCAGCCATAATTATTTGAAGTTCTCTCTAGTTTCCTAGGGGAGTAATGGCTAGAACAGCTGGCAGCTTCCCCCTTGCTGCAGAAGCTCCTGGTTCATTTTAGTGGCGGTCAAGACCCTGAGCACAGCCACCGGTCCTAGGGGTGCGGCAGACCCTGGAGCTGCCACCATCCGCTGGCACTGCGTGTTCCCGACGGCCACTCCTGCAAACACTGCAGCGACCTGCTCCTCTGCAATCTCGTTTTGCCAGCTGTTCCAGCTCCATTAGCCGCTCCTGCACCACTCACAGCCATCTTCTGTTCCTCACCGCCGTGATTTGAGTGACAGCCTCCGTGTCGCTGCTGTCATTATGAATAATGGTTATTTGAAATGCCCTGCCCTGTTTCACTGCTTGACAAGGGTAAATGCAGCAGATGAAGCAGTGAGGAGCGTTGCACAAGTGCTGTCTGTTTGTAGATGAGTGGGGAAGTTTGCTGGGCTTGTTCCTCACCCCTCCAGGGGTCTTCATCCGGCTCTTGCTTCCTTTGCAGACACGTGCGCAATGGGGCAGTGATTGCACGCTGCAGCCAGCCTGAAATCAGCTGGTGGGGCTGGCGAAATGCTGACGACGAGTATCTTGTGACATCTATTGCCAAAGCGTGTGCCTTGAACCCTGGAATAAAGGTACCTGGTGGCATGCCACACAATGGAAGCAGTGACGGCAGCGAGGCCTGCGAGGCTGACTTTGGTAAGGCAACGTGCTCCCTTGTGCTGTCTCTTAAATGTGTGAATTATACAGTGCTTCCTACACCTAAATGCTGTTGTTGCTGCTAACAGGGCTGTTACAATGCAAGATTTATACCTGATATCCAGGTTAATAATCTGGGCCCTGCGTGCGGACAGGTCTCAGGGCCCGTACAGGGCCAGTGTTGGGTTGTGCTGGGGGCCTGTCGTAGGAGGGAGGGAGGTGCCAGGAGCTCAGTCTGTGCTGTCTCTGCAGACTCGTCCCTGACTGCATGTTCAGGTGTGGAGAACGCTGGAACTCCTCAGAAGCTGCTGATTCTCGATGCCAGATCTTACACCGCAGCTGTGGCCAACAGAGCCAAGGGAGGAGGCTGCGAATGTGAAGGTACGTGGGGCTAAGCAAATCCCACAGTGCGTTCCTCTTGAACCTGCTGTGTTGAGTGGGCCCTGGAGCACAGTTTGGGTCAGGCTGGCATTTTGGTGCTCAGTCTCTGGGAACGTGTTCCCCTTCTCACTCGTGCAGAGTCTGTTATTCCGGATATATTGCAGGTGCCCTACAAGGCTTTTCTAGAAAAGCTGCCTACCTGCTGCGGGAGACTAGAAATGGTGCTGTGGGGGTACAACCAAACTATGTGCATGGAGGCACTTGCTGCAGTGGCAGCAGCGCTTTCTGAACGTTTCTCTGTTGTGTTCAGAGTATTACCCAAATTGTGAAGTCGTGTTCATGGGCATGGCCAACATCCACTCCATCCGGAACAGTTTCCAGTATCTGCGTGCTGTCTGCAGCCAGGTGCCAGATCCCAGCAAGTAAGAGACCTTTTTCTAGCTGAGTTTGATGCTGTATCTGTTAATGTCCTGGAGGCTTTTTTCTCCCACTTCCTTTTTCCCACCCCAGATTTCTGCCTCAAAAAATGGAGGGAAAGTGCTCACAGTACTTAAACGCTGCCCATTTTGATCCCCGTTAATCCAGAATGGATTGCATCAGTGACTCAGTATCACTTGCCTATTTTGTCCTCTAAGGGTTTCAAAAATGTAGCTGTTTCTGGGAAAAAAATGAAACTAAGTGTTGGATTCTTTGTAGTTATTCCCAAGCTGGCTGACTCCTCTTTTGGACGTGTTTTAAAAAAAGACTGATTTTCATTGAGGATTCCAAAAAGACTTGGTTTATTTTTTTATTTTTTTTTCCCCACTGGAGAGCTAAACAACCATCTTCTTGCTTTTTGTGCACCTTCTAGCTGGCTTTCAGCCCTGGAGAGTACTAAGTGGCTGCAGCACCTTTCTGTCATGCTGAAGGCAGCGGTGCTGGTCTCCAGTGCAGTTGACAGAGAAGGACGTCCAGTGCTGGTTCATTGCTCAGATGGCTGGGACAGGACTCCACAGATTGTAGCACTGGCAAAGATTCTTCTGGACCCTTACTACAGGACCATGGAGGTATGTGTTGTGCTATTCTGCTATTTCATGTCTGTTAAATAGCAGCTTTTGTCTTTGAGTCTCAGCAGAAAGGAGCAGAACTGTATTTAGCAATTAGCTTAGTGGCATTTCAGAGCTGCTGTTATGGGTATTGAGTTTTCCTATATGCTCTTCTTGCCTGTTTTCAGTGAACAGTGTACCTCATTCCCAGCTTTGTAAAGTACTTTGGAAAACAACCTGTTGTGTTCAAGGTGCAGCTGCTTCCTTGATCTTCCTTGTGCTTATTCTCGAGGCTGTTTGTCATATAGAAATAGCAGTTGTTGCTTTGTGTTTGGAAACCTCTGATGTTCAGGTAGCTTTGCTCCCAAACCAAGCACAGATACAACCTCCTTTGCAGACTTTCAGAAGTCCTGAGATCGCCTGGCACTGCTGGCAAATGGGGCTTGCCTTGTGTTGCTAGATGCCTACAGCAAAGTTGCCTGCAGTTAGTTTTCTCTTGTGTTCGCAGGGTTTCCAGGTGCTTGTTGAATCAGATTGGCTGGATTTTGGCCACAAGTTTGGTGATCGCTGTGGTCACCAGGAGAAGGTGGAAGATCAGAACGAGCAGTGCCCAGTTTTCCTCCAATGGCTGGATGCTGTTCATCAGCTTCTGAAGCAATTTCCTTGCCTCTTTGAATTTAATGAAGCTTTTTTGGTAAGAAATATGCATGCAAACATTTCTTTATTCCTTGCCAGATGTGAGCAGACACAGAGAGAAGGCTGTGATATTTTACAGCATTATAGTTGAAAAACAAAAATTGAATTCTTTAAAAAATGGGAACGTGCCTGAGTACTGCTTGAGCTCTCTGCTGGCATTCCTGACATACCTGCACTGTGCAGGTTCAGCCCTGCCCTTCAGTTGTGGTATTTTGACCTGGTTCTGTATGTGTGATGCTCCCGACGGCTCCTCTTTAGCTGCTTGCAATTTCTTCCTTTTCCCAGTAGGGATTGCAGGCTTGGAGTACCTAGCAGACTGGGCAGTGATGAAGATTTTATATTCTCTAGTTTCTTTGAATTGCTTCTTCTCTAGTCCCTTTCCAGTGAATTCAGATACCATCAGTGTCACTGTTTTGATCAAAAGCTTGATTTGCATCTCTCAGACATAGCAGAAAAAAACAAAAAACCAAAGGCAAATGATAGCTATTAATCTCTGTCTTACCATATAATACAGTTTAGGGTCATAGAGGGATGGATGTGGTATCGGTTGACTGTTGCTTTCACTTTAATCTAAGTGACTTCTGTTATCCCCTCTGTGGCCTGCCCTGTGTGGCAGAGGACAGCAGTAAGGTCACCAGCTAGATAAGAAGTGCATGAACGATCCCAGAGAAGTAGACCTTGCCCTTAGAGACAGGAGACACCGCTTCCTAGTGGCCATGACAATTGTTCTTCTTCTGATGCTGCAGGTGAAGCTGGTGCAGCACACGTATTCCTGCCTCTATGGGACCTTCCTTGGGAACAGCCCATGCGAGCGCGAGATGCACAACATCTACAAGCGTACCTGCTCTGTGTGGTCCCTCCTGCGGGCTGGCAATAAGAACTTCCACAATCTTCTCTATATGCCAGGGTCTGAGCAGGTGAGTAGAGCTCCTGGCCTAGCCTGCTGGGGTCTCTGCCTTCCAGGCACCAGGGACTGTATGAGGAGAGACTGGAGAGGTTTCCTTTTGTGTTCGTCTCTAAACATAGTGGTTGTCGCAGGTGCTGCATCCAGTGTGCCATGTGCGAGCGCTGCACGTCTGGACAGCAGTGTATCTTCCAGCTTCCTCCCCACATCCCCTGGGACAGGATGATATGGACATTTACATGCCCCCTGGATCTCAGAGCCAGGAGTTCAGTGGCAGATGTTTGGACAGGTAAGAGCCTGGAGCTCCAGTCCCACGTTGCCTCCTACCCACAGTCATCTCTCCCTTCTTGCTCATTATAGTTTCTCTGTTTTACCTGTTGTGCTCATTATCTTTGCTGTGGAGAGCATGAGCTCTGTAACAGAAGAATATGTACAGCTCCCCATTGCACCTAAAAAGGCAGATTGCAGAGGCCATGCTGTAGTGTTGTGCATTTCAGCTCATGCTGCTGTGCCTCTCCTCCCCACACACCCCATGATCTCTAATTAGGAACATTTCTCTTCCCTTATCTCAGTTTCAGCTGAAATGAGGGAAGTTCCAGGAATTTTGTTCTGAGATTTACTTTGCTTTTGGGTTCCAGATTACCAAAGACGAGATCTATGGATGACCTGCTTTCAGCCTGCGACTCCAGCAGCCCACTGACCCGCACATCTAGCGATCCAAACCTGAATAACCACTGTCAGGAAGTCCGGGTGGGCCTGGAAGCCAGGCATGCCACCACTGAGGGCGCCGAGCTGCACGTGGGAGAAGGCAATGTGGTGGCTGCAGGTGAGACACGGCAGGTGGAGGAGCAGCAGGAAAACGCCCCCCTGCAAGCCAGCAGTGCATTTAGCAGCCGTGTTGAGCACGAAGGGCATAGCAAGCAATTGAGCAGCTGGGCATCTGTGCCAGCAAGCAGCGCATCTCTGGAGACAGAAAAGGGAAATGGAGTGTACGCAGAGGAACTGGATGGCGCACGTCCAGCTCCAAATCCTTCCGAACAGGAAAACGTTGACAGGGTTTCCACCAGTTCTGAAAAGCAATTAGAAACCTGTTCCCAGGAATCTTTGAAGGCTACCGGCTTGGCATCCAGCAGAGGAGGCTGCCTCAAGAAAAACACCACCTGCCAAGACATTCCCAGCCAGGAGTCCCTGGCACCAAGTGCTCCTTGTCAGGATCTGGGCATCCCCTGCCTGGATGAAGACAACAGCAAAAGCGATGCTGGAAGGAATGGACCCTGTGAGGAGCCCTGCCGGCTGGGGAGAGTCCCACTAGAGCAATGGCGGAAGCCTATTACCCAGAGCCAAAGCAGCGAGTTCTCCTTCCTGGGGTCCAACTGGGACAGTTTTCAAGGAATGGTGACATCGCTCCCCAGTGGGGAGCCTGCACCCAGACACCTCCTCTCCTATGGCTGTTGTAGCAAGAGGTTGAGCAGCAAACAGCTGCGGGCGCCAGGCCTGTGCCTCAGTGGCCAGTGGTCTGCCAGAGAAGGTGCGAAAGCCTCAGTCTGCTCTGGCCATGTCGGCACGCATTTTGTAGGCTCCGCAGGGAAGCCCAACCGTTCATGGCTACCCTGCCACCTGAAGCAAGCGCCTGGTCCCAAGCACATGCCGCCAAAATGTCCTTCTCCTGTGCCTCCTCTCTACCTGGATGATGACGGGCTGCCCTTCCCCACGGATGTGATTCAGCACAGGCTACGGCAGATCGAGGCCAGCTACAAGCAGGAGGTGGAGCAGCTACGCAGGCAGGTGCGAGAGCTGCAGCTGCGTCTGGACATCCGCCACTTCTGCGCCCCGCCAGCCGAGCCACCCATGGACTACGAGGATGACTTCGTAAGTAACCGCCTGTAACACCCCAAGTCCAGCTGTGCAGCTCCTGGCCAGCGGTGGTCCCTGCACACCCCCTCACACTGCCCATCCGACCCACGTTCATGTTCTTACTTTTAGAGGGGATGGTTAAGACTGCTACTATGTTTCTTCAGCCCCATTCCCCTCTTGTCCCCATGCCATGTCCTCATGCCACCCAGAAGTACCTCTGCTTCCTAGGGGCCAAGCCATGGCTCCTATACAGTCATAAATGCTTCAGCCCTTTGCTCCTTGTGTGGAGAACTGTGGAGCCACCCACGTGCCCCTCACAAGCATGGTGTGGCTGGAGAGGGAATGTCCTTGGCTCTGTGACTGAGACAGCTGAGAGGATTTGTGACTTGGTCTCTTTTTGCAGACATGTCTGAAGGAATCAGATGGCAGCGACACTGAGGACTTCTGTTCTGATCATAGTGAAGACTGTTTGTCAGAAGCGAGCTGGGAGCCTGTTGATAAGAAGGAGACAGAGGTACGTGTGCTGTTACAGCAGCTGTAAATGCACAGGAGAGAGGATGTTTCCTTTCTGGCAGCTAACTTCCATGGTTACAACAGCAGAGAGTGGGCTTGAAGCAAGGCTGAGAGCAGCAACTCTTGTCCTTTAAGACAAGGTGCAAGAGGCTCTGCCTCCTCTGCTGCCACTTCTGTGTCCGACAGAAGGGGACCTATGGGATGGGCTCTCTCAGGGCTAGCCTGTTCCGGTCCAAAGCAACATCTCAGCCTGCACTCTGGTCCTGAGACCTGGTCGGTGTGGTGTTACAGACTTAAAGCTGATGAGGACTGGTGTTTGCCCTAGGTTACGCGGTGGGTTCCAGACCACATGGCCTCGCATTGTTTTAACTGCGATTGTGAATTCTGGCTGGCCAAACGGAGGCATCACTGCAGGTAAACAATATTTTGCTACAGTTCCACTCTTCTCTGCCCTGTGTCTCTCAAACTTCACAAAACGCTTGTCTGTAATCTTTGTTCCCTCCACCTCTGAGGAGAAAGTATTAAGTCTTTCCTTTATTCACCAGGTCTCATAAATTCCCTGCAGGTTTCCAGTCTGCTACATTGTGCTCGTTTCCATTTCCCCAAGGTCTTTGATTCTTCCTCTGAGTAGCAGTGCCTACTAGTCCCTTTCTACTGCTAGCCAGTGCGATTGTGCTAGGAACCACGTTCTTTTTAAGGAACATGCTGACTAGTCATAAGTAAGGCTGAGACTTCACTCCTGAACTGGATCCTTTGTGCTTGCTGAAATCTGCTGTGGCATTCCTAGCTCTCTTCTCACTGCTTTTCTTGCTCCTTGACAGGAACTGTGGGAACGTGTTTTGTGCCGGTTGCTGCCATCTGAAGTTGCCCATCCCTGATCAGCAGTTGTACGACCCTGTCCTCGTTTGTAACTCCTGTTATGACCACATCCAAGTGTCTCGTGCCAGGGAGCTCATGAGCCAACATCTGAAGAAGCCTATCGCCACAGCTTCCAGCTGAATGCCAGACAAGGGACCTGTCTAAGCCCAGCCTTTTCTCTCATGGGTTTGAAGGGTGACTCTGCCTCCACTGTAATTGTGAAGGCCTTTGGTGGAACACTTAAACACCAAGCTTGAATGCACTGTCTTCAACAGTCTTACTATCAGTCTGGAGCAGAGGAGCTCAGATTAGAGAGTACGGTGTGTGTCCCCACTCGGGTACCAGTGGGCCCGTACATTGTAGTCTGACAACCTAGGGCTTAAAAGGGGATTGCAATCTCTTTCTTTTGTGGGCTGGAAAGCAATGTTTTCACAGATATTGCCTGTGCAAAGTACCCCCAAAGCAATAGAAAGGCATGTTTAGAACCAACTCCCACAACAAAGACAGGCTGCTGTACAAGAAGGAAGAGGGCAGACTCTAGGTGGTACCATGTGCTTTGGAAGGGCCTCAGCCTGGAGCAGTTCTGTAGATTCTCTTTCCATGAGTGTGATTTGTGATCAGCTTGGTGAACAAGACTCATTAGCCATCACTAATTGATTTTCTCTTGAGCATAGAAGAGAAATTCATTCTGGCTGAAAACGGGCCGAGCAGATTTCACCCGTTTTCATGCTCCGCTAGGACTGGTGAATGCACTTGACTTTGCCCCTGTCCCCCAGCAGTGTGGGGAGATGGGAGATTGGCTTTTTCACTTCCTGCTCTGCCCGTCTGCTTTGTCTGCAGTAGTGTCACAGCCTGGTGCTAACACAGGAACGGCACCCTGGTCCTCTCCTGGCATGGAAACAGAACTCGTGTTCCTATGTTGCTCCTCCTCCCCTTTTCTGCCCTCAGCTCTCCACTTCCTACTGCTCTTTATCCTGAAAACTTGATACCTTGAGGGTATAGGCCATAATGTGTTGTTTTACCTCCTGGAATGTGCTGTCTGGTGTATGTGAGGGTTTCAGTCCAAATGCTGCTATATATTTCTGTGCACTTAATGTAACCCGAAGAAGGGAGAATGAAGCATTGATACCAAAATGGGGGTGGGGAAAGACACTGGCTGATGTAGACACTACAGTCTATGCTTTTCACTTTAGGATGTACAACCAAGCTACAGTGATAAACATGACATGTGGCATCTGTTCAGTGGTGGAAACAATATCTTTGGTTTGCCCCAGTGCTACCTAAAATGCCTCTTGAATTTGACTTCCTTTTTTGTTTCCTGTACAGTGGTCAAAGTTCAGAGTTGCCAACTTGTAATTGCCTGTCTACTTGTTCCTTAAACTAGAGAACAGAAATCCCAACACCGCCCCCCCCCCCNTTTTGTTTAATCCGTAGATCTCTGTGGGAGTATCCATCCTGCCTCCTTACTAAGAGATCTGCAGATATTAATGAGGAAGAAGAGTTTGAACATGGGGCATTTCTTTACAGAAATGCAGGTTTTCTTTCCAGTGACATGAAATTGTCCTATATATTCTGCATGTCATGAGCTGAGACTTTATATGTTGGGAGGGAGGACCTGTGAGGGCATTTGGTCTAACAACAAGGCAAAGTACTTCACGCTGTTGTGATCTCCCGAATTTTTTGCGAATGGTTTGTCATCTCCCTCAGAGGGAATGGAATAATGACCCTTTCCTGCACTTTGATATGTCAGCCTCTGGTTTTGTAAATCCCAATAGTGCAAGCAAAGCTAGCATCATCTGAAGACCCTGTACTTACTTGGACTCTGCTTCTTTTCCATACTGGGAACAACCAATATGGCTTTGGGAAGAGAAGGCACCTTGCTTCAGATTCTCCCCTGCCTTGTACCTTGCAGTCATTGCCAGACATGGAAGAGTGACCACTGGGCTGGCAGAAGAATTTGGATTTGCTCCTGTTTTGCACATGTTGGAATGACTGCAAGCAATAAGGAAGCCAGAAACTAGGTACTCCTGGCCCTTCCGTTCAGGCCATTAGTCCAAACTGCTTTTAGCTCTTGTGAGTTTCAGCGTCACAATGTGCTGGCCAAAAACTCTAAAATCAGTTCGATAGCATTGTGACAAACAAAATGTGCTGTACAACTCAATACAGTTGAAATAAAATCTCTATATTAGTGCTGCTGTGTTTGGACCCATTCTTTAGTTTGTGGTGTATTCTTACTCACCATTTCCCTGGCTGTTACTTGCTGCCCTTTCCCTTGATTAAAGTATGTTAGGTATTTAGTATCCCTTCTCACAAATAATAATCAAGGGTTGGACACAAAGCATGCTATGTCATGGTCTTCTACTGCGAGGCCCTGTGCTCTTTACCAAACAAACCTGCAGTTGCCCAGGATACCAACCCCATCCACCCTCTCCCTTAATGACCCAGTGAGGAATTTTTCTCTTCCAAAGAAGAGCTGCTAGGGAGGATCCAGTAGCTCTTCAACATGTTTGCGCCACTTCTACCTGGTAAGTTATATTAGATTTGACCATCCTTAGAGATGGGATGGTTTCACTGGCTTCTGCATAGACAGATCAGCACCCAAGTTCCAGTCTGTGGGAGAAGCAGTGATCTACTTGCTTTCCTTGTAGCTTGGTGAGCTCTTTCCTGCCCATTTCACTTCTGTGCCTGGCAGTTGGTTGTGTTCCTTTACGCAGAATGGCAGCTGGGGACTGTTTAACTTAGTCATCCTGATCTGCCAAGAGTGATGCAGGTAAGTGACTTTGCAATGGAGCTAGAGTCTTTTAGAAAATTTGCCTTCAATTTAAAGCATCCAGGGATCTTAAAACTGAACAGCCCCCTGGTAAACTACTCCAATAGTTCAGGTCAGACAGGTACCTAAACACTTTGTTGCATTAGAAAATATTGGCAGCAAGATAGATGCTCCTGAAACAGTCATACAAAGGAAGGTCATCTTTGAAGGCAATGTTTCTGAATATTAACCATGAATGATGTTTCTACAAGAAAGAATAAATTAACTTCCAGGCTGTGTTCTTAACCGTTCCTATGTCATCTCACTGTGCAGTGGAAGACTAGCTGCTGGGACTGTTGTATGACCCTTTTGGCATCTCATTACCAGCTGGAACAGTACTGTAGCAGAATTTCCCCCTGCGCATTCAAAGCTGAATATAGGCATTTTGTTTGAGACACTTAGGACTGTTGTATTGTTAGGCTGGCCATGCCAGCAAGGGCACTTAATGCTCATGAGAACTGAGCACAGAACAAAGTGTTGTCACTTAAAGAATATGAAGCCATAATTTGCCAACACATTCAGCCTGAGGTAATCTATATATGCACGCTGAAATGTGTCTAAACCTTGCACAAACAGTGAGATCAAAGCCTTCCCCTATCAGTGCAGTAACTGCCATGAATTCTTAGCAAATTAACAACCGGAACTGCTTATGATGTACTATAATATCAGCCACTGAACAAAATAAACATAGATTTAGGTGTAGTGAGAAGTCAGGTCAAGCTTGTGATGGTTGGATATTATTCAGCTGCTAAGCCATTAATAGATAATGCTAAAAATGCAGTGGATGTGAAGAGACATGTTAAGCCTTGGTTATGAAAGAGGAAAAAAGAAGAGGAATGTGATATATGGCCTTCTTGTGAACCCTGCAAGTACTGAACAGGAAACAAGTTTAAAGTGAGAGACAGACAAGAAGGATGCAGGCTTTCTGTGGTGTGTTTGAGGTGTTTCTGACCATTCCATTTTCACTGCAAGAGTTAAATAGTAGTACAATGCTGTCCCAAAATGGTATGCTTCTGTAAAAGTGAACTTTGGACACTGCCTTTTATTTATAGTACCTTGGGTATCTCTATATCTCACGAGTATATACTAATATATTGTCAAATTGTCCTTAGCTGAAAGATGGTGTATGCAGTCTCCAGTATGTTTAAAAAAAAGTTGCTGAAAGCATCACACCCATCTTCAGTCTCACAAAGTTGAGGTTAGTCATGCAACTTCAGTCTCCAATGCAAGCATAGTTTTTACTGAAATGCCTGTATCCTATTCTTGGGTACTGAAAACACAGTTCTGAATCGCTGTGTCAGCCTCGCATTTGAAAAGCTGGTTGCTGTGCGAACCTGCTGGACTGGCCCATTAAGTGGAGTGCTCAGGCAAGATGACAGCAGCCTGAGGGTAAGCCTTGGTTATGGGGGTACTTACGTGCTTTATACATCCTGGGACAAAATATTCATTGTCGCAACTGCCACTTCCCTTTTGTGACTGTAGCCTTACTTCAAAGTCAGACAATGAAGTGCTCCCTGTCACCTTCTCATAAAGTAGTCATGTTGTACAAAAACAAGCAACAAAAATTGATATATTTGTGTATCAAGAACATACATCAGGAAAATACAAGAACAATGTATTTTCACTCACGGTCTAAAATGAAAATTTCCTTTAGATTTGCCTAAAAAAAATTTTTTTTTTAATGGTTGCAAAGGTACTTGCCAAAAGGAAAGCATTTGGCAGAGCGCTATCAGAAATAAAGACTAACATGCCTGGCTTGATAGATTCAGGATATACACTGTGCAGAGCATCATCCTTTCGAATGAATGGTAAGGGTAGGTCAACTACCTGCTAAAAGTCAGTGCTACTGAAAGAGGGGAGGCATGCAGCATCGAAGACTTGTAACAGGTGAGCATCTGAAGAGGAACAGATTCAATAGTCAGTAAAGCCAAAAGGGACAACGATCTCTGCAATGAATTCCTGCGTAGAACCGCAGTTTTCAGTTGGTGATTTAATTGTGGAGGCAGCAATGGTGCTACCAGACTTGCAGCTGCAAGTAAGGGAAACTAGGGCCACCATGAGGGGAGAACCTGCGCTGCTGGGTGGATTGTACTCCTTGCCTGTCTTTTCAGACCCAGAGCATTGCTAGTTTGGGGAAGAAAGACTGAAGGCTGTAGGTCAGTGTGGGGCTGAAAGGGGGGCAAGGCAGGTGTTGAGTGAAGGCTGGAGGGGAGACGAAAGTGTGCTGGGAAAGAGAGATGTAGAGAAGCAGCAGCAGCAAGGCTGGCTGATTAGAGACTAGGCACTGTTGTCAGCTGACAATGTTACCTGTAGATCTTGTGCTGTCCAACAGCTTTCAGCTGAGCTCCATTTCCTGCTGAAAAGCACTTCATTATTATTGATCTGTTTCAAGTGAGAGGAAGCTTCCAGTGTTCCCCAGAAATGTTCTGAGGAGCACCTACGTGGTCTAAGACATGGGCAGTTCAGAGGCTGACCTACCAAGACAGTTAAAGGGATCATTACCTTCTTCTCATTGTCAGGCTTGCTCAGTGAGTCAAGCACACTCCCATCTGTGTGACAGAGCTGCCAAAGAGCTATGAAGCCATTTCCTTCATGCTTACCTCCTGCTGCATCTGCTCTAAGATTGTCTCGTGTGACCTGGCATGAGTAGTGAGGCACTGAAAGGTGCAAGCCATGGCTTTGCCAGAAGCAGGCAGTGCTCTGGAAGCTGATGAAAAAACATTCCATCTTTAAAAAGTCATCTGTTTTGCAGCTATGGGCTCAGCTACAAAGCACTGAAGGAAACACTTTCAAGGGACTTCTTAGTTTCAGGGACTCGTTCTCTGCATTTTAGTTATGGACTACCTATTGTTGAGTATGATGTGAGTTATGAATGACATAAAAAACACACCTATCTCACCTTCAGACAGTCATAGTCTTCTTGCACTCCTGCACAGAGAAAGAAATAATTTCATTGACATAATGCAAGAGATAGTCTCAGGAATGCTGAGAAAATATTTCATGAAGTGGACTTTTTTCTTGATTTTCAAGTTTGCATTCAGTATGCATTACTTAAAAGTTATAGCTGTTCACATTGAGCAACCATTACATAATTCTTAAGAGGATGAATTATAAATTATTACTGAGGAAATAAAAATGCAAAGCCCCTTGGGACAATGGCTTCATCTTCACAGGGGTTTAATGAGTTTACTAGAACTGTAGACCATTAATTCCTTGGGTAAAGCAACTTCTTCCATGCTCCAGGATTTTAGCTTTGATGACAATGCTGGCAAAATTTCTGCTCTTTCCCGCTGTTGTTACTGACTCAGGATAATGAAAAGTGTGCTAATGACAATCTGCCAAAGACAGGCACAGGACAGAGTAATAACTAGTCTGCTGGAAAAGAGGCAAAAATAATCTCCCAATCCCTCTTTATGATCACTTTTTCTTGTCCTATTTCTTGTTTTACCTGTCTGCTTTAATTTGAAGTGACCCCACCCCAAAATACTTAAGCTAAGCACAGTCTTAACATCTTTCTCCTCACTTCAGTTATGCAGAAGAGCAGAATGATTTTGCTTTCAGTTTACAAATAAGAACAGTTTCCCATCACAGTTTATTCAACCTTGTCTCCTTTCCATAACTTACTGCACTTCTCTTTGTGAATAGATCTGATCTTTTTTATTTTTTTTTCAGCAAATTAATATTTCGGTATCCAAAACATCCTGTGGCAATTAGTTCCCCAGTTTCCATGTAAGTACCCAATTTGATTTCTTTTATGTGACATCCTTCTAGTTCTTCTATTAGTCATGCTCACTTTCTTTGTAGTACCTACAATTTTACTACCTACCTTCACATAGTCAAACCCATTCTGAAGATTTCTTCTTCAATATTCCCTTCTGTTGAAGCTAATCCATATCCTTGATACTGAATTTCTCTATTCCATTTTATCTCTACTAAATCTGTTCTGGAATGGAAGAGATCAGAGCTGCACATGGACTTTTAGGGCAAAAGTGACAATTCCTGTTTTCATCTCTATTCCTTTTCCAGTCCCATCTCAACGAAAATTCTTTTCCTTTTTGTGCACTGCCACAGCTGTGAGCTGACACCATCATAGGTCTGCTGTAACATCATGATTTCTTTCATGAGCAGCAACAATCATTTCAATAACCACCATTGGGTACATAAGGTTAGGATTATATCAGCGCTGAATTCCACCTTAGTATTGCCCACACCAGCATTTGTGAGGTAGTCCCGCAGTCCTTCACAGCAGCCCTGCCCCGGAGGAGTTAAAGTGAGGAGCACAAGCCACCACCTGGCTCACCAACCTCTTTTTGAGCACACTCCTGCACAGGCCGGACGCAGCCCCTCGGTGCCCGCAGGATTTAATCGCTTTCTGTGAAAGCCGACCTGCTTTCCCAAGAGAGCTGCCCTGACGAGAGGGGTGCAGCTTTCCTCAGCCCGTCCATGGGCTCCTTCAAAGGAGTGATCCTTCGCTAAACCGATTTATGAGGCCAGACCTCCCCTTCAGGCCACGCTTTCCCCCAGTACCTGGCGTTTTTAACCCGTTTCCACGCATCCGAGTTGATAGCAGCGCGCCTACCCGTGCTTTGGGTCGTGCCCCCCGGGCCTGCCCGGGGACACGGATGGACAGGTCCGGCAGCAGCAGCTCTAACCCGCGGGGCTCTGCTGCCCCTCTCCTCCGGGACCCATAGGGAGCACCCGGTGGCACCGGGGCTGAGGAGGCGGCGGAGCTGAGAGGGGCTGAGGGGACGACGGGGTTGAGGGACCGGCGGCACTGAGGGGGACCGATAGGGGGCTGAGGGGGACTGAGAGGGCTGAGGGGAACCGGGGAACCAGTGGGTCTGAGGGGAGCTGATGGATACC
>VXAA01002070.1:16100-34673 GCA_013399115.1 Anseranas semipalmata
GGGGACCTGCTGCTGCCGCCGCCCTCGACGCCCGGCAAGGCCGACAGGCCCGGTGAGGCGCGGCGGGCAGCTGGGCGCAGCGAGCGGGTTGCTCGGCCGGTGCCGGAGCCCCGTGGCTGTTGGGGCGAGCAGCTCTGCCCGCCGGCAGCTGGGGTAGCTCGGCTGGGGGCCGTGCTCCGGCCTCCGCATCGGCTGGGACGCGGTCCCCGCTACGGGCTGCCAATGGTCCCTGCGGGGCTGGCACAGCTGTGCCCGATGAGCATTACTGCTTCATTTCCGTCAGCAGGGGTGCTTAACAAGCTCCCATTCGCTCTGTGTGAAATAGGGAGGCATGTGGTGTGGCGGCTGGAGCATCCTGTCAGTTTTGTGCAGAGGAGAGAAGACCTGGTTGTAAGATTTCCGACAGGCATCTCCTGGGAGAGAATGACAAGCTAGGGAGTTTGTAGAGACGATTGAATGATTGGGTGAAAGCTAAATAGAAAATAATGTTGTTAGAAGACCTCAGAACATGTTTTATTTCTTTCTAACTGTCCTTGAGAGGGTCTGAGTTTTCCAAGACAAGCCTGAGCTCTTGGAGGGTCATTCCACAAATTCCAGATAAGAGCAAGAGAACTGTAGTTGCGAATAGTTGAAGATGCGAGTATCTTCTTTTGCTGTGCTCCCTGGCCTAGCTGTGGGCTGCTACCAAACGAGCAGTCCTGCTCCCAGCTCCCTTGGCCACACATTGCCATCATCATCCCAGCAGCAGTGTTGGCTTGGCACCATGATCTGAAGGGAAGAGCAAGCTGCCTTTTCAGGACTGATCTGGGTGCAGAACTGCAAGGCTCGGGGTGGGAGAAGTGGCAGGACTGTGCAACCAGAAGGGAAAAAGCAGACGGTGGCACTGCTTCCTGCAGTACCAGCCCTCGTTCAGGGCAGATCAGGGTATCCTGATATTTATACTCGGTTATTGTTTCCGAGTAGTAACTGTAATCTAATTTGTGTGGTGTTTTCTATAATGTGTATGGAATTGCACCTGTAATAGCAAGAAAACAAAAGGATACCTTTGAGAAGGGAAGGAACTTACTTCAATATTGAGACTAGGAAACATTTAAAGATTCCGTTTCGATGCTTTTAAGGCTAAGAGGAGTAATTAAACACTTCAATGAAATCAGGTCTGACTGGTGTAATGCAGGCCATTGATAGAGTAAATCCTAAGAAAAATACAGCCTTTTAATTTTTTCCACTCTGTTTTTATGTGTGCTTTTTTGCCCCAGTTTTTAGAGAGCTTTTGCTCTAGGAGTCTGAGTTTCTAGAAAGAAAAAAGAACAAGGAAAATATCAGTTTTTATAGCAGTCGAGTTCTGACAGGCTGATAATTTACTGTGCACTCTGTTCTGTACTGACTATTTAGGGGCATGTCTTACTTTGCTGTAAATATGAGGTAATTTGATAGATGGAAGATATTTTTGTTTGCAAAGTGTCAGTCTGTTCCAAATGTCTTGCAACATGTAGCCATGTGTTAAATGTCCAGGAACAATTCCTGTTAAAGCACCTGGTAACCTAAAGTACCTTGTAACCTGACATCCTATGATGTCTTGTTTGTGTGTTACAACCAGATAATCTTAATTTCCCTATCCAAAGGTGAAATATAAACAAAGGAATTCTCATACCTCTGTTCATTCTCTGTTTTCATATGGCAAAAATACTGAACAGGAAATAAACAGCCCTATACATGAACTCTTACTAAATTTTGGGGAGCAGATGGTATTTATCTAGTGATTCTTAATGATTTAATATGAACTTGTGGAATAATGACTGCATGTTACCCATTTCTTGAATTATTTCCTACCAGGAGAGTGAAAGAGGTAAATGTGAGGCTGTTTTTTAAAAAGTCTAGTTTGATGCAAACTGTTCTGAAGCTTATAATTAGCATGGCTATATACAATACTGTGGAAAAGTCACAAATACTGTAGTTCTTTTAGGAATTCAATGAGCGCAGAGGCATTCTGGGTGTTATAGTCAGTGTTCTGAGAATGTCAGCAAAAACTCTAACAGAAACTATGCTGTCGTGGTATAAGACATGGTATCTAAACTGAACTAGTTGAGCTGACTGGGAAAAAGTTGACATAAAAATGACAAGTGATCTTTAATATTAATCAAAGCAAAGGCTGTGTATATAGGAGAGGATATTCTTCTGTGAACATACACAATAATGAATTACAAAGCTTGGAGCATTCTTTCTCATTCTCCTTCTTGAAAAGGACTTGCTTGTTCTTGCAAGAAATATTGAAATCCAAATCAGATTGGCACATAACCTGGCTAAGGAAATTATCTGTTTTAAAATTTTAACACTTCAAAAAGTTATATAAAAAAAAGACAACAAAAAACACAATGTCTAAGTGGAAAATACCTTATATGTAAGCGTTGTTGCCAGCTCTTGATTACAAATTCATTATTCTTTTCTTTTACACGTTACTTCTAATACTTGTTCCCTTTTTCATTATCATTTGTACCCTTCTGTAACGTACACAAAAGCCAAGTGATCTGTAGATTTGTCTTCCTCCAGTGCTAATTTGCAGTTATAGTTTTTTGTACTGGAGAACAGGAGGCCAGGATGAAGAATGACACTTGGGAGGAAGCAGTTGCTTTTATACCCTTGCCTACTGCTCTTTCTTCAGATTCAACAATAAATGCATCCATCTTTAATTTTTTTTTCTTGACAAATTAAGTGTTTTGTCCTAAAGCATTTGGGCTGGGATTTCAAAGCCACTTGGAGGATTTTGACATTGCCTTTCCTTAGCTGTCCTTGAGCCTTCAGCATTGGAGTTTTGTATAGTCTTGCTTTATGATTTCCTTTTTATTTTTTAATATACTCTCTGAATATATACTCCAAAAAGTACTGACACGGTACTTTTTAAATTGGTTTAGTGTGGTTTACTAACTTACTATGCATTATATGTGCATTATAGCACATTTATAAATACAGATTACTTGTTACTGCAAGCTTAAGGAGAAATGCTACATAGACAACTGTGTATTGACACTGCACCCATATGCCACTGCAGCTGTTACTGTACGTTCAGGTGGAAGAATACAGTCTGTTTCTGGATTAAGTGTATTGAAGTGAGTTGGGTAGTCTTCACAAATAATGTTGTAGAGCCTTGGCTCCGCATATTACCTTTCATTACCTGTGAAAACTCCTTTCACTAACACTTGTTTTACTTTATTTTGTACCCAATGCAGGACTACTGACTGTAGGACAGTTTCATCGACCTTATCATCGAGACAGTTTATTTCCTTACTCCTACATATCGGCCTCATCCCACAACAACAGCACTTTACCGTCAAAAAGTTTAGATCGGACTCCAGTCCCTTCCAGAACATGGCAGAATTCTCTTGGGTTGCTTCCGGGGCACGAGGCTTCCCCAGCATTTTCAGATAAAGGGGTTGCCTTTCCAATACTACAGAGGTTTCCGACAGAGGTCACGTACACACTACAGCCCAGCGCCTCTCCTGTGCCACTTCAGCAACGGTCTCAAACCATTGCCACTTCCCCTCCAAAATACAGCAGCTACACACCTTCAATGCAGTACTCACAAACCTATTATCCAACAGGTAAGAAAAAATCCTAAAAGTTATAATTTTTTCTACAATGCTCTGTGTATTTCAAGTGAGAATTAGATATTTTAAAGTCTAAAAGGATGAGAGACCTTTAAAGCAAACAGGTTTTCTCTTTGATGTTACTGTCCTTCCTCCAGATTTTGAGTGTCCCCTGGTGGTTTTCCATATAGCCTGTCTGTTGAGGGTAAGGAATAAAACATTTGTCTACAACTAGTCAGTGTTAGCCTAACTTCCTTTTTAAAAAAAAAAAGAAAAAAAGAAAAAGAAAATCTGAGGGGGATGCTTCTAAAGCACTGAGAACTTGTTGAAAAGTAATATACCACTCCTTGGTCTCATGTTTTCCCAAGTAACTTTTTGAAGTTGAAGATCAGTCAGAAGTCTTTGGCAGAATATTTAATTCTGTGTCACTATTTTCTTTCTTTTCTTTTTTTTTTTTTTTTGATTAGCTTCTTCAGTGTTGTAGTTTTTAGGCACTTAAGACTGGAGAGTTACAAAAGTCTTGACTACCTTCTTTTGTCTAAAACATTTCTGCTAAAATTTTCATTCTTCCTTCAGACAAGAGTTTTTTTTCTCTAGAAGAGAAGTAGTTGAAACAGATTATTCTTCTGCCCTTGCTTTGAACTGGAAAAAACATGCAATAGTTTTGTGGGCTTTTTTTTTGTTTGTTTTTTTCTTATTTCCCTGGAACTTCTGAAACTCAGAACATAGTGACTCTTTCCTTGAACAAACTAAAGCTCAGTTATTACTCTCACTTTCTGCCTGTTCCTCCCTTGGCAGCTGCACCTTCACTGAGTCAGATATCCCTGTTTAGAAATCCTGCATGTGGTGGCTGCTGTCTTTCTCCAACAAGTACATAATGAAATCTTCACATCTTTTGTGCGTGTCTTCTGAGACCTCTGCTGAGAATGTTAGCTCGTGTTTCAAACAATAATCACTAGTTTCCGTTACATACTTCTTGTCAAGGAAGGATTTTGAGGGGTCATGCAAATCCTGTGGATGCTCGTAAAGGTTTAAAAGACAGGGAACTTTTGCCATATGTTCCTTGCCTTGTGCTGCTTACAAAGACTACTGGTGGCTAGTGCCTACATTACAAGCTGCAAGCTATTAAGTCTCCTCCCAGAAGCAGGGTGACCAGAGAATATCACTTTAAGATGGGAGATGGTCCCTACTTCTTGTTTCTGTCTGGATACAGAGCATAGGCTGAGATTCATCTTCTTGAATTTTTGATGTCTGTATCTCAACTTGTCCCCAGACCTCATCTATAGTCAAGGAAAGGAAATGGCATCTCTAGGGTGTGATTCATATAGCTTGTGTTAGACTTTGTCTTAGGCACTACCAGGACATTAATAATCTCACCCTATTTTGCAGTATTGACTGTAGAGGAGTTGAGGGTGACTATGTTAGCTTTAGACATGAATATGTAGATCTTTAGAACTGGATGGCATGAGTCTGTCTCACTGGAGTTATAAAAGTTTAAAGAAGAAATCAGTTATGTTGCTGAAAAACCTTTTCTCTGCTTTGCAATACCATGGGAAAAGTTCAGACAAAATCGTCAGGGCTGGAAAAAAGCATACCAAATTTTGCAAGGTATAAAAATTAAGGTGTAATTCAAACTAAACTAGAGAAAGTTATGGAGTCTGAGGCTTTTGAAAGCTGGAGCTCATGAGTTCATTAGTACTTTTGAGAAGAAATGTTTATTTCATTAGACAGTAATATACATCTCTTAATTTTCACTGTCACTTTGGACAGTGTTTTTACTTCTGTTCCTGTGTATCTCTTAACCTCTCTGCTATTCTTTTTGTTGTATATTATAACATACAGAATCCCAAAAGCTTATTTTTTCTTATGTCAACATGAAAAAATCCGCTT
Organism: Anseranas semipalmata; assembly: GCA_013399115.1. Taxonomy (NCBI): domain Eukaryota; kingdom Metazoa; phylum Chordata; class Aves; order Anseriformes; family Anseranatidae; genus Anseranas; species Anseranas semipalmata. The sequence continues at coordinate 21,572 of VXAA01002070.1, forward strand.
TACTTCATCTTGAGAGTACAGAACCAAGGTTAGCTTATTTGGAAAATGATAGTTGATCTTAAAGTATGTATTTCATAAGTGAGGGGACTAATGAATATATGTCCAATCTTGTAGTTGACTCTTCATTTCATTTATAATGAACATAATGTTTTTGAAGTGCCATTAAATTAAATCAAAGTAGAACTTTGTCAAAAGATTTATCGCTATGTATATTCAAACTTGTTTGTTAAATTCAGCAACAAAAAGATTTCCTTGTTTTTTCATTATGATTCTTATTGGAAAGGCAATAAAACAAGATGTTCATCTGGATTTTTTTTCTCTAGTATTAGAGCATAGTTGTTTTAAGGATTTAATTCTGCAACTTCAGCTATCTGCAAAACCTTTGATAGTAGGATTGCATCAAAGAAATGTAGTGAAGCTTGATTATCATAGAGTATCCTAATAATGAAGAATAAGTCAATGGGACTACGTGAAAAACGTTAGTTATTGGTGCCACCTGAATACTGCAGGTCCACTCATGCCTTTTGAATACTTCTGTGGCTGTAGAGTTCATTTACATATGATAACCTTTCTGGTGAGTGATGGCTTAGGAGTAGTCACATTTTTCTGAATGATACAGCCTCTGTTAAGATAAATACTTTTCTCTTTTGTAAAGCTTAAAATTCACATACGTGTTGGTCAAAGGGGGGTTCTTAAATAAGCAGCTGAAAACATACTGTCTGTCTTAACGCAGCATAAATAGCACCATATTTTCCCTTGAGAAAAGCAGACTGGATGTATTAGTAATGCACTTGTAAAACTAGTAGTAGGATTCATCTTGCCTAAGATTCATCTGAATGTATAACATCCAATTGTATTTGTCTGGGCTTGTCATCTAGATTACATTTATAGTCAGTAGAGAGAAACAGGCACCTCCCAGATGTTGAGTCATTTCAACTTTCTTAGATATATACCTTTGGAAGACAATTCATTTCTTTCTGATGAGCCTGTTTCTTCATCGACTGTGTAGAGAGCACAGACGACTAGTTTTGAAAACTGGTAGACTGTGTAGTGGCAATGCAATTAATCCCACGTAAATGTCTAAGAGAGTTCCCATTTTCCTTTATGGAAGAGACCTTGGATGTCATCCTCATTCTCATCCGCCTTTTGGCTGGTAAAGGATCAGAGCTTGCACAGCTGTTGCATTCAGGTCCATCATGATGTGTTCATTGATCTGTCAGGAACAGGCACAGCTGCTTTCCATAATTTCCTGCACAGCTTTGGTGCTGTTACTCATCATACAACTGAGTCATCTAGCTTCTCTTAGGCATAACTTTTGGACCTGACATGATAAGGTCACACTATAAAGGTGGTCTTCAGGGTTCTTCCCTGGTATTCTACATGTAGTCTGTGCTGGAGTGGAATGGAAGAAGCTGGAGAGTGTCAGTCTCATTCCCCTTTGGCCCAGCTGAGCTGCTAACACTACTTATTAATGTCTGCTGCTGTCTTGAGTCCTTCAATTTCCAAGAGATCTTTGGAGTAATTTCCGTGGTTGTTCAAGCTTGGAAAAGATCTGATGCTGATCATACTGTATTTGTATTTGGTTTTGGACATTCAGCTTTCCTGAGTTTGCATGTACTGTTGGAACATACAAAAAGCATGCAGGGCAAATGGGTACACATCACGCTATAAGCACTGAGCTCTTTTCATGTTCTCAGATTTTATTTACATTTAGGTTCTAACTTCCAGATACATTTGGCAAGGTATATCTTTGAAACCATGGCTGAACTTGGGCATATCTAGCTGTGCCTGGGCTAGTGTTGAAATTCGCAGGGAAAGAGCCTGAGTGTCTTGCTCAACTCTAGCACTAGATTTCTAGCCTGGTTAGCACTCTGCCTGAAAAGTACTGTGCTAAGTTCTGCGGTTGGCATGAGCACGGGACTGTTCCCAACAGGCTGTTTGGATGTGGCTGTTTTGACTTGGAAGAGTAAGAGATTTTAATGGTATTAACAAAGTCTGTGCCAGAGAATAGATCTGGATGCATTTAATTTCCTGTTATAGATGTAGCCTTCATGTCTTCAGCAAAGATTATGATTGATTTGTACTTCTCTGTTGAAACATTGTGAGCACGTAAAATAATATTGTCTCGAGAGGAGGGAGATGTATATAAGAGTTTCTATTTTATCACAATGGTTTATAGTTTGCTTAATGGAGTGACTCAGTTTACATAGGACCTTTTTGTAATTTCTTCACTTGTGTTATTTCTCTGTGATCTGTTTTTCTATTCTTGGACAAAAAATTGAGAATTGATCTGTTGAGGAGTCTACGTAATCGTTGTGTGTGTGACCTGTGACTGAAAGACTTGAAATAAATGCTTGTATTGGATCCCTTGTAACCTCTTAGAAGCTTTTGTTGTTTATTTTCCAACAGCTAGATGTTAGAACATTCCTTCGTTTTCCAAACTGCTAACGACTAGGTTGATTCTGTAAGTTCTGCTAATATCATGTTCATATCATCAATTCCTGAAAACAATTCCATTAGTATTACTGATAGCTGACTTCAGAATGGTTTTTGTGAGATTAATGTTGTCATCCCTCCACCTAAATTTCACTTGTTTATTTTTATGTAATTAATTCAATTTTGCCAATGTTGAGAAAACAGGGTTTAGCGAATGCCTCAATAATTCTCTAAGGAACAGCTCTCTGCTTTGGAGATTAGAATGTTAGCCTTAATCAGATCAAATGACCATATACCTCATCATTTCCTTTGATGGTAATGCCTAAGGAAGAGTACAAGAGTAGAGCAAGCATGGACTGATGCTTTTCCAAAATGATCCAACAGTACAGCCTCAGGGAATTAATAAACTATAACATGAGTTGTATTTAAGAGCCCTCAGTGGATTTCACTTCCATGAACTTGTCTTTTTTCCCAACCAATGTAGACTTGTTGCATGTGAGATCTGTGACAAAGAGTTCAATCCACAGCTTAATTGCATTTTGTGCAAAAAGACACTTTTTCTTCTCTCTTTTGACCCAACTAAATATTCATTAAATCTCCTTTTTTTTTTTTTTTTTTTTGGCTGAATGCATTTCTATCCATATCCCCTTCACTGCACCATTTGTGATTCTGAATATTTTTAGCGATTTCCCTTGGCTGCATTTTCTGTAGATGGGAGAGTCCTACCCGGCTTGGCTGTTTGTTCAGGTGTGTTCTGTACATCATCCGTGTTGCCCTCCCTGTAACCTTTTCCAGTTCTGTTATTTTCTTATGGAGATGTAAAGTCCAAAAATATACACAGTGGTCAAAGTGTGGGTGAGTCGTGGATTTATGCAGTGGAGTAATAATGTTCCTATTTCTTTCTCCATTCCCTTTTGTAATAGTTCTTAACAACCTGTCATTTGTGACTTTGGGGGTCTTTTTGACAGCTCCTTGAGTGTCAAGCTGATGTTTTCCTGACACCATCTACTATAACACTGGGATCTAGTTCCTGATTATTGACTGACAACAAAGGATCTATCATCATCTGTGTGAAATTAGTTTTTATTTTACCAAAGTACAGAGCTTTATCTGGTGGGTGGTGGCTTTGGGAGACTCATAGGGGTTTTCTTCCATGTCTGCATAGCTGACTGCTCGTTTCTGCCATGAAAAACCTGGTGTTATTAGCAAGCATCACCTCACTACTCACACATCCCATTTTTAAAGTAGTTTATTAAAATGGTGAACGGTGTGAGTTCCAGGACAGGTCCTCCCCTGCTCACTTCACTCACCTGTGAAAAGTGACTGCTTATCCCTATCTTCCATGTCCTGTTTTTAAACCAGATTGTGTTTTAAAGGTACAGCCTTCCCTCCCATGCTGTTGTTGCTCAGCTCTTGTAAGAGTTTTTGATGATGAGTTTGTTAAAAGCTTTTTGGAAGTCTAAGTATCATATCAAGCAGATCACCATTATCCATGTTCATTTACCTACTGCAGGTCTTTCAAGAGGGCAGGGAAGGGTGACTTCTTTTTAAATAAAAAGAATTCTTGTTGACTCATCCCCATTATATATTATCCAATGTCAACTAATTCTCCATTATATTTCCTTCTAATTTATCTTGTTCATCGGTCAGGATTTTTAACTTGTATTTCCTTGTAATGTTTTTGTTAATGTGCTTCTAAATAATTTCCTTTAAGTATTGATTTCCTTGCTTGAGTTCTTTGCAACCTGTTTGGATATCCAAATATATTTTCAGTATGTTTGAAATGTGATCATTCGACTTCTGTGCAGGAAAATCCATGATGTTTGGTCCTTTCCTTGTTCTGTGAGCTGTGCTGTTCATTGCTCGTGCTTGTCTGCAGCATATTGTTGCTGGCTTGGTTATAGTCCCACTGACAGCAATTCCATTTTTGTAAATTGGTGTTCATATTCTGCATATTGTGTCCTATAGACTGTGAGAAATTTTGGTTTGCATCCAGAGCTTGTATGGGCAGAAGTATGTCTTTTTTTTTTTTTTTTCTTTTTGACAGAAAACAAATCTATTCTGAGGCTGAGCCATCTTGTTTGAAGAAAAGGGCTGTATCTCTTTCATAATTTATTCGGTAAATATTCCTTTATTCCCTAAGATAGCATTCATCCCTGTCTCGTTAGTATTCGAATGAGAGCCGTGTTCACTGTCAGCTATTTCATAGCAGCCAGTGAAAGAATGTGCTTTAGCTGATAATTTCTTCTTGGTATGACTAGATTAACTGTATCTCTGACAACAGGGCTTAGAAATTTCTTCTCCCCAGTTAACAATGTAGGACAAAAGCCTGTGAGTGAAGCTATATGTTTGTTGAATCTTGGTTGAATTTGAAGGCGTGAAGTACTCTAAAGGAATGGACATCTTTACCTTTGGTAACACTGCCTGTCAGTAAATGCTTTCTTCAAAGTTTTTTAAAAGTTGTTTGGATATATGGTCGATCTCCTTTTGTGACTATGGGTGATGATGATACTTATCTACAATTGAACTTTGTCTTATGGTAGATTTGCTTCTGAACTGACTCTTTTCGTTTGTGTCTCCCATGATACTGCACAGATGCCATTGTTCTTGCTGTTAGATCAAGTCACTGCCATGGACTGTGAGCTGCCAAAAAATATATATTCTTGTGAGTGCAAACCATCCTGTTTATGTGACATTCTCCAGTTCAGAAGCATGCAGAATGTCATCAGTCTCTCGTCTTCTACACAGTTATTTTTGTTCTCCTCACTTCGATTTAAAACATAATAATGTGTTTAATTAATGAGTTGCTTTTGCCATAAATTCTACTGGCTGTGAGAAGAATACTGTCATTTATCTTGCACATTTTGTAGAAGATAATCTGCATTTAATGTTTTATGCTTACCTAGTACTTCACAAGCACTTCTACCCTTCACATCCTTCCTTTTCTTTCATTAGAAAATAATATCTTTATAATATGTGTTTGCTTTTCCTTAGAGTCAAATTAATGGGCTACAAGAAAGTTCTCCTTTGTCAATGCTCTCTTGCCTTGCCTTTACAATAGTCCTTCAAAAACTTTTTTTGGTGTTTTTCTTGGGTTTGTAAACATACTTTGGAGTTTCCAGTGAGTGAAATTACCAAACCCAGGTATCATTTAGGTTTTTGGCAATATCCAGACCTGTGATATGTTCACAGGTCATAAAATATTCTCCTGAAAGAGGTCCAGATTTCATCATAAAGTTGTTCAGAATTAGCTTTGGAAATTACAAGTCATAGACAGATCTCGTGCTTGTTTAGAAGGATGTCCACTAGCTCTTTCTTTGTTGTTTAGCTCCCCTGTTTGTTTCTCTGAACTGTACAAAAATTCTGCAATGTCACATTAAAACGGGCAATAAGAATAGATATTTAAGAAATCACATTTGGTTATTGTAGCGACTATCTCATGTGAAATCCCATGTCAAATGTTGCAAATAAACTTGATCCGTTTGTCACCTCAAGTTATACTTATTAGTCCCTGTTACGATCATTGGACTAAATATGATATCATCAAGCATTTATTTTTCTCGGAATGATGACAGATCTTAAAGATTATCCATCATGCAAATAATGCCTTTGCTTTTAAATTAAGTATCTCTGCATGTTACCAAAAATAATACCCACAGAACACTGCCTCATATACAAAATTGCTTTTTAGGTTAAAATGACTCTTTAATATCAGTGTGTATGTATGAACATCTAGGCTTTTCTTGTGTGAATCCCCTGTGTTATGTTGTGATGGAAAAAGTCAAGCAGCTAAATGAAAGAGGTGACATTGATATGCAAAAGATTGTGATTTTGAAGTTTTGTGTGTATCAATTTTACAACATACATATTTATATATTATAACATAAATACATATATATATGTTATAACAAATATATTTTCAGATGAAGAAATCAGTCTTAAAGTTGTTTGGGAGGTAATAATACATTTCTGGAATGTAGTTAGTTTACTATGTGCCTATTGAAATGTTTAATCAAAGTAAGCAATAGAACCCTGCATGCCAAATGCAAATTCTGGAAGTCTGATAACTGTGTTTGAATTCTTGTAGCTGCACTGCAGTGCTGCTCACCAACTACCCACCTAGATCCTCTGACTGGCTGTGCTAGTCCTACAGCTTCGACGTACACCCACTGCAGCTTTTTCCAGGTGAGTGCAGCATACTGAAATCAGGTGAAAGCAGAAGAAACTGCTGTACGGATGAACTGTAGGTTTATGGACTCTGGAGTGAAGGACATAAATTTGAAAACTTATCTACTTGAGAAAGTAAAAGTAGTACTTTATTTTACTATTTCCAAGAACCACTGAATATTTAAACAGGTAGTTTTGTAATTCTAGTTAGGTTTCAGGGTAGCAGCATAGTGGATGTCCTGATCAGTGGAGTGGTTTCCTCTGTTTGAGATTTGTGCTTGACTTCACCAGAATTTGTTTTAGTTAACAAGTCTACATTTATTTTTGAAGAATATCCTTGCCTGGACAAAATGCAATTCTTAATATATTACAGAAATTCTGGGAAACAACTCCACCTCTTTTTTTTTTCTTTTTTCTTTTTTTTTTTTTTTTTTTCTGTCATCGTCCATGATAGCTTTCTGCAGTCCTTAGGTTCATTTGATGAATGAGAAAAACTAAGATGACTCTTGGAATCGGCCCCACCTCCAAGATATCCTATTAAAAATAACTACAGTACTTACTGCAAATGCTTTATATAATTCTGGTGCAAATGCACCTTGTTTGGAGGGCCTGGCTTACCAAGTATCAAAAGGTTTGAAGGAAAAATGCAAGGGCTTCCTTTTGTATTACAGCATAATACGTGTACATTTTTTTTCTCACAGAGGACGAGCAAAGCAAGTTATGCTTGTGTGTGTTAAAAAAGGGTTGACCTACCTAAGCTTGATTTTCCAGTTTCCTGTCTTGCAAATATCAACCTTTGTCTTTTATTCATGATTTTTTTTTTTTTAATATAGGCTTATCCAAGATGGCCAAGTTACAGCCAGAATAATATTTTGGTATAAGCATATAAATAGTCACTGGCCAACTATGCCATCGGTACTCGTGTATTTATTTTGCACACAGTGCATCTTTGTCCTCTCACTTTCATTGTAAGAGTTGTGGAAGCTTTTTTTTTTTTTTCAGGCAAGACATGAAGATAAGTCTGAGTGATGGGAAGTCACAATCAAACAAATTCTTATCTCAGAAGGCTGAGATCAGTGTTTGGGATAGCAGATAATTTCCAGAGAGTCAACAGGGCTGTTATTAGGGCTAGATTGAAAGATGATGTAAAATACACTGTCCAAAGGGTCCAGTGAAAATGAGTTGTTTGAAGAAGCAAGTCCATGGGCAGTGTGTGGGGTCAAAAGAGATTTAGTCTTTGATAATACAACATTAACCAGGGAATTCGCAGTCAGAAGCTATTGGTGCATCTGGGCAGAGAATGCTAAAATGTGTGAACAAGGGAAAACAGTGGCATAAATCAGTTCTGCCAGATACATAATTGGCTGAGCAGGATAACACAAATATACAGAATGGACCCATAGGACTTCTTAAGTTTTGTGAGTCTTAGTGTAGCACAGATTGCTTCTCCTGGAATATGGTGACAGGGGCTGTACAGATGATACAGAGGACAGCAGTTTGCCTGTGGTTCTCAAGGCGTTGTGGAGAATAATCTGTTGACCTTTTGTGTGCTCTGGGATAGATACTTCCCCAAACTTCTGCTGAGGGATGCGGCCAGCTGCAGTATTGACCATCCTCCCCTGCTTGTGTGTTGATCATCAGTAATCACTTGCACAAATCCTCAAAAGCAGTAGAATGAGTCAGCCCTGGCTAAGTAATCATTTTTATCATTCTTAACAAAAAAAGAACGTTTGCATTGCACCATTCCACCCAGTGTCTTCCACCGGTTGCAGGAATTCACTGCAATGCTGCTGAAGGATGGTTTGCAGAGCGTTTTAGGCTGTTTGATCGTGCTGTGGTTTATTGCCACTGGCAAAATCTATACAAAACTGCTGAAGTTAGCTAACAAGTGACTGGACCAGTCCAGAAAAACAGCGAGCACATTGGCAGTCAGCAGCTTGATTATCAGCCTTGTTTCCTTTGGATCCAAACAGTGCTTTGTGGTCCAGGTGGAAAAATGGGAATTGTTGAACAAGAAAGCCTTGTGCTAGTCCTTACTGAGTCTTTTAGAGAGCATCACTTTAAGTTCAGGAGACGTTAAGACAGGTACAGTTTACTGGGACTAGGAGCTGGGCTGTAGAGTACACACCTGACCTGCTCAAAGAGTTAGCTGACCCTAACGTGGGCAAACATGAACATGGGCAGAGAAGGCCGGTAGGTAAACATCTGTCTGCCCACAGGTCACCCTCCAGAAGAAGCTCCAGAGAATCACCGCATGAAGAGGCAAGGGGATGTATGTGGCTATACCCACACGTAGTGGCTGATTTTAGGGTATGCGTCGTGTCAGGTTTCTGAAATCAACAGCTTCAGGGATTTGTATTGTACTCTCTATACTCTTGCTAACAAAATTGTGAGTTCATGTACAGCTTTGTATTCTTTTTCATTTGGTTTCTCTGGAGGAGTGGGGTGTGGATCAGTGTGATGAATCAGCATCCTTGGATGGCAACGAGAGTCTTATGAGAGGAAACTCCAGCTATCTCCTGCAACAGCTGTTCTGGCAGTGCACAACTACTAGTGCAGTACTTCCCTGCTATTTAATCATAGCTGTGGACTGAGGCTACATTTTGGATTTTAGTGATGTATATACACACACACACATTTATTTTAAACAAGCAGACCTGATATTTGATTGTTGCTATTAACGTTTTTAATAAGCTGTTGGTATTTTCCTGTGGAACTGAAGCAATTAACATGGGAGAACAAAGAAGAAAAGAAACTTCCCTGACTTTAAAGCAGTCCTAAGTAGTTTGCTTTTATTTACAATAAGAATGATGATCAGCCATGTTATTTCAAAAGGAAATTGAATCCCAACTACTTCTGAGTGATTGCCCAAAGACTCAAGCCAGGTTGTTTCAGTCCTAGCAGTCGCTGAGGAGGTGAGGTTGTGCTTTACTTCCTCTGTACACTGTATTAATCTTATAATAAGTGAAATGTCTATCTTCCCTTTCACCCCTTTTGCTCGGTCAGCCTATTTTTCCTCTTGAGCTCAAGTGACCAGCAACCTTTTAGTCTTTTGAGTGCCGACTTCCCAATCTTTATCACTTTGCTTTGTTTCATTGCTGCCTCCCTCTCAGTCTTGTCTGTCATATCATTTTGAGGTAAACTAAAAGGATTTGTGCTGTGTCCCTGTGTGTGGGCATTTTCTTCCTATTGGAAATGCATGCTAGATTCTGTAGTGCACCCAAAAAGATGGTATGTGTTACAACAGCTTCAAGTCGAGCTCCCCTAAGGAGAGGCAGAAGTTAGTGTGTTTTTGTTTGTTTTCTGGTTTTGATGTTTTTGTTCGTTTGTTTTTGTTTTTTGTTTAGTTTTGTGGATTTTTGCTTGTATGTTTTTAGATGATCTCGTCCCTAGGCAGCTGACTTGTTAACCCAGATCTTTCTTAAAATCCTGGCTACTTAAGAAAATGAATAAACAGTGCAACAAAAGAGAAACCCCTTGTGTTAATATTTTAAAAAATACAACTGGAAAAAAAATTAGATGGAGGTAACTAAGTTCAAACCCATATCTTAAAAATATTAAGGTGGCTTGCCTTTAATAAAAAGATTTTGCTTATCCAAAATTTCTCAAATTCAAGGTTTTATCTTTTTTTCTTTTTCTCCCTCAAAGCGTATGGTTGTTTGCAGACCAGCACATCTACATGAGTCCACTATAGGACTTGTCTTCATATAACCAGAGGAAGGGATCTCAATATTGTCTCATGTCTTTGTGGTATTTCCTTCAGGGATTTCTGATGTTCATGCTGCTGAGAAACCAGATGCTTCAATGGCATTTGATCTGATATGGCTTTCCTAGTCCTGTGGCTTCCCATTCTCTAATGTATTCATCTATTGAAACAGCTTTTTAATAGCCATTACCTCAGGTAGAAGGTCTGAGGAAAATCAACACTGAGGACTAATCCTTCCTACTAGATCTCTTCCAAAGTAAGATTGTATTTTAAATATACACAAGTGTCTGTTCAACATCATTATATTACCTATTTGTCAGAAGAAATTACCCTTCCAGTGTCCTTTAAATCTGAATGATCTCCAGAAGACATAGCAGTACAGGTACTGGCCATTAAAATGTGATTTATCATTTCCTTTGGACTTGTTGCTTGCTGTTGGACTTGCTGCTTTTGGAAGACTCTTCATTGCCTTCTTTATGCTTTGAAGGTTCTTTGATGAATTCTACTAAAAAATAAAAATGGATTGCTGGTTGTGTCCTGTTATCTAGTGATGTCATTACAGTGAAATATTTCAGTAGTGTTGAGACCAGCTCTGTGGTGGCAAAGGCAGCCTCTATAGGTTCTCCAATAAGTGTTTCTGACCTGAAGATCTGTAGGGCTTTTGTACAGATTTATGTAGACTTAGAGTCATACATTTGTGGGACACTCTGTTACGACACGAGTGTCCAGATAGGAGGCTGTGACAGACAGGGCGATTCTGTGGTATTTGTTTTCATAGGTATCTGAACTCCCTTTCATTTTGGGACTGGAGCGTCCTTGGGAATCATTCATTGTGTGAATGTGTATATGGACAATCACTAGAAGAGGAAAAAGGTGTTATTGGTAAGTAACTGTGAGTTCCTCAAGTTGTGTTGTCCATATGCACGTTTACAGCATACATACCTTTTTCTCTTGCTTAAAAATGTGGTTTACATTGTTTTTATACATAACAGGAATGGTTGAGCTTTAGAAGAACTGCAGGCAAATACATTTGCTCTATCCTTTTCTATCACATATGTCGCGTGTGAAGGGGGTGGTTCTAATGTAACCCCACGGATCCTACTCAGAGTAGAAGTCTGTGGTTTGAATGCTTGGGTATATGTTTAATTGCAATGCAAAGGGTATGCAGACAATGCATCTGAAAGAGTACCCAGCTGCTGTTAAGTAACCTTCCTTTCTCTCCAGGACAGACAGTGAACAGAAGAAAGTATGCTTGCTATGAGTAAGGTAATTAATGAAAAATAAGTCAAAGTGGTAGCCTTTTGTAGCTAAACCTACTGATTTAACTGAAAATAACAGATGAGCTTTCAAGTTTTTGAATATATGACGCTTCTGTTAATTGCTCAGGTTCATTTACAGGACCTTACAGAACCAATACACATCCTGTCATTGTACCTTTTTTTGGTATAGAAGTTCACTGTATTTTGTTTCTCCCAGAGTCCTCCAATGCAGTCACCTTATGCAGTTGAATTTCTGCCTTCTACCTGGCCGTGTAATACATCTGATGAAAACAAGAAGACAGAAGTAAATCTTGAAGCTGTGTTTCAGATTGTTGATGAAATGCATTCAACACCGAAAGCTGAAATGGTGAAAGTGGAACCTGTGGAGAACCAGTGCTCAAGCCCTCAGTCCAACAGAAGTCGGCCACTGCTAGTTAATACTGAGAACAGTGATCCACCTTCTTCAAATGAGGAAAGCCAACTGGAACCTCTTACTCCTGTAGCTTCGGACATTACATCATTTGTGATGGGAGCAGATCCAGAAATAACTTGTCCTCTGTCACAGCCTTCTGAATTTCTTTACACTCTCCGTACCACTGCATCAGTAGAAAGTGCTGCTGCTCAAATAGCACAAGAACCTGTGACCACACAGGAAGCACGTGCAAAACTAAGAGAACAACCAGACCACTTCCCAGCTCAGTCCTCAGTAATGTTTGTTCAGGAAGGACAGCCGTTCAGTCCACATAAGGTAAGGGGTAAAGGGAGATAAAGCAGCATATTTTTGAGATAACTATATTCAATAGTAATGCTGGGTTCTGCTCTGATAACTTTTTAATATTCTTACATTCTTAAGAACTAAAGAGTTCTTTAATTAGGACTCTTAATGGACAGTGAAGCATTTGTTTGGTAAAGCAAGTTTTTTGTTTTTTTTTAAAGGCAATGAAAAAGTATCCCTTGTTAATGAGCATGCTAGCCTATGATGGCCAAGTTAGGCCAGTCATTTGCATGGGAAAAGTACATAGTGAGGGTGTATGGAAGCTTTTTTAGGTCATAACATACTTTCTTTATTCTCAAATAAAAAAGAGTATTTGGAGAGTTGCCACTAAAGGCAAAGATTTTTGTTTAAAACTTAGATAAATGGTTAGATTGTTTCCTATAAACAATTACTAAATTTCTGTTTTCCATGGAAAGCATAATTTATTTACATATGAATGGTTTTTAGCATTTTCATTTGTTTATACTTTGTGGTGTCTTACAGGTTGTAATTGTACTTTGGTTTACCTACACCCCAGTCCTCCCTGTACACAAAATTGTAAAACTGGCACTGATGATAGTACTGGGACCGATGCTGTTTACCATCTTTGTCGGTGACATAGACAGTGGGATCGAGTGCACCCTCAGCAAGTTTGCCAATGACACCAAGCTGTGTGGTGCGGCCGGCATGCTGGAGGGAAGGGATGGCATCCAGAGGGACGTGGACAGGCCTGAGAGGTGGGCCTGTGCAAACCTCATGAAGTTCAACAAGGCCAAGTGC
>VXAA01002070.1:35724-48448 GCA_013399115.1 Anseranas semipalmata
CCCTTCCAACCCAAACCATTCTGTGATTCTATGATTCTAGATGTTACTGTGTTAAGACAGCAAATACATGCTCTATTTTTTGTTTTGTTTTGTAAACAAACTAAAAGCAAGAAATCTACTGCATCTGTTTCTGCAGCATGAGACCTACCTTGCATGTAGGCACTCAAAATTTCATTCTGTGTATTTGTCGAGACGATTCAAGACTACTGTACTGTTGTTATCGGTGTCTTGATGCCTTCAGCTAAGTTTCTAGCTCTGAAATCCTCAGCTGGTGGAAACTTGCCATTATTGTTCTCAATGTTATAAAGATTAGTCGTCTTCCTTTCGGGTATTTTTAAAGAAAGAAATGTATATTTTGATCAGGTTTCTGTAAAGATTGAGCCAGTTACTAGGCTGTTCTGCTCAGCCCTGTGTAGAGAAGAACACTTCCATGTGCTAGTGTACAGTCAGCCATGCTCCTTAGTGAGTGTCCGCTCATAATTTTAACTGCTGACCACAGTTTAAGTGTTTTCAGTTTTTCAAACTTTGGAACTGCATTTTTAGAAGCATATTTTTTCTCTTGTTGAAGACCTGTACTGGGTCTGGCTGGGATAGAGTTAACTTTCCCTGCAGCAGCCCTTGTAGCTAGAACAGCGCTGGTATCACACCAGTGTTTTGGCTACGGCCGAGCAGTGCTGGCACAGCACCAGGACTCTCTCCAGACCCCCCAGAGCCAGTAGGTGGGGGTGGGCAAGGAGTGGGGAGGGGACATCCCCAGGGCAGCTGACCTAAACCGACCAAAGGGATATTCCATACCATATGATGTCACACTCAGCAATCAAAGCAGGAAAAGGGAAGGAGAAGGGGGGGGCTCTCGTTGCGAAGACGTCTGTCCTCCCGAACAACCACTGCGGGTGTTGAGGCTCTGCGCCCCGGGACGGGGCCGAACATTGCTCATTGGTGGGAGAATCACTTGTTTTCCCTTTTCCTCTGTGCTTGTGCACAGGCTTTGCTTGTGTGTGTGTGTATGTATGTATGTATATATGTGTGTGTGTGTGTGTATGTGTGTATATATATCTATATATATATAGTTTTTGTTTTTTTTCTCTTCCTCATCTTTGTTTAAACTATCCTTATCTCAACCCATGAGTTTTTTTTTTTTCTTCTCCTCCTCTTCTTTTGAGGAGGGGGAGTGAGAGAGCGGTTGTGGTGGGGTTCAGCTGCCCAGCAGGGTAAAACCACCACCACAAGACCTTGGAAGTTTGTGGTCCAGATTTTCTTCTTAAGAAGAGAGGAATTAAGTGTGTGAGCCATGAATGTGTTTGGAGGGGGGAAGGTGTTTTGGTTTTGAGGCCCCCTTACATGTGTAATAGGTGAGAATCACGATGCTGGTCCTAGTTCTCTGGAAGTTAACTGGTTAAATAACTGGGGGTTATTCTGTGTTGAAGAAGAATTCAGGGACTGTTAGGCCTTTTGCTTGACAGACCCCTTCTTTTTGTTAGAAGTATTCTTGCTCTTACTATTTTCCCCTTCCCAATCTCCGAAGGGGCAAGGTTGCCTCTTTTCTAGTGGTATTCCCAGGGCCTGGGATCATGGCAGGTGCAGAAGTCTCCAGAGGAGGTTTCTACGCTTGTACTTCTGTCCGGCTGCTACATTATTTGCTGTCTTCCGTATCCTTGAATCTGGAAGCTTCTGAGGCTTTCAGTAGTTCAGTGCCGTGTAATTCAAGGCAAGCTTATGGTAAGATACTGTCCATGTAGAGAAGATGGCTTTATTCCTCTGGGTAGCAGCAGAGGAGGAACAAATTCCTCCAGTGTTAATACAAGAACATCAAAACAGCTCTGCTGGGTCAGATCAAAGGTCCGACTTGCCCACTGTCAAGTCTCAAAGCAATAGCTGTAATCTGATAGTTAGGGAAGAGCAAGAACGAGGCATGCGAATAGAACAGGGCATTCCTCCTTTTTCTTTCCAAATATTTTCAGCTTGAGGACTAGGGATAATACTGCATACCTAATCTTAGATTCCTCTTCCACGGACTGAAGTCAGCCCTTGAAACCGTGTGAATTGTAGCATGTGGTATCCTTTGCCCAAACAGATCCTGTGCTCTCTATTGCACGAAGAGCTTCCTTTTGTTCCCTTTGAGCTTGGCTGTTACTAGCTTCATGTGGTGCTTCACAGTTTGTGTTTCGGAAGAGATACTCATCAGTCACCCCTAGCCACTTACTCCATGTCACGTGCGATTTTAGAAATCTATTGTCTTAATTGGTTTTGTGACAGCTATTGAGCCTTGAACAGTCCTCTTCATAGAACTAACAGTTTAGTAGAAACCTGCTTTATTCTGCTTCCTGGCTTAAAAGATAGCAAGTTAGAGAGCAATTCTTTACAAGAGAAGTCTTACTGTATAAACAGTTCATGTTCAGCATTGTCATCTTAGCCTCAGTGAATTCCTGTCCTTGTATTTTACAAATTTTGGCCTCAAATGGGCCTATTTTAATCCACTCTTACTCATAAGAAATATATATATTTTTCTTCTTAAAGTGGAAATACATTTCTGTAATGCTTGATCATGGGGAATTTGCCTCCTATTTTGTTAAGTCTCCTTGGCAGTATACCTGTCTGAAGGTTGAATCTCCTGCTTGTTTTGGTGACGGTTAGTCCAGCAAACCCCATTCATGTTAGACAGAGTTACTAATTTTAGTAATTTAGCTTCTCAGCATGGTTCCAGCTGGGGACAGGAATCATGCAACCAGTGAGATACAGCAGGTTTTTTGAGAACAATTTGGCATTTTTTCAATAAAGTGAAAAGGCAAAACTTTCACATCTGTCAGCTTTGGTAGCTTTGTTTGATTCTCTGCCAAACAGCATTCGGAACAAAGCTGGAGCAGTCCTAGGCTTGAGTGAAGAGTCTTTCCCCAGATGTGATAAATCCATAATCACAAGCATGTTCACGTATAAAAAAATAAAAAAAATAAATAGAGACAGCTTTGGAACCAGATTTGTGTGTGTTAGGTTGGTGCTATTAGGATGAAAACCTTATTATTGCCTATTTTAAATAAGATTACTAAAACAGTTGGTGGGTAAGATCCTATAAGCGCAGTAATTAAAAAGGAAACTGGAAGGAATGCTGCACAATATCCTCGCTCTTCAGTTTCCACACATATAACTATAAGGTTGATACTGGACACACCATTGCAAGTAGGGATTCACCAGTCGGGGAAGTTAAATTCTCTGAATTTACTGGTCATGTTCATCCCTGTGCAGCCCAAGGTGCCTTTAGCCTTACTTGGTACTACAGTGTCCCCAGGTCTTTTGTGGCAAAATTGCCAGGCAGAGCTTCTAGACTTTTTTCAGCATGTAGTTATAATTTCTTAATAATGGTTATCCCAGTAGATTTTAGTATGCATTTGTTTTTTATCAATGTAGTTTGATTTCTAAATCCTCTGATAAAAGCTTGCTTTTCAGCTTGTACTATCTATTTATCCTCCCCACCCCTTTTTTTTTAATAATTAAATTTGTAGAATTGTTTCTAGAACAGTTATTATGTGGAGCATGCCAATCAGGATGCTTGCTTGAGAAGGATGACCTTCTCTCACTAGCTGGTTAAGGCTGCATACTCATTTTTCTAGAAGATTTTGTTATGTCAAAGTCACCAGGAATGGAAAGGTTTAAATCATCATGTGAAGGAAAGTCTTATCACACGATTGCTGATGTTCCAAAACGTGCAGTCTGTATCTACTCTGTGACTTGCTCTCTTTCCCTGTTCATAATCTGGATTCTAGCTAGTGAAGGTAATGAACTACAGACCTCCTGCCTTCTCTTTGCTTTTACACTTAGGAAGGAGTTGTGATTCTGACGTTGGACAACAAGGCATAACCTTGAAAACCAAACGGTTTTCATATTAGCTAATTAATATTACTAATGCAATACATATAGACAACACATTTTAAAGAACAAATGCTACAGTAAGGTGACTGAGTATCTAGTAAGTCCAGGAGGCTTGCTGGGGGAACTATCTCTCCTGGGAGTTCTCAGCTACCATATTTGCACAGGCCTTTTTGAAAATTGTTATAAAGCTTTGACATAGAATGCATATGTATTTCTATTAATATGCATACACATTGCCTTTTATATATTTAGTACTGAGCAATGACAGGCTCAAGGGGGAGTGATTTTTGGAATTACTAATCTTGTTACCAAGTGGGATGACCTTTTGCCCTCTACAAACTCACACATACCAGTTCTCAAAAGCTTTTTTTCCTTCATAGAAGGAAACGTTGCAGGCTCTGAACAATCATTAATCTCTAGGTTTGTTGATTGATAGGATATTTGCAGAAGAGATGAATACTGTAGAACAGGTGATAGTAAGTGACATCTTTCTGCCTAAAGGTAAAGTCCAAGTGCTTAATTTTGGGCCTTTACTTCCTCACTGGGACAGAAACATAACTTGATTATTTAGCTTTTTTCCTTGTTTAGCCTACAGATTTTGCCACGTGGTTAGAGAAATATTCAAGTTCAGTAAGTGGTTGCCTGCAAAATACATATGGAGCAGCAGCAGAGGGCTCCAAAAAGCTAGCAACAACATTATAATGTAATGTCTTAACAATTCGATGGGGTGGGGTGAGATTTCCAACCAGAAGTGTGCCGCTTGCATGTGTAGTTTTGCATCACCCAGTTCTGTCAAGTCGTCCGAGGTAAATCTGTCATTAGTAATACAGATGTTGGTAACAATGAGTGCACCTGCATTTCTTGTGCTTTACTTCTCATACCTAGTATGACTGAGGGCAAAGTTAAGACCATGAGTACATGTACTCTTTTTCTGTATGCTCTGGTTTTCTGATTTCGTGTTTTGCTTAATATGACATTTTGTAAGAGCTTGAGTTTCAACTTGTCGACCTTAACTGTCAGTTAAAAACACTTGTTATATAATCCATATAGGCACTGTTGAACACTTGCTAGATGTCCTTTTGGAGTGGAGAAAAATATCTATTATTTTGTTCCCCGAAGTGATTACAAGAAAATATTGAGTGGTCTTTGTTTTGTTTTGTTTTCAGGTGAATACTAAAGTTAAGTGTCAATCCAGTACGTCAGAGACAGTGGTGTCTTCAGAAGAGATAGGATTCCTCACTTCAGGAACTGGGCCTGTGAACAAATCTGCAGTTTCATCTGTACAGCCCAGAAGCAGAGAGAGAAGAAACAGTTCACAGAAGGGCAAGTCCCCTGGTAAGAGATCCTAAATTTTTTTTAGAGATTACCGAGACAGCTGCTCTGAAACTAACCATTACAGAAAGGGGAGATCAGAACAGTTCTTGTCTGCAGTGTAAGTATTTCATTGTACCTTCAGTTAAAATACTACACTTGTACAACCTCTTAGTGTACTTACTGATATACTTCTTGAGATATGCTTGCTCTAATTACTCATATGTGGAAAAGGGTGTAAATCATATGAGTATATAAAACCTAATGTTCTGGCGGTTGTGTGGGAAACCTGGATGTCGCAACATGGAGATGAAGTCCATAGACACGTGTGCTGGAGGGTGACAGTGCTACAAAGGAAGGATTGACTAATGAGGTGACTATTGAAGTAGCAGGGGGAAAAAAAAAAAAAACACCACCAAACTTATGAAATAAGTGTAGAAGCCCAAAGTTTTTGTCTCAGATCACTAAAAATTTTGTTCCAGACTGCTGATGCGTATGCTGAAATACATGAGAAAAACAAGCAGTAGAGCATCTGTGGCCAAACAGTTCACAAAATCTAGTAACTAATGGAAAACCTAAATGTCCTCAGAGAGACATAAGAGGACACCAAGAGTACTTTAGATCCATTCTAGAGGAAAAGTTGGTGTGATCTGCAAATCTTGTAAGAAGCTATTTCCCTCACAGCTGATCATCAAAGAAATGATTGTAGAGTTTGAAGAGCTGTTGCTCACTTCAAAGGGTAGTTTCTAGGTTCCAGTTATTGATGCTAGTTAATAATTCAGCTCATATGCCCATCGGTTTCAAACATGCAAGTGAGGAATGAAGTCTTTTTATCAGAAAGCTTAAAAAAAAAAAAAAAGAAAGAAGACAGGCTTTTGTTTAAAACACAGAACTGAGAGTTCTCGTTCAGTTACTTTCTGATACCATGGACAATTAGTACACTTCTCAGTTTTCATATCTACTGCAAAAGTTTACTTAATTTTTGTAATTAAGTAAATTTTACTTAATAGTAACAAATTTACTTAACAGTTGTAAAGTTACACGAACATTTTGGAAAGCGTTTCTGTGGGATTGTTCTACAGAAATGAAACACTGCTATGCTAATTTGATAATTAGCGATAATTAGCATAGTTATTCTCTGGGAAATGTGATAGTCATCCAGATCTGCATTTCCACTGTTGTACCTTTTAGGGTTGGCGTACATGTAAAGGGTAGAGACAGACAGCACACCTGAACCAAACACAATCAGTCAAGTTGGCCCAAAATAAATTGGGCACATGATACAAGCCTTGAAGCTGCATAGCCCATCTCCTAGATTTCAGCTGTAAGCCTGGAGCAGATACGTTTAATTATAAGCTGACTTCTGTTGCTCTGACTACGTTTGTCTGTCAGTACCTCCTTTTCTCTATGTGTCTTTGAACACACCTTCTTCCTTAATCTTTCTGAGCTAAAATGATGCATGATGATAATTTCTAGATGTTTCTTCACAGCGTATCATTTGAGTGTGATTGAGTCCTGTCCTTTTTCCTCTTTTCCTTTCGGTACCCATTTGCATGCTTCCCGAGCCCACACTTTGATGTATATCCTGGTATAGAAGAGACTTTTATTCTATCTGTTTCAGTGGGCTTATGACATTATTCACTTGTTTTTGTTGTGTGGTGACATCAAGTTCTAGATATCACACAGTGAGAGCCAACATAATGGAGTACAAAAGGCCAGTGCAATGAAGATGGAAGGAAGAGTCACTCCTGTGACTGGGATCATCTCTGGGCCAAAACCAAGGTCATGAATCAAACTGTCCCTTCTGGAGAAGACATTGCTTTCCTTTGAAGAACTGGACCAGATTTCTTTGCCTTTTGCAGCAATCCTGTAGCAAGAGAGACAACCGTTGTCTTACTAAAACACAATTCCCAGAATTTCCCTCCACAGCTGCCAGCCCACCTTTGCACCACCATAGATCGATGAAATAGGTATCAGCTTTCTTCAAATGAAAAAGAATGTACTTAACCAACTTTCTCAGCTTAATTCTAATTTACCAGTTTTAAGATCATCCTGTCAAACAGGGTCAAGATGAAAGGTCTCCCTAGTCCAGTGTCCTGTCTCCAAAAAAAATCTTTGGCATTTTTGTGCTGTTAAGTAGAAGAAAACTCAGTGAACTTTTCTTCCATCAAATTTTCTAGTCATTTTTCGAAACCATGCAAACTTTTAGTGTTCTGTGCAAATTAATGTAGTTAGCACAGGTTAATTACACAGTGGGTGAAGAACCCTCTTCTTCTTTTGCTTTAAAACTTTTGTTTTGAATATGTTTGCTTTAATCAAATCCTTACTCCTCAAGTGGTAATTGTCTTTGCACCTCACAATCTGACAGAGGGACCCATCTCCTTTGTTAACAGTAGGAGAACTACTACTTGTCCTCCCTCAGAGAGTCGGAAGTTGCAACAGATACATCATTCTAAATGAGTCTGAATAGGCTGTGTCACCTGTTCCCTTCCTACCCTTTTTCTTGAGAGATGGTGGGTATGGCTCTCTAGTTCCTGGCATGTTTATTTATCACATTGAGCTGAGGGATAGTTCACAACTTTCAGGGACTGCTTTTTACAGCTCCAGGCTCTTCCTTAGGACATAGATTTGAGGGTGCTGATGATTAATCTTCTTTGTATCAACTACTTTCTAGTTCAGCTCATCTATAAAATAGGATTTTCAGAATAAATTTGTCAGTAGTATCCACAACTGAAACAGGTATCCTTTTGGACTTCGTGAATGATTGCTAGGAACTCTGTAAATTCTTCATGTGTCCTCCCCCATCTCCTCTGTGTTGTACTTCACTGGTATGCTCAGCTAGTGAATGTAGCTATACTCGAGCTAGTATCTGTGTTTTGTGTTTACTCTTCTAAGAGAGTACATAAGAAGGACCAGATTCTGACTGGAGAGGTTTTTGTTTGCAGCTCTTTGTTCTGGAAATAGTGGTCTTGGAATGGAGCAGGTAGAATTTGTTACTTCTGGATTTAAGCATTCTGATACATTAAGGAAAAAGTTCTCATCCTCAGTGGCTATTTTTTTTTTTCGGTGAGTCATCTGATCCTTTTCTTCAAATAATCTGGCAACTTCCTCTAATTTGTTTTTTGCAACAGGAACACAGACATAATACTGAGATACCACTGGCTCAGATGAATCCATCATTATCATGCTGTTAGGTGCCCTAGACATTTACCACCCACTCCCTTGCCACTACAGTTGTGTCATTATTCATTCCTTCTCATTCACTGCAAGGTAAATAGATTTATAGGTGGAACTGCTTAGGGCAAATCTTCATTCAGGCAAGGTCTCCCATGCTATCGTATGTTCATTTGAATTGTTTCCTGCACCTTCCAGACAAAAATCACTTCGCTGTTCATACAGCATTCCTAGTAGGACATGGTGAAATCCCCTACAAAGGTGTTAAGAGTTGGTGCAGGGACAAGCCTGGCCCAGGACTCTCAACATGTCCTGTATTGGAAGCCCAAAGTGACGTTGCTCTGAGGAGTTTGAGCTGCAGGTTCTTGCTCCAGCTCAGTTGCCATTATGAAATATATTTCATTATCCACTCAATGAAGGACTCTCAGGTTACCTGTCCTGGCAGTCTGCTATTTTGGATGAGTGGATGTTAGATGCTGTCTCCTAAACTTACACAATTGAGAGTTGCATTGTCACTAGCCCCCTCGTTTCTTCATCCCTCTGCCTTCTCAAGATTCGTTCCCAACAGAGTCTACTTTGGCAGGAGGCCAATGTCAGAGAGTTCAGAACTGGTGTCTTTTCAGCAGGTACTTTGTAGCATGGAGAAAGACAGGGGCTGGAGTTCTTTTCCTAAGATGTGAATGTTTCTGTTAAAGGACTGAAGTTCACAAGGGTGACACTTGCAGTGGTCATACTGTTGGGACTCTATCAGGGTACTTGTTCACTTTCTTGACCTGCAAGATGCTAAATTTTACCTTTTTGGTCTGGCCGTACATTGCAAGTGTCTCCATTTTGCTCTGGATTGAGGTATTTTTTGAACAAGAAGTCTGTTGTTTGTCCTGTCTGTGACACCACGTGTTTTCTTTAGAATCTTGGCACCAGCTATGGCATACTTTGAAGCAATCGTGCCTTTTATGCATAAATGAAGGTATATATCACAAGCCGAATGGGCATTTCTGTAGATACTGCTGAAGTTTTACAGTAATTAGCTTTTGGCAGTTGGTACCCGTGGTAATGAATGCGTATGTAAATAATGTACCTTGAAGAATGGGAGCACAAGTGACTTTTCTTTTTAATAATTTTTTTTTGGTCTTACATTTAAAATTTTTCAAAATTAGAATAATTCCTATTCTTGAACAGTGGGCTTCAGATTCTTAGGTTATAATCTGTCTTTCAGGCCATATTCTGTATTACCTGCTAGAATTACAATTGCTATGTATGCTGCTTAGTGAAACGTATACAAGGACTGATATTTACTCACTATTCCATTTTCTTCCTAGATCTCCATCTGCTGGTAGACGTAGCTTGCAAGCAGGGGCACTTTCCAAAGGAAGAAATAAGAGAGTGAGAAGTGGGTGACAAGTATGTGAAAATGTGCAGCAGCTGCCAGCTGGGTTCTCTTGTCAGACTCCAGAGGCAATGTCTTGCACACAACAGGCACTTTGGATCATTTCAGCTGTTTAAAAAAAAAAAAAAAAAAAAAAACAACACAAAACACCACTCTATTTTTTTACTTTCATTTTAACTTTGTGGGGTGTTAGTCACTCCATACTTTTTTACACCTCTTCCATTACATTTTCTACCTGACAAGTTGTAAAGCATCTAGTGGTCAGAATATTTAATATGAAGTAATTACTTAGCTGCTCATTTTTTTAGATATGGAAAGTCTGGACTTCCTGTAAACAGGAATAGCCTTAAAAACTTTTTCCAAAACTTTCTTACTGGGAAGCAAGTTGTTTTTAGTGCTGTATTTGGAATCTTTTTATTTAACATTGTTGGAAGCTACAGTATACTCAGCACAGATGCTGTTTGGTGCTCTCACCGTCTTTGCTTGAAGTCATACTGTGGCCCTTTAACGGGAATTGTGTATGAAACAAAAGCGTAGGAAAGTCACAAGATTCTAGGTCTGAATGGGTCAGGGATTTCAGGAGAGCAGCTATAGGAAAGATGAGCTAATTTTCTGAGTGATTAACCAGGAAATGCTCTTCTTTCCTAAACCAATGCTCTGTTTCAGCAGCAAGTGTGTCCCTTCTGGTGGGTATCCATTACATATGACAGCTGCTGATCTTTTACATTTATGGAGAATTCTTCTGTTTTAATAATTTCTTTTTGATTCTAATGATATCTGTAATGGTAAGTTATCTGTTGTTTTAGTATTTTATTTTAAATAGGTCTTAAATATGTTTTAACTTATTAAATATGATTGTATTTATATTGGTAGTAGATTTAAAGTTTTTAATAGCTATGCATTTGTATTTATGTTAAAATATTGTTTGAAGGATAAAGGGGGCACAGTCTATATTTATGTTGTTAGGGAAATACATGTGAAAGAACACCTAAACCATAGATTTAATTGCTTCATCTGTGTTCATACTTGTTTTAAAATTAATGAGAACCAGTCCTGAGCAAAAAGCACAAGAAAGAAACAGAGAGAATTTATCAGGACCACCTCAGCTATACCTTCCAGAACTTTGTGTAGCTTCTAGCCATGGGCAGGATGTCCTAAGTGAACACTAAGTGGTAGGATGAACTGAGGTGAAGCCTTTAATTATTCACCAACAGTCCAAACTAGACAAATGCAATCTGAGGATGCTTTAGGTCAAGGCCAGTGGGAGTATTACCATACTGATTGTCCTCAGATTTGTTACCCTGTATCATATACTACATATGTGCAGTACAATTTCAGTTGACAGGAATACTGAAGGGTTAGATGGTTATGTTCAAGTCCTACTTCTCCAATGAAAGTACATGGAAACCATTTCTACATGAATGAGAGTATTTGGGTAGTTAAAAGGAAAAGATGTTCAATAACATTGCTGCAGCTTTGTTGCCTGAGTTTGGTTTCATGTCCTGCAGCTGACATGGCTTGAGACTGTTGGATAACATGCTGTGGAAATTGTGGACGGTCTGTGTCCTGTCGGATTTTGTGCCGTCAGTAGTAACGGGATTTGACAGCATCGGACTAGCCCTCACGGATTCAAGGTGTAAGGAGATGGAGTTAAAAGGACTTTAGCCTTATCAAACTGGAGCTGCTACCTCTTCAATTCAAATACAACACAAAGGGAACTTCTTAGCTTGCTTTTCTTATTCTTGTTTGCCACCAAAAGATTTGACACTTTTGGAGATTTAAGTTAGGGGGATCTCAGCGTCTTAGATAATGCTCTATTGTTCTAAAGGCAAATTACGAAATCTTTAATATTAGAATTTTTTAATATGCTGATTTAGAAAGGCTACGGAGCTGGATCTCCTGCCGTACATCACTTGCAGAACACACATGGATGTAGGCTCCCTTCATCCTTAACCAGCTCACCCTGACATAGTGAGAGAGCACAGGAGAAAGGGCACTCGCTACTTTAGGAAATTGGTGTATTGCTGCACAAGGCCTCACCAGTCTCAGGTAACTGTCTAGATAGAAGGTCAAGCGTTTCAGCACCTTAATGTGGATGTCATTCAGTCAGTAAATAATAAAAAGTAACTTCTGTAGCAAGACCTTGTTTTTAACTATATTCTTGTTAATGGGAACACAGTGCAATTTTGTTTACCTCAAGGATGTTCTTTTATAGTCCTGCTCAGACAGCGTGGTTGCAGCAATCGGCAATAAATTAAACTTTTAAACTGAAATATGGTTGTTGCACCCATATTTTCTCTGTGTTTTGAATTACAAATGATGTATTTTGACAGTTGGAAAAAAATCCTTCGCGTTTCAGCAGTTTCTGCTGCCAATTTTATTGGCATATAACCATTGCCCCTGTAAACATGTTTTTATTTTCAAAAGTGGAGCGATTCTTCTTTGTGTAATCTACTTTCTTGTGTAATCTAATTTCTGTGGAGTTACTGCAGGGATTAGTTTGGCTGTATGCGTAACAAAAAAACTTCAATAATCTGTTCACTTTCTTGAATGTGCTTTTTCATAAGCACCAGGAACGCCGGAGAATGCCTCTCCCAACTCCTGGCCGGATCATATGCTTGCAGTAGGCCGTGCATTGTTTTTGCCTTAATTTCTGAGTGCCCTCCTTGAGCACCACTCCATCACATGCCGGTTCACAAATTTCCAGTTGCAACCTTACTTTGAGGTTATAGGTCTGACCTGTAGTATTATTCACCTCTCAGTGATGTCAGAGGAGAATAACAGTTGAATTCCAGACCTCTGACATCAGCCTGACCTGAAACCTTGCAGCAGCAGCAGCAGCGGCTAGAAAAGGGCTCCTGAATCTCAATGAGCGAGAGCCGAAGAAAGGCAGCGGTGAAACGCACGGAGCTCGGCCCGGGGCCGGGGGCACAAGGCCGCGGTAGCTCAGGACGCTCCGGCGGGGTGTGTGTGTGGGGGGAGCCTCTC
>VXAA01002070.1:48498-113379 GCA_013399115.1 Anseranas semipalmata
GGGGCCGGGGCGGGCGCTCGGCGCTGCTCCACCCTCACTTTGTGTCAGCAGGTAGAGCCGGGGAGCCGGGGGCGCGCCGCGCAGCCCTCCTTCGCCCGGCGCTCGCCCACGGGCGCTGCTGCGGCAGGGAAGCTGCTCGGCGGCTCCCGCGGGACCCGGTCGCCTCCTCGATCATGGTCGAGCAGCCCGCTGGGGCTCACCGCGGGATTGCTGCCCATGGTTCAGCTCCTGCTTTCCTGCGCGCTCCCCACGATTAGAGCTGATACTCGCACGGGCTGTGACGAGAGGAGAGCCTCTGGTACTTTGCGGGAGTTTTTCCGAAAGGGCTTCGGATTCTTTCTCAAGTCCGTAGGTTGCATGCGGACACTTCGCTTGCAGCCGTGCCTGCCCCGGGAGCTTTCTGTCTGCAGTAATTTTCTCCCTTTGATCTCGCTGGATTCTCTTTCGGGCTGCGGAGCTCCACTCGCACCTACCTGCCTGCTGCAAGTGCGTGAGACAGCTTTTCTTTTATTACTTCTTTTTTAAACTTTTCTTATTTTAAATAACAGATTGCATTTTTAAAAAAAGAAGACCTGAACCAAACATCGTCAGAGCCACACGGTTTTCTTAAGCTACTGGAAATAACTTTTTCTAGGATTTATAGAAGCGTTTCCATCTGTCCCAGCCCCTGTGGATTGCAGCAGGCGTGCTGCCTAACAGGTTTGCAGATTTTTTTTTTAATCACTTTTTCTCTTCATAGCAGAGCGATCGCTCAAACTTTAGTTGCACATAACCTCTGTATAAACTCTCCCAGTTATGAAGACTCCTCGATACGTTTCATGTGACTTTGGGGCAGACCATGGAACTTTATGTTTTATTTTGTGGGGCCTTTAGTTGGGATCTTCTTGAAAGCAGTCATACCGGAACTTGTAGCGTGAGGGAAACAAGATATGCTGTAACTTTTTGCTTGATACCTGTTTTGCTTGGTGTCTAAGCTTTTAAATTGTTTGGAGGCCTTTTTAAAATCTCCTGGGAACTTGAAACTATGAAGAGAAGTTTCATACTTCAATAATTATCCTTGGGAACTGCACCCGAAGTCAGACCGAGCCTGGATTGTTAGGAGAAAGCTAAAGCTGATCTCTAAGCCTGGATGAAGCATTTCTGGCACAGGAAGGATGGAATGGATCGACTCCATTTGGAAGGGAACAATACAGTAGCAAACTTTTATTTTTACTACAAATTCAAGAAATACCTCCTGCATAATTTTTAAGAAGGATACCAATAATTGTAGACAACATCCAACGTGAAGAGCATGAGCATATATTGTGGAGGAGATGCCTTGCTGGCAAGAAGGTGATGTGTCTCTCAAGCATGTTTGAGATGGATGTTTTGAACCTGGCGATCTTCCTAACTCCTGGGCAGGAGACACCAGGACGTCGTGTCCATGGAGAAACCTCCCCGTGCCTCCTTTCTGCGGACCTGATGAGTTCTTAATGCTGCGGCAGATTCCTGTGTCTGAACTGATCCCTTGCTTGCGAGCTGCTCGTTCCCTTTTGCTGATCTTTCCGGATTTATCTGCTGGAGGAGGGACTCATAACGTAGGATTTTTTTTTTTTTTTTCTGGTTTAAAGTATGCTTTTGAGCTCCCAGCGGCCTTTGAGCACGTGGCACCAAGGAAGAGAAACGATGATGGCGAGAAGCAGGACAGCTGTGCAGTAAGCAGCGCTGGCAGACGGCAGCGGCCGGTACCCGAGCACCTCTCTCCCCTTTCTCCTGCACCCCAGGAGCCAGCGCTGCACGCTCTGCACCCGCTGTTGGAAGCTGCTGGCAGGGCGAGGACGCGTTCTGAGCGGTATGTGTGGCCGGAGCGCGCTGCTGCAGCTGGTAGCATGAGTGGTGGCCCCCAGCTGCAGCTGGCTGTCCTCTGGCCTTGGCTGCTCATGGCTACCCTGCAGGTAGGACTTGGCCATAAAGGGCTGGTGCTGGCGGCGGCGGTCGAGTCTGAGAGGTCGGCGGCGCAGAAGGCGATCATTAGGGTGATCCCCCTGAAAGTGGAGCCGATCATCCTGGAAGGAGAGTTCGCAAATGTCGCTGAGGTTACTCCAGCTGAAGGAAAACTGCTTCAGGTAAGAGCAGCTCTGTTTTATCCAGCCCTGCCAGTGTCACGTTCCCTCTCCTTCTATCCTTGCCCCCTTTTTCTCTCCTTGCTGTTCCAGCTCCCAGTGCAACGCGTTTGGCTTTATTTCCTGACTACGCATTTATAACCTGAGCAAACGAGGTATTTTTCATGTGAGCTGTCCACCTGTTTGTTTTGTTTCTTTGTGCTGTTGCTCTTCAACCTTGCACAGTGTTTTGAGGCAGAAGTGCTTATGTAAGTGGTTGGTTCTTCATTCTGCCACCATATGTAGTCGTGCTTGTATTAATGCTAATTTTGGATATGGTCAATCGATCCCAGGAAGATTATTGCATATCTTAATTGATGTTGTAAAGCTGAGTGTGTTGAGTCACATGTTGGGACACTAAACATCTGACAGAAAACATGATTATTTTTTCTTTCTGAAATCCATAAGGTTTTGCACACACTTCTGCTAATAGCTAGGGTTCTGTTACAGCTAAAATACATGTCCAGCTGTTGCCCCCCAGAATTACTGACTCTGCTATTTGTAGTCTTGCCTGTAGTATTGCCTGTACTTGGAAGATGAATTTTACCCACCCAATGGTTCCTGTATGGTGTCACCACCGTGTACGTTTATAAGTGAAATTCATGCTGGTTTCTGACCTTTACTAAGAAAGGAGAGCATCTGAATGTCTTGCTGTGAGAGGCAGATGCTACTGAGAGCTGTGCTGTTCAGTGAACAGGCTGATCTCCTGTGTACAATATGTTTTGAGCTCAGTTTCTGAGACCTGGTGTACTCTCTCTTTTCTGTTGGTAATTTGCTCTTCAGTCATGTGCTTTATTCTTGAAAACCGAAAATGACAGAATAGCCTGTGTTAATATCGAACCCTAATTTTTGTATGTCTTTTTCCAGGCTTGACTTTCCAAATGTGGTATGTTGTAATCTGAATCTTAATTAAGTTTGTAACCCGTAAATTTAAATTAAAATCATAAGTTTTGTATAGTCTTATAAGAAAAGAAATGCAATCGAGCCAGCTTTAAAACAGAGTCATGTAGCTGAAAATGAGAATAGATAATTTGTGACGTTTATAGATCCTGTTTGCAAAGCCTTTTGAACTAATCGGATAATCGGAATGAAAGCTATGTTATAAAATTATATTACCAAGGTAAAAAATATCTTAGTCAAATGTACTCAAGGTCCTGTTCTGTCGTGAGGCAATGTCCAGGAAAGTCAATATTTATTCCTTACAAAAACTACAGTGGTGTTGCAACTGAGCGCAAAGTATAGAGTATGGACCTTTTTGAAATGAGAAGGTGATAACCTCTTCTGTATGATGTTTGAATGTTTTTAACCGAATGTGGTGATTCAAACTGTGACTTTTGTGTCAGGTGCAGTCGCTGAAGCCCACCCTGCAGTGAAAACAAATGAGATATTTTGAATACTAAGCCATGAATAGTGTAGGGTTTACAAATGAACTTCATTCTTTAAAAATCATCCTCAAAATGGAGAGGGTTGCAGAAACGCTAATCTAATCTGTTTGGTTTGTGTAAACAGACACTGACCTGCATTGTATATGTTTTTAGGTCCTGCAGCTAGATTTGCACAGGTGATCATTCCTATTCTGTATACCACTGAATACCGTGCTGTTTTGAAGGGTTTGCGCATCCGGATCCGGTTTCATGATTAGTGCATGGTGTTGGGACTGGGGAGTCAAACTGTGCCTGCTGCAGCAGGGTGTTTGCGCGGTGCGAGGCACGGGGCTCTGGGAAAGCTCGAGTCCACCTCACCCAGCACCCCCTGTGTGTATCTTACAGAGTGGTTTCTAATTATGCCTCCGCATAGTGAAACTCGTAATATTAGATGCCATCTAAACATTAGGGTCCTGAGCCTGCAGTAGGTTCTTGCCTTTGGAAAGACAAAACTTGAGACCAAATAGGAAATGGAGCTGTAACTGTTAAGGTAGAAAGTAAGTAAGACATTAGTAGGAGGAACTGTTTTTAGTTCACATTTAGAGAGTCAGATATTAAATACACCCGAATTATGCTCTATTGGAAAAACTCATTTTACATGTGGTTGCCAACATCCCACTCTTGCAAAAATGTTACGGGCCACGTGCTTAACTTTGATGTCATTGGAACTTTTAGGTAAATAAACTTCAGCCTATTCAAACATACTTTCATAATTGCTTCTTTATATGTAATTTAGGTATCTTTACAACTAATGAGCTAAGAAGTTCAGTTTTTACATTGGTTCTGGATTGGTCTTCTTGGCTATGCCAGAGTCGGTAAGATGCAGTCAGTCTTCACGCACATCACACGAGAGCACAAACTGCAGAGTTCAGCTTGGAAAAGGTGAATGCGTGGTCCAGTCCTGCTTTCAAGATAATGCTCTCAGTTCACTGGTATAATGAGGTTGCCTAAGGATAAGTGCTGCAGGATTAGGCCTATATTCAGATAAAGTTATCTTTAACTTGTAGTTCTTTTTATATTGTTTTGGTCAATATACTTTTGGAAATACATTCTTAATTCATATAGAAAATCCAGCGTATCGGTGATTGTGTCCCACCAACCATACGTCTACTGTAACATTTTCTTGTTTTCACTTCTTCCTGCCATATCCTCCACCATCATCTGCAGAAACTAACCTTGACCGTAGGGTTACATTCTTACAAACTGACTTTGAAATGGTCTTCCTTACCTCCCAAATAACGTGAATGTCGAATTCCCGCTCACGCCCCTTTCCCCCATGACCAGTTCTCTGGGAAATCTCTGGATTTTAATTTTCGCCGTTTGCCCGTTAGGACGCGGAGCAGCGGTGGGCGAGCGGGTGAGGCCCAGGGAGCGCTGGCCATCGGTCCCTCGCCTCCGGGCCAGGCGGCGCTGCCTCGGGCACTGCGGAGGCTCAGGGCTGCTGCCGGGTGATGCAAAGGGAGAGGAATTTCTCAAGTAGGCAGAGCCACTTAAGACTTTATAGGTCAAAAAACCAACACCTTAGACTTCTTACAGAAATCGTCTTCAAGCTCGTTCAGAGCACGAGCTTGCGCAGATATTACATGCTCTAAGCATTAACTATTGCTTAACAAGAGAGGAGTAGCGTTGTGTACTAGCTGGCAGTTTCCAAATGGCTGGAGGTTTATATCTCTGTTGAGCTCACTGCAGTAGTCTGTACTTCTGAAAAAAAAAGTCCCAGGAAAGTCAGAAAAATTCCCTGTATTAAAAATGGAAGAACCAAATCTTTCAGACAAGCAGACTGTAAAGAATTTATTTGGATCTTACTGCTAACTGGAAATCCGGCAGCAGCTAAGGGTTCAGCATGCCCTCCAAATTGCAACTCCTGTAGCTGTTTGCCAGATCAGCTCCCTTCAATATGATTGTTAATGCAATTTCTACAACCTCTGCTTTTGATATTTTTGCTGTTCTGTTAACTTGGTTTTGATGAATAAATCTTCTTTTCCTTCTTACCCATCCTCAGTCTCCACTTGATACTGGAGAGAGTTCACAATGTTAGTTTGAAGATAGATAGGAAAATAAGGAAAGGCTTGGAAAGAAAAGGAGAGAGCCATTTAGAGACTTGAGAGAAGGAGATTTAAGATTTGGAGTCCAAATGGAATTACAACAGAGTTCGCATACAAATCTAAAATTGTAGAAGAAAAAAACTTTCTATTTGAGAAATAGCACATCGTTTAATTAAAGGCTTTCTAGAAAAGTGTATATGCAAGCATACATAATTAAAACTGAGCACTAGCATCTTTTTTTTTATTATTATTTGAGTGTATATAACCTCAATCTTGTATACAAGGGAAAGGATGGTACCGCTAGTAGGTATGATGTGGCTGGGATCGTTACCAGAGTTTTCTCTTTAGTTCTGGTGCTAGTATTTTGGAAATAACTTAGAAGTTTGAAAAAAGTCCGAAACAGTAATATTTTAAAAGAGATACATAAACTCAAACTACTCTGTTTACTATAGAGAAGGCAGATCGATGATCAACCGCTTTACATGCCTACATGCAGAAAATAATCAGGCAGTAGAAGTCTTACGTTATCAAAAGTCTCACAATACTTTGTTTCATTTCCGTATGGTCTTAGCAGTTACATAATTAGGTGATTGCATGAGAAAGTCAACTTTCATTTACCCACTGAGCACGTTGTTTTAGCTTATGACTGCAGAAAAAAGCTTGACAGCACAGAACAAACTCCCTAAAGGCTCAGAGCAAGGATTATCCTCTTTCCTCTCCCTCCAAAGAAATAAATTATTAAAAAACAATGTATTTAAAGTCAGCCTTCTTGTTAGGGTGGAATGAGTGGGAATTAGAAGATCTGAAATCATAATTTTTTTAGGTGTTGTACATGATCGAAAACCTGATTATCATATATATTTCTGACTATATATCTATATATGATAATCAGCTTTTCAATTTTTAACAGCAATGATAATTAACCATTGAAATTACCTTGAAGTTACATACTGGTGCAGTGAATCCAACACGATTCTCCCAGAAATGGAGAGTGTTTCTGATGTTGCAATGCATAGTGCTGTTGGGGAATTATAATCACCTACTTAACTGCTCATAGAGGGTTACTCTCCCAACCCATAAG
This sequence comes from Anseranas semipalmata, assembly GCA_013399115.1. Lineage (NCBI taxonomy): Eukaryota > Metazoa > Chordata > Aves > Anseriformes > Anseranatidae > Anseranas > Anseranas semipalmata. The sequence goes on from VXAA01002070.1 coordinate 55,190, forward strand.
AAAGTAAATATATTAGTAGTCCTATATACTACCAGCTCCTGGGTCAACAAAAGGATGTTGAGTGCATAATGTTGACAGAGATCAAAGAAGTGGGAAAGTCTAACCAAATGATAATGGGGACTTAAATTACCTGTGAATAAACTGGTCAGATAGCACAATAAGAGTAAGTTCAAAGAAGCAATTTCTGCCTCTTGGAACAGCTAGTACCAGAGTACACAGAAAAATATTTTTGACTTAGTGTTAAGTAATGTGCAAGAACTAACTCAAAAGCTAGCAATAATTGATCCACTTGTATTGACCGCAGTATAATAAAATTTGTTGTCTAAGTACCAAAAAGTAGAACTCTGACAGCAACCTCTAGAACTGGAAATTGCAGTAAAGTGAAACAGTGCAACAAATGGCTCTCACAGTTTAAAAGAAGTATCTCTGGATGTGACATAGATACTACTCAAGAAAGTAAAAGCAGTTTTAGGAAACGTACAAAGTCTTGAATTAAAAAAGCAATTGTAACCCAACAGAAGTATGTTGATAGTGGTCAAGAAACTATTTGGGCCAAACAGATCTTGTAAAATTTGGGCATATAGTATTAGTATAGGATTAACATAGTATATACTATACTATACAATGTAGATTAGTATAGTATAAGTAATTAGCATTAGTATAGGATTGGTGTGTATCTGAAAGGTGAGCCATTAAAACAGACATGCAGGGAGTCTCAGCTAGCGTCAGCTCTAGAAAAAGCTGAGCTTAGAGGCAGTTTCTGAACTTCCATCCCTCTCTTGAGCATATGCAGAGAACTTTGCATTTTGTCTTCTCCTTCCTGATCCAGAAAATGCTTGGTGGGAAACTGTTCTCCATTTAAGAAAGTGTTTGAAGGGCTTCAAACCCAAATCTTCTGCCACCAAGGTTGTTTCTCAAATGCTCCCTGGTGCACCATCTGTTGCTGGTCCTTGTCCCAGCAGGGGACCCCTGTAGGCGTAGACCCATCCTGAGTTCAAAGATTTTCAGTACTAAAAAGGGCACGGATCTGGAGGCCCAAGTAATTGCATGGGGCAGGCATAAGGAGCAGAAATAAAACCAACAGCAGCAGAGCAAAGCTGCGTGGTAAGAAGGCTGTGTCAGGAGGGCTGGAGTGAGTGACAGTCAGCAGAGGACTCCTGGCCATGCACACCCTTCCTGGAATGGCTCCAAGGAGCAAGTGGACATTTCCCAAAGATAAGCTGGCAGGAGGGGTGAGGCTACAAGGGAAAATTTCTTTTTGTTCTGTGCCTCCATAAAGCTAAATGTTTGGTAGGCGTTTCATGCAGATTATGAAAGGCTAGTCTGAATTGCATGTGAATTCATGATTTTTAAATGGAAGCTTTCAGAATTATCCAAGTAATACAAACTTTGCAAGCTTTGCATGATCAAAGAGAGCTCTTTTATTAGAATTTATTTTAAACAAAAATTGTGATATACGTTTTTATGTATTGTATCTCTGTATTTTTCTATGCTTAGAGCTCTCAAAACTGCATTAAAGCTTTCTGTGGACTTTCCCCCGAAGTCTTATTTCATCTGAAAACAAGAAAGTTTTAACCTAAAAGGAAGAAAGTAATAAATGAGTACAATGGAAAACTTTGATCTTCAGGTCCAACTGTCTTCAGTGTCATAAAATCTGTGTAGCAGGGGTTGCCAAGAATCAAATACGTGAAATTTCGGTTTATAAACAAAACTGAGTTGTAAGCTGAACCTCAGATTACGGGGTTGTAGAGCACACTCGAGCAGTGAACATTCAGATTTTACCATTAGTTCTTTCCCTTAGAAGCATTGTCTGTAGGAAAGTCCTAACCTCTTGGCATGTTTAGGAGTTTATTTCTAATGCATGTTGATGCGAAATATCTGAAGACAAGCATGTATTTCAGTAACATATTGAAACGTGTGTGTATTTATCTCTTTCGCTTTTCCACTGTATGCTTTTTTTTTTTTTCTGTAGGGTACGAGCTGCTATATGTTCAAGAGTTGCATCCAGTCTCTTTAGACTTGAAGTATTAATGTATTAGTTGCATATGTTGTTTTAGATATGTGTTTTTAAGTCGTTGCTCCATTTTCAGATTTGGGGTGTTTTCTCTTGTCATCTCACAAAAGGCAACTAGAAAGCCTGGGTTTTGTTACTTCGCATCCTTCTCAGTGTCACATACTGCATTGGTCATCTTCTTGCCAGATTAAGCAACCCCACAGATGAATTGAAGTCCATCTCAGTACAGGATGTATTTAAGTTGTTGTTTCTTTTTGCAGGACATGATATCAGAACAATCTTGTTGCCTAAATAATCAGCTTTCAAAATAGCTGTGCCTGTCACTGGTGAAACGAGATGAATCCTATGCTGACATTCCCCTTTTAATGCTATCTTTGGATGCATCAAAAAGCAAATACTTAGAAAGTAATAGAAGTGATCGTCCTTTTATACTCAATGTTAGTAATGTCACTGTGGAGAGCTTTACCTAGTTCTGGTACCCAGGTGTTAAGAAGGATATGGAAGTATTGGAGGAAACTGTAGGGAGAGCTACAGAAGTGATCCCAACTGCAAAACGTAATGCTTAAGGAACTCTACTATTTTCAGCTTTTTCAAAGTGCAAAATGATGATTGTTGTATATATGTATCTGTTTATACATAGAATTACCTATAAGGAAAGGGTTAGAGCAGCTTAGCAAAGGCATAGCCAGATCTAGTAGCTGAAAACTAAAGTTAGAATACTGGTGTTATACAATCAGTTATCTCAAAATTTTTAGATAAAACAGATAGGTTCTTCACTGTAAGTATAATTAAAGGTTACAACAAGTTACCAGGGGAAATTTTGGTTTTCCCTCTGTTCCAGGTCCTTAAAATGAGGTTAGATACAGACAGGAAGAAAGGGTATAAAGTAGGCATAAGTGGCCTGGTTGGTCATGGTGGTCTCTCTCTGTCTCTTCTGTGATTTTTTAAAATTTCTCTTTATTTTTCCAGTATTTCACTGTCCGCAGAGAACAGAAAGTGTTGTACTGCCTTTCATTTGCCCATAACACTTTCAGTCTGCATTAAGGAATTAATCATATCTCATGCTTCGGAGCTTCTGGCTTGATGCCTGCGTGGGTCAGGAGGGAACTTTTCTCGCCCCCTCCGTGTAGAGTTGGCCAAGAGTAGTCTTGGGACCTTTTCACCTTTTTGGGGGAGCATCAGGGATTGGCCTTGTTTAAAAACAAGACATTAAAACATATGGTCAGTATTCAAAGGTATTAGAGAGAATATTGTTTCACAAATGCTTAGGGTGTATGTGTTACTCCCATGCACAAGAAAGAACAGATTGCTAGATCTGAAGTGGAAGACACCTTCTCCCCACTGCCACCCCATTCAAACTATCAGGAACTTTGGGTGTGTACCATCTTCTCTTGCATTTTGAGACATGAATCATCCTCATAGATCATGGGATGTTTACTTACCTCATCACATCCCTAGCCCTTAAGGGGCTAGTTAAGGGCATTAGTGGCCCTTTGATTTCTCTTTTGTTCAGTAATTTGGTCTCCAGTGATCATATGGGTTAATCTAATGTACATTACTGTGCTCAGTATCAGGACAATTGCAGAAGTGTAATGGGTTGTCATATACAGAAATTCTGACTACGTAGTTGAATTACTTCTTTTGGCCATAAACTCTGTGAGACAAATTTCAAGTTTTTGCACAAACCTCAGTTATGATCTCTGTTAATTTAGAATGCAAATAAAGCAGTTTAGGGATTAAATTTACTATGGTTTTGCTAAAAGGTATGTAATTCTAGCTTAAAATTACATGAAAGAATAGAATTTAGACTACCTACTTCTAAAGCACTTCAGCAACTGTTGTTCCATAGGATCTTTGTTCAGCTAGGTGGATTTGCTTAGGTTTGCCTGTGCATCGCTGCAGAAGGGATACTTCTGCATCCCTGCAGGAACTAGAAGAGAAAGATTGGATTCAGATATGGACAATGAATAGCACTCTAGTGCTCTTGCAGATGTGAAGCAATTTTCCTTGCAAATGCCTTGAAGTCCAATAGTAGAGCAGAGTAGCTTCAGTGAAGACACAGGCTAAAAAAAGGATTTGGGGAGATTGCCACATGGTAGAACAGAAGAGAGAACTTGAGAAGATATTCTAGGTGGTGAAAGAAGAACGCTGATTCTTTCATTAGTTTATTGTTGTGCAGGCTTATAGGTAAAATGTTAGTATTGCTTTCTAAATGTCTAAATATAGCAAAAATCTTTATGGATATGAAAGTCAAAATGTGCACTGTGGCAATTCCTGTAACTTCCTGGATGGCAATTTGAATCAGAAGTTACTGCTCAGCAGGTTACTCATAAAGTCTCTCTTTAGACCACCATCCAGTGTAGAAATACAACTTCAGAAACCCTAGTTAACTATGTCTTAAGGTAGTGAGAGGTGACATATATATGTCTGTTACTGCTTCTGTGTTGAATCTTGTTACTTACAAAATGATCTTAGTAACTTTTATTTACCAAGACAGTTTTACACTGAAATGAGTGGGACCTCACAAAGACTCTGAAGAGATGAGAAAGAGTTCTCTTTTGCCATGCTGTATCTTATTTATTCTTTTGTTCCATGCTGTGGGTGCACGTATGTCACTAAATGACAACGCCAGAGACTTTTGTCTAAATATTTCCCTGCCACCACAAAACTTCTGTCTCTGTCCTCCCTGTTACTTACTGCTTCATCTGGTCTCATTCGTACAAGCACATAACCTTAAAGCCACCCCAGGTCATATAGTTTCACTCAGCTATTTTTTCTATTCATCTGCTTTCTGGAGTTTTTTTCTTTCATCTTTGCCCCTTACATTTTCATCTTACTTTTTGCTTAGAACAATGTTTTTGTTATTTTTCTCTACGTGGTCTTCCTGATCACTACCAGTACATAAAATTGTTGTTGGCTGGCATCATTTGCCTCGGATAGTTTGCTTTCCTCATTTCTTCTCTGTGATCATCTGTTCTTTTGCAGTTATTTTTTTTCTGTGATATCCTCCAGAGTACCTTTGACATCTGTTTTGTCTCTGATGAGGAAGATGGCTGCACCAAAAGCTGTTGTTTGTAAACTTTGTACAAAGTACATACCTTCATGAGAGACACAGGTAGTTGTTATCTGTTTTGTCTGGGTGATGGATGAATCCCATCTGCTTGTGCAACATGCAGCTCCTACAAGCCCTATGTTAGAAAAGATGGTCAAAATTATTTCTGTGGGTTCTTGCTTGAGAAACCACCACATGCCATTTCTGACGGTTGCACCTACTCATGGCTTGAGTTGGTGCCAGCCCATGCTCTCATGCTCCCTCTCTGGCTATTTTATGATTGCCTTCTCCATAAAACAAAGAATAGGGATTGCCCATGGGGAAGGTCCCTGCTGAGTCTTCCCTAAGAAAACCAGTCATAGCTTCCTTTTGCTGAAGACACCCACATGGACCATCTTGGGTCCACATGACATTGCAGAGCATTCAGCCAACCTATGGCACTGACTTCGGTAGGCTGAGGAAGATCAAAGGGCAGGAAATGCAGCAGTGAGGGGAAGCTTCAATTACAGCCATTATCACTCAGGTTGCTGCTAGTCAGGGAACCAAGGAGAGGAGCAATGCTTGCCTTGGCCTTTTTCAGGACCTCATTCAAAATCAACTTTTGAAAAGATGCTCTGTGATGGTGACAATAATGTATTTTGTTCCTGCAAGGATATAGAGAGAGAAGCCAAAAAGTCTTCCTCAGTTTTATTTTAATTCAGAAAGGGAAGCTACATAAAATTGAATAAGCTTATTAAAAAGAATCTAAGAAGGCAACTAAGAGTTATATTCTCACAGCTGACTTGAAGATATTTAAGGACACTACAATAGGAAGGAATTAAGATCAAATGTGCCTCTCAAGAAATACTTGAAAAATGATAAAATGAGATCTACATACCTAAGCATAAGGGTAAGAAGGTACATGAAAGCATCCTGAAAAAGCAAAGATTGTGGTAAAATGAGAAAAAGAGGAAGAACCGTACATTCTAACAAGCTAAAATATGTAAAAACTTAATGAAAAGAATTGGGAGAACAGAAACTTTGCAAAGGATAGAATAACTAATAATAGATTCTCTTCAGTCACATCAGAAGCAGAAAGCTTGCCAGGCAATCTGTAGGACCTATAGAAAATCGAAGTATCAAAGATGCACTCAGGGAAGCTAAACTCATAGCAGAAAAATGAATGCAGTTCTTTTTGTGCTTTCATCTGTCTCAAGCTGAAATGTCTGTAGATGAGATAATGATGTACATAGACAAAATGAGCATTATCAGCCACCGGGATCAGGTGGTATTCACTCAAGAGTTGTGGAGAATGAAGTAGTTGAACTATTAACTATGTTAATAAACTCATATTTAAAATCACTGGAAGGTGACTGATGCGATACCAGTTTTTCTACAGGCTCCAAGTCATCCAAGAAAGCCCAGACCAGTATGCTGTAAAATCCGTATGGAGTAAGCTGTCGGAAACAATAGAGTGTAATAAGTGGACAGGTGGGTAGGTCCAGCTGAATTTCCAAAATGCCCTCAACAAAGACTTCTAAAGAAATTAAGGGTTAGAAGGAGAATACTGACTAAATAATTATTAGAAAAAAGGAAGCAGATGGCAAGAATACCTGGCACATTTTCACAGTGGAAGAAGCTGATGACTGTGGTTCCACAGGCGTGTTGGTAGCCATGCCATCCAGTGCGTTTATAAAGCACGTGGGAGCTGAGTGCTTGGTAATGTTTTAGAGCTTTCTAATACATTGATTAGTTTGAAGTAATGAAGACAACGATCAGCTATGAAGTATTGCAGAAGACCCTTACAAGACTAAAGACTGTATGAAGATGCACACAGGAAAGCAGTCATCACGTTGAGTTAAGGTGCTGGGCTCCGAGTTGTCCGTTACCACTTAGAAACTGTATCTTGTGATCTTAATATATCGTTCCATGAAAGTGTCAGCTTAGTACGTGATGGTTGTCAAGATAAAGAGAATGTGAGGAATGAAATGAAGAGAGAATAAAAGAGAGAACATCTTTATGCTGCTGTATAAATCCATGATACAGCCACACATTGAATACTGTGTGAAGTTCTATTCCTCACACCACTAAAAATGTTGTAGTAGTATTGGAGGAGGTTTGGAGAAGAACTTGGGGATAAGAAAAAGTATAAGATGTATTTCATACACAGAACAACTAACTGAACTGATACTCTCCTGGCTAGAAAAGAGGCAGCTAAAGGGTGATATGAAAAAGATCTAGAGTCATGAACAGGGATTGGCTGTTAGTCTCTTTCAGTGTGAAAACACCGGGGCATCATGTGAAGCTACTAGGAACCAGGTTCAAAAGGAACAAAAGGAAGTGCTGCTTTATATACTGTGTAATTAACCTGTGCAATTCCTTGCTGCAAGAACTGCTGTTGGATGCTAATAGTTAACAAAGGTTCAAAAAACATCTGGAACTGATAAATGGGAGAAGATTCCCTTAATGGCTATTAAATAATAGGTACCAGTTTTGCCTCAGGAAGTCTGTAACATGCAGTTTGTTGGGGGCTTAGAGAGTGTTGTGAGGAGAAGACCTACATGCTTGTCCTGTTTTTACGCTCTTCTGCAGGAATCCATTGTTGGCAACTGTCAAAGCAAAGATCAGGGGCTAGATAGACCTTTGATCCGAAGTCGCACTGCTGTTCTTGTATTCTTATCTTCTCTAGGACAGCTTTTCAGCCATGAAGGTCAACACCATCAGCATGAGCCCTTCCAGTAAACCTCTGCTCTGTTTGGGCAAGTGTCTGAGGAAAACTGCAATGACTACATCCTTCACCATCTGTTACAGACTTTGAGCTCAACGATTTGTTCACTCAGAAGGCACCATACAGTTCCTTGGGATCTACTGTTGCAAATGTCCTCAACACATGGCTTTCAATTGGTGCTTTTAAGATGCATTTGATGCCCTTGGCGCTTTGGCCTTCATGTCATCCTGGGTGTATATCAGGATATAACCAGGAGGGCTCACTTCTTCCTCCTGTTTCTCCCATTGATGTACTCCCTCGTCCCTCCTTTGGGGCACAGATTATCAGTCCAGCCAGTGCCAATGCCACAGCACCCAATCAGTGCTAGGGAGCAAGAATCAGATGTTTAATTTTGCAGCTTCCTGACCTTTTCAAGGACCTCTGTCGCAAGATACTGTTGTGGCAGGAGAATGCTTGCTAGCTAGCTCTGTTAGGCAGCACTGAATGTATTCACCCCTCCTTGCGTTCCCAGTGCTTAGTGGATATTGTAGACAACAGAGCCTGCATCTTTGATACCTACCAGAGTGTTTGGGTAGTGTACATGCTCTTAGGAGTTAGCTTCCCTTTATAATAACTATATCTCAAAAACAGTCAGATATTCCTGTGGTTGAAAAAAGAGCCTCTCTACATTTTAGGGAAAGGTTTTTTACTGCAGTGCTGTTGGCATCCATACTTCTCTCCTTGCCTAGGGAGTGAATCACAGCAACCAAAGAACATCAAGTATTTGGTCACCAAGAAGATCAGTCACTGTGTTGAAGTCAAAAATAGTTTCAAACCCTTGCCAGCTGTACCACTTTCATTTTAAGGTCTTCATGTTCAAGTAATGTCAAACAAGATATTCTGAGGTCCTGTCCTTTCTGTTGGAAGCCACGGAGCTAGGGAATCCAGTGTGTCTGATGGTAACCCAGCTGTCACGGATGCTGAATGTATCAGTGATAGAAAATCATTTTAGCCAATAGATTACAAGTGAGAAATGTGGGATAACATCTGAAGGGACAGCTTGCAGAAGCTAGGGGTTTTGCAAGATTGACTTCTTTTCCTTGTATGTCAACAAGTCCTGGCTCTATTGCCTATAGGCCAGCCTGCCTCTTAAATTCTTGATTCTGTGGTCTGAAGGGTTAGTTGATATCTGTCTAATCCTTCTTCCCCTGAAAGCCTACTGCAAGACAAGGCAAGATGCATTAGTGGTCATCCTGCATACTTCAAGCTGGCTGGCACAGGCTGATGAAATGCTAAAGCCAGAGTTATCAGTGTGATGCCCAGAAACTTGCCCATCCTCCTAGACTGACTCACGCAGAAGTCAAGCCATTTGGTCCAGTCCATCCTCTGAACTTGCAGCTCACGATTTTGATGCTCAGTAGTGGTTGGTAGTAAAAGCCTCTCATCTTAGACCTTGTTTCCCTACATAGACCTGTGTTTCAGTGGTTCTGGATTGTTCACTCGGGCTGATGAGCAGTAATGTATGAATTACATCAGTGCAGATACCTGAGCAATCATTTCTGTCCATCTGAGGGATTTTCAATTTTCTTTGGCCCTGGGGTCCTAAAATTCTATATGGAGCTTTGGTAAAAGAGTGTTGACCTCCATCCCAGCATGAAGTCTTACGCGGGGTCTCAATCCAGACAGTGCGATAACATGAGCCTGTGGCAGCTTGCTCCTTACTCTAATCATGTTCTTAAATTTAACTTTTCTGGTAGCAAGAAGTTCTGCCAGAGGGCGAGAAAGACCCACATGCTAAATGTCTGACATCCAGTGTCTTTTTTCCCCCTCTCAAGATAAGGTTTCTCATATGCTTTCCTGAGGTCATAACTAAGTTTCACTGGAGCCAGAAAATAGCCCTCTTTTCCCCCCAGCGAACCCCAGACCTTCAGGGACAGTGGCGTGTCTCTTCAGACATTTGATGTCAAGCAGACCATCTCTTTTCTGTCTACACAGAACCAAACCTGTCAGGTGGCCTCTATTCATTTGTGTCATGAACTGGGAGATAAAGAGGTACCGTGATACTGATAATTGCATAACATATTGTATCAGGAGATGTTATGATACTGCCTAAGTGTTCGTGCCTCCGGCCATCAGTAAGTTCCATCAAAGGTCAAGTTGTACAGCACCTTCTGTAGAGGATTTCTCCATTCTTGACATCTGCAGAGCTGCCATGTGGAGTTCCATTGAACTCTATACCATTGCAGATGCTTCCAGGAATTATGCCAAATTAGGCAGATTGTGGTTTGCAGACTACTCTAAAATGCTTGAGATGCCCCTCCCCACTTACCTGTGGGGAAAGACAGATGGGGAATTATTGCTTGGAGTTACTCACCTTTTGAATATGTATGTGGACTGTCATTTGAAGAAGAAAAGAAGATAACATGATAGTAATTGGGCTGTTTTGAGATGTATAGTGCAAATCCACACTGACTGCTTTCTCCACTTCCACTGAAATCTTGTGGTTGGGACAAGTGGCGGGCCCACACTGAACTGTATATCCATGCTTACTATACTGAATATGTGCATATTGATGATGTGAATCTCAAAGAAGACTGCTTAATGATGGTAAACACTTTTTTTTCTTCCACACCAGTAATCTAACCCTTCTGCCATGATCTATGAAGTGAGGGGAAAAAAAAAGTGAAATGGAATCAATGGTATTTATGGATGGACGTTCTGATTTGAGTAAACAAGATGAATGCTGGTATTGAGAGGTTTGATGTTTCCATGAAAGCAAACTTCCTTGTGTTTATTTAATTCTATTGACTATATTAAGAACTTTGAGAGATTTTTAATAGCATATAAACTCTGGTTAAGCATCTGTGTGAACATGGATTTAAGTAGGTCAGCTGAATAACTGTAGATGTTGTGTGAATGATGCGAGAATATTCCTGTGCTTCTCTAAAGTTTATGTAGGACTTTAAAAGTCCCGAAGAACCTATGTGAAAGCTGCTATCTGACACTTATGACCTTTTGGGATGTTTTTTTGTCATTTTTATGTTAGCACAGCTTTGAAGGGAAGTCAGGAAGATTTTATGTTGGATTGTTTGTCTGTGTCCTGGTGGAAAGATCACATTGTTTGTCTGCAGAAGTTAGCAACAGTCTTCTTGTCCCTTGGCCATACAAACCAGTCAGTGGTTTTGGAGTATGTTAGGCATGTACGGCACAGGTCTTCTTAAGAAGCATTCATGTTTCATTTTCAAGGTTTCTCAGAAGTTTACACTTGTGGGAGGTTTGTTTCAGGGAGTTTCAAGTCTCATGTATAAAGATCATCTTGATACTGCAGGTCTGCACTTAGAAGACTGTAGTCCTCAGTCCTTTTTTCCCTTCCAGTTTCTTTCCAGTTTCTCCTTTGTAAGTGGGGCAGCAAGATTAGGCATTTAATACCAGTAATAATCACATCAGTGCTGTTTAGAAGCAGTATGTCTCAAAGAAAAATCTGTCTGAGATGATTAAATGTCAGGTGTCTGAGCCATGATTCTCTAGATGCTGGAAGAGTTTTCGCAGTAATGTCACTGTGTGTGTGTCCCCATTACTTGCCCTTTTCTCTAGGCATCCAGTATTAGCCCTTGTCAGAGGGAGATGGAACTTCCATTTGATCCAGTATGGCCACGCCTGGGATCTTAAAAATCCTCTGTCTAGCTTGTAGTCAGAGCATCACAACTGATCTTTTGACCATGATATCACACTGGCAGTGTATGTTCATTCATTTGTTCGTTCGGCATGATGCTGTCCTTTCATCAACCTTTGGTTCCTTTCAGAGTCAGTGCTTTCAAGGAAACAAGTCCGTCATCCTTTGAGTATTTTCTGAGCTCTTTATTCTTGTATTATATTGGTGTCTGTGCTGTTATATCTGGACATGCTATAATATCCATAGTTCCAATGTGTCCAAGACATCGGAGCTAGTGTCAGGCCTTGTTTTTGATGTTATTTATGATGGTGCAGGACTTTGTGTCATCTAGAGCAACATTACTAGAAAGAAGTTGTTTTCTTTGAAGTTGATAAAATTAAGTGGAATGAAGCTCCAAAGTAATGAAAGAAATGTTACTAATTTTTTTGAGGATTATTTTGTATATTTGTAGAAGAATTGCAGGAGTAATCTAAGTTTCTCCATTTGATTGACTTCTCCAGTTAAATAGGTAGTTCTTAAAAAATATCATTTCAGTTCCATTTAAATAATTAAACTCTACTGAAATGATTAGAGCAGGGTGCATGGAACAGAGCGATGTATGTGCCTATTCAATGCCATGCTGATTTATTCTTCACCGTATGCCTCACCTGTAGATACCTAAGTGGGTAGAGGTTCATCTGTATAAATGTTTGAAGGCTGGCTGTTACGCATACCTGAATTGCTTATTAAGAAAGTGCATCCCTGCTGTTCTACCAAACTTCCTTTTCTCTCTTCAGTTGAGAAATGAAAAACACTGGTGTGAAAAACTAACTGAAATATCATGTTTATAAGATTTTTTGCAGAAATGACTCTTCTTGTTATGCTCAGTTGATACAAAGCCCAGCCAAGTGATGTGTTCACTGAGCTTTTGAAGAACTCTCAGTCATTTTGTCTGTAACTGATGCAATGATGAAGGCTTACAATACAGAAATCATACAGTTATTAAAACAAAAATGTCATCTACTAGGAAAAAAATAGCTTATTTGAATTGGTCGAGTCCAGTGCTGATCTCTTTACAGGAGACATTTGTCAGCAGTAGCGGAGAGGGAGAGTTCTGAGATTCAAAGCCATTTCTTTAATCTTTAAATTTTGATATTCGGTTGTGTTTTGCCAGAGCTCAGAGTAACTTAAGGGGTTCAACTGTCTTCCAGATATATTTGCAGGGAAAATATATCTGTTGTTTCAACTCAGCCTGCACCTGTAAGCTGATCCTTTGGTTTCTCTTAGTTTCACTGTTTTGTTTTGCTTTGTTTTCTACCATGTTTTAATAAGATAAGCATCTCTCAGCGCATTTCCCCTTCATTTTAGTAATTGCCTTCTCTAGTGACCTATTTCCTCTGCTCTTCTGTTCATTTATTTTAAGACCTAGGTGTATAGCCCACATACACCATATTGTCATCTCAGGCAATTCATTAAAAGCTCCTCAGATCATCAAATGGAAAAAAGTACTAGATTTTCTGAACTCACTCCCCAAAGACACAGCCTGTGTAAACAGAGATGCTTACCAGATACCTGGAAATTTGACATCATTAGACACTGAGGCGGGAAATGAGGTTGTTTTAGGTTTTCAAAGTTCTTTCACTGAAAACATGTAGTCTCCCAAAAATTCAGTCCAGGTATTATAAGCTCAATCTTTGCCACTGTTCTGTCTTGCTGCAGAGTAACACAGAAAAAGAAATAGGTTTGATTATATGTGATTCAAGCCATAAAGGAATTTATGCAAAAACTCAATAATTGGATCTCCACTTTAAACAAACTAAGAAACAATTTTGTCTCTTGAAGCCAGATTTACTATGCCTTCTTAAATGTGCTTATCAAGCATTCAGTTACATTCTGCATCCTCAGAGCTCACTGTAGTGATCTTGTCTGATAGCAAAATGCCTAGATAACCGTAATGCAATCTCATCAAGAAGTGAGGAGATGGCTACCGTGTAGTAAAATAAGAATGAAATGTACTTTTGCCCATTATTGACTGGAAGTTCAGGATCAAATGAGAAACCAAGGTTGTAAATTTGGATAATTGAACAAAAGTCAAGTTGATAATGACTCTTCTCTTTCTTTCTATTGCCTGGTAATACCATTTTAGTCTTACTTGGACGGTGTTCAGTCAATGTTTATATAGGTGTAATACTCTCTGGAGCCAACCAGGTACAGCTTATGGTATTGTATCTTCATTCTTCCAAGGTGTGCAGTGTCTGTGCGAGCATGCTGAAAGGGGAGGTGAACAGGAATGAGCTAAACCGTATGGCAGACGACAGAGGAATGACCGTGCTGCACCACTTTTAGGGCCTGCCACAGAGATATGGATGATAACCACAGCCTTGCTAAACTGCACGATTGGTTTAATTATTTGACATCAAAGCCTGCAGTCTGATTTAAAGGAAGTATGAAAGCCTGAGTCAAGAGTTTCGTTCTTTGTAGGTTCTTCTATGTAGTTTGTTATCGTATTAGATAGTATTGAAGCTCTTCCATCAGCACACTGAGCAGCATGGATACCTACATTCATATGTTGCTTATTTTGTCAGCATCTCCTTATGGTCAGAATTTTGTGTAGAAAAGTGACTTGCTTTGGTTTTAAAAGAACAGTTTTCTTACATTTGTTGGAGAACATAAAGTCAAAGGTATCTTTACCTAAAAGTGAAAAATGAGAGGTCTGTGATGATACTTACTTCTTGAGGAAATCCAGTCCATGTGGTGAGACAGGTGACCTCCAGAATGTTGTCTTCTGTGCAGAGGAGTTTTACTCCTTTTGTGGAAAGTCACTGCAGAGAACTGGGGCTTCTTGGGGTCAACCGATCTAATACGACAGAGCTCACAGGCAAGTGAACTGTGTATTAGAAGCACACAACTTCTTTTTCTATTGTCTTTAAAGGGAGGTAAGACAGCTAGCTCAGCAGTACGTGAGCTACGTACATAGGTATATGTGGTAGCTGCTTAAAGTTAGCTGAAATGATTCTTAGTTGAAACGACCTCAGTATAGGCAGAGTAGTTTTGCTGTAGCTTTCTGAGACCATTTTCAGACAAGGATTTTTTTCTCCCTGCGCAGTAGGAGAAAAAGTTCAAGGTTGGTGTATCCTCCCAAACCCCAGCAGGAAATGGCTCTGGGAGTACCAGGGGTGGAATTTACATACAGGCCACCTGAGTTATTAGCCTGGATGGTTCTTACCCACATGGCTTTCTGGGTCTTTTATACCTCCACATCATCATTCATCGGGGAAAGATCAGGGAATCTAGGCCCTGTCAGAAAAAGTCTTCTTTTTGTTTACTTCCAACCTTTTACTTGGCAGTGGTTTGGGTGCCTACTTTATCCTTGCATTATGAAGAATGGTGAATAATTGTTCTATGTTTCTGTTGTTTACAACATTCAAAATTTTACAAAACTGTCCTCGTTTGGATGGAGTATCCTAGGCTGTTACACAAAAGCCATTCCACACCTTGTTGCTACTTTTGTACATTTTCTTGTTATATTTTTCCAGTTTGAGATAGGATGACCATTACTGAATGCACCACTCAGCTGTAAGTTTACCAGACAGTATTTCCTGGCCCTCTTTTCCTGTAAGTCTCTGCTCGCTCTTTTGGATAGTACAGAGTATGTATCTGATGTTTTCAGAAAATGTTCCGGAATGATCCCAGGAACTTTTCTGAGCTTAATAAGCTATTTTAAAGCTTACCATTTTTTCCTTACAATTGGCCTGATCGTTTCCCAGGCACATCACTTTGCACTCACTGATACTGAACTTCACCTGTCATTTTATTGCATGGCCATCCAAGCAGCAGTTACATGTACAGCTGATCTTAATTGATGGCTCCTTGCTATTGAAAGGAAGAAAACTTGCTCTTCTCTCTTTCTTCCCCAATTACTTCTTTCCCCCATGCCTACTTTCCATGTGGTAACTGTTTCCTTTCTTGCTCTGGCGCCAGGGCTCATGAGACTCTTTCCCAAACCTGTCCAAATCATTAAAACTGCAGAAAATGGTCTTTTTCTGATGTTTTCATAAGTTAAACAAGCTCAAGGAAAAGTCCAGCACGGGGTAAACAGCAGGGAACATGTGGCCAGGAACGAGGGTGGAGGTGGGCATAGGAGGGGGGAGCCATTGGCATGCTGTTGCTCATTAAAGCATGCACCGAGTAGCCTGAGATCCTTCATGCAAGTCTTCACAATCATCTTTAGATCGGATAATTCAAAAAAATACTGTTTCATCCGCAAATTTTGTCACCTCATTAATTTACCGTTTCCCAAGTAGTTTATGAATATGCTGAAATGCTCTGCATGGGAACTTCCTGACTTCCTCTGTAGTGAACCATGATGCAAACAATTCATTTAGCTTTTTTGCAAATATTTTTTGAGTGCATCTTTCATTCCCTACATTATTTGTTAGCCACAGAAACTCACTAATAGGCTTCCTTCTTCTGATGTGTTGAAAAAGGCTTTATTGTTTATATGTAGGCCCCTAGCATGTTTTTCCCTTTTGACCAGCCTACTTAACTTGCCAGGATTATAGTCGTTTCTGTTTTCACCATTTGGATGCAAGTTCCACTTTTCAAAGGTTGCCTTTTCCTTCTGGTATTCTCCTTTCCTTTATTGTTCACTGTTGGGCTTTTGAGTTCCATATAGGGTCTATATATGCCTGTAATAGGAGATCTCTAAACAATTTCTGCATCACCTGGAAACATTTTACTTTTTCATTTGCTTTCTAAAATGTCTAACTACTCTCCTTATTCTTAGAATTTTTAATGGTTTGAGGTTGTTTTTTTTTTGTTTGTTTGTTTGTTTGTTTTAAATTTTCCTCTCCTATGAGGAGGGGGATTTGAATACATAAGTATATACATTACAGAACTAATCTTCTATATTTCTCTCTTAAGCCAGACCTCTGTGTACCATGTAGGATTGCAACTACTTTGGAGGTTTCTCTGAATTGTTCCACAAAGAAGTTGATAAAGATATCTAAAGCTGTGTTTTGGTCAGACCTCAGTACATTTGCTCTGCCTGCTTATATAGTGATGGTTGAAATCACCTATTAATACTGTGTTTCTCCACTTTTATTACCTTTCTTACTTCCCTTAGCCTCTCCCAGTCTCTGTCATCACCATAGAAAGGTGATTGGTAGCTTTAATACTTCTGTTTTTCTGTACAGGCAAAGAATTTCAACCTACAGATTTTTTTTATTTTTGTTTTAATTATTGAACCCTTTCATGCAGTTAAATATGTCTTAGTCGACTTTTTTTTTTTTTTTTTAACTATTTAGAGACATTCCCATATTAGTACAGTCTACTGTATCATTCCTGTATCTCCAGTATTACAGCACCCTCTGGGTTAACTTCCTTTCTTTAGGTTTCCCAGATGCTTGTGAAACTAATATTCTAATTTTAAAATAGGCAATTTGTTTTGCCCATCTTGACTTTCAACCTTGGATTTTGTGTTTGTAAGATAGGTATATGTAGATACAGATATAGATACAAGATATAGATAGCAACACACACATGTACGTATACAGTAAAAGTTATACATTTATTGATGCACATCTCATTCTTTCAGGACAGATATCAGTATAATATCCTATTTTTAGGTCCAGGAATTAAGAGACAAAGTTTATATCCAGATTCCAGCTATGGGTGCATAAAGCCGTATATACTTCTGTACATACAGAAGTACATTTGTAATCTGGAAGAGTGGTGTGGTTTTTTAGGTGCTGCTTGAGAAGGGGAGCACAGAGTGCTCTGCATTGCCTTTTGAAAATGTAGTGAATTGGAAAATGTTCATTTAAGTTACTAGCCCAGAGCTAAGCACAGAGGCAGAGCTTGAAAGGTACAGACGAAGGCACCGATCGAATGTCTGCAGTACTTAATCTCTGCAAATGTTAATAAAAGTATTAAGCAGGCAACATGTTTCCTCTTGTTTTGTTATGGTTGAATTTCATATGCAGACAGCATGCCACAAACCTCATTTTCCCTTGCCATCCCTTCACACCAGCAGCAGCTTTCCCGAGCCTCAGGCACCACAAGCTCTGACTCATTTACTTAATATTCCTCTAATGAAACTGCCCAGAGCTCTGGACCTATTCTCCTCCAAAACAATCTTTCTCCTCCCTATTTTTCCACACCCTGTGCTTTCTTCTCAACTCCTGTCACATTCCTAATCAGACTTTTACTGAGCCTCCTGGAGCAGACCTTCCCTTATTCCCCGTCCTTTCCTGCCCAGCTCCTCCAAGTCCTTCCAGCCTGGCTGACACGGACAGGCTGCTCGGACCAGCCGACACGTTCAGGCTGGTGTTGTGCAATGGCAAGGGCATGGATGTACCGGATGGTTTGTAGTGAAGCCAGGAGGGTGAGGAGCAAGCAGGAGTTTCCTCAGCCGCGGTGCAATGGGGTAGTGCGAAGAGAGAAGGGAAGGGGCAGCAGCTATTGCCATCCCTTCTTCACCATGGCTTTGCAGCAGGACATGGAGCAGCTTGAAGCTGCACTCGCTTCTGGTGCACGCTTTGCCAGAATCCTGTGAGGACTGTGGCAGCAAAGTGGGAGAAATCCCACGCAGCAGCTGTCTGCAGGGCTGTGGTGGGCTGGAAGTACTGGGACGAGCAGAGCCCTGGCGCATGGGGCCATCACCAGAAATAATTGGGGTCTGGTTGTCATAACACTTCCCCTGATGTGCTGGGGACCACGTTACCACCTGAAATGTGTATATTAAGAGAGGGTGAAGGTGACTGAAAACCTGGGCTGCAGCTCAGATGGACAGCACAGATTCAGTTGCAATTCTGGGGTCCAGAAACAGGGAGTTTCTGCTCCTTCCTGTCACCCCAGGTCCATTGGCTTTGCTTTCTCCTCACTCCAAGGCCAGTACCGAACACTGCGAGCAGTAGAATGGATGGGATGCAGCGCAAATAGTGAGAGACCGTGAGACCCAGTAGTGAAGCTGTGTGGTGGGGGCAGAGGAGGGGAGCACAGAAAATGCGTTTAGGGACAACCAGCAGCCCATGGGTTTTCCTGGACCAGGGACACAGGTGGTGCTGGAAAGGGTGTGTGACCCTGATGTGGGTGCTTGGGGCTGCATGGCTGCATAAGAGAGGTGTGCAAGTTACAGTGCAGGGCAGTAGAAAGCTTCAGGGAGGGATTTGAGCACATTTTTAAAGATTTCTGAGTTGCTGATGTTCTTCTGTCTGTATCAGTTATTTGGCTGAAGTGCACAGTCTCACTTCGAATGACTTTGTTTCCCCTTTTTCTGGTGGGAAGGAGACAGGGCTGTGACTCAGAGCATGGCTGGCAGTTCAAGCCATGATGGCAGCAGACTTCTGAGAAATGCGGGAGGGATTTCCCTTCCCTCGGCCTCTTCTTTGTAAGGCTGGCAACTGCAAAACCTGTGAAGTTTGGTTCCTGAGGTCAGCAATGGTTGCTTTAACAAAATGCTTGCTTGCATGGAACATGTTATTCTGCCCAGTTTGCAAAATGGCGGCACTTTCTGATCCTCAAGAATTCCTTTCATAAGTGTTGATTTTGACAGCAGATCATCCGGTGGCATCTGCTGAATCATGACACGGTGCTTGCAGTTGCCACGCACATTTGATTTGGTGAGGTCCCGTTGCTTCTTGGTCTGCGATAGAGGGGCAGGTGTCGCTGGCCGGGCTTCGTGGTCAGCAGATGGAGGGCTTCATCCTCCCGAGCCGCTCCGGAGGATGCACAGGTAGATTCTGAGCAGCCACGGCTTTGCGGAGAGAGGGATTTCTCTTTGGGTGGCTGAGCCAGCTGGCGCAGGGCGAGTGGGGGCGGGGAGGGAGGCAGCGAGGCTGCATGAGGCTGGTGGGTTGGGAGGCCGCAGGGAGGAGGTTGGTGGGGAGCGGACACTGGCACGCTCGGCGTGAGGAGGGCTGGGTCCGAGGGGGTGCGCAGGCGGGAGAAACGAAGCCATTTTGCGTGCTGGGCGTAGGAACAGCACGCCACGAACAGACCTGGCGCGCTGCGGGGGCCCTGCGCCAGCGAGGAGGAGGCTGGCGGGTGTTGGTGTCGGCCTTGCGCGCACAAAGCTCTCCTGGGCTCCTGCGGCCTGTACAGACAGGCCTGCTCGCCTCAAAGACAGGGATCGGATTCTCGCCCTCGGGGGTTTCCAGCGAGCGCGCAGTTCAGAGGAACCCTTTCTTTCTCCTGCTGTTCACGCCCTGCAAAGAATTTTCTATCAACAAAAGAAATTGTTTTATAATCAACCGATGTTCAGCCCCGGTCCCTGGATATGAGGGGGGTTTTGAAGGACCAGGGAAATCTGTGAGGGCCCAGAATGAAGCCTGGGAGTGAAAGGGGACGGTGGCCAGCGGCATGGCCATGCTGGGACAGAGCAGATGAATGTGGGGGCACTCCAAAGCCCGTAAAGCTCCTGGGCTCGTCTCCAGAAGTCAGAGTATTCGGACAAAATGCCAGAACAGCCCCTAGAAAGAAAGGGAGGATCCCTGGTAGGTGCTCTTGTAGACCAAGAAGACTGCTGTTCCTTCCTTCAGCTTCAGTGACTGTGCTCAAGTGTCTCCATTGGATGCTCCATCATGTGAAGATCCTTGATATTTTCAGAGTCAATAGGACCATGTCAGACTCAGAAGGATTTTATTTGAATGCTATCAGTCATTGCTCCAGGGAAGGCCAGTCTAGTCAAACCATATTTGGTGGCAGCCCCATCCCAAATCTCCTCTTCTGTGCAGAGGTGCAGAAAGAGAGTGTTGTGAGAGCCTGGGGAGGTCTCATCAGCACCAAATTCAAGAGCTGTGGGACAAGCTAGGAAAAGAAGGAAGTTTTCTTGAAGAAAACACATACTGTGGGTTTTGCAGTGCTTGGTTTTCACCCAGGTTTTTAAAGATGTGGGTGACCCACAGATTTAAGTTGTCTCTGCAAGTGAAGCTCCTGGAGAGTGCTCATGGTCCACAGCTGTTCCTGAGGGCTTCTCTCCTGGCCTTGCAGCTGGGAAGAACAGATTTCATCCTGTCCTCAGGAATGTGAAACATGGGTGGTCAGCATGCATGCTCTACCCATTCTCAAACACGGCTGCCACCAGTATCTCCTGGAGCAGATACCCATCTGCCATCACTGTTACAAATGGTTTGTATAAAGAACTTGCTATTTTTATCATAGAGAGATGCCCTGTAGTGTCATCTTCAGTGACTGAAATGTTAAATGCTTCTAAGTACTATTTCTACTTTTTCTGTGCATATTATGGCCTTGCTTGTAGTCCAGGTCTCATAGTCCTACTGTGAAGCAGGCAGCTGCTCTTCATTTCTTTGTCCTGTCAGGCTGCAATTACATGTATGTTTTCAGCCTCTTAAAAAAAAAAATTTCCCAAGGTTCAGAAGAAATCTGGTTCAGGTTCAGGAGAAAAAAGGTTCAGGAAGGTGGCTAAGTAACGTCATCAGAAAGAAGGACCTCCGGATGGAGGAACAGCCTCTACTTTCAGGACATGCCAAGCGATCCCTTCGGTTCCTGTCTGGGGGGCTGGAAGCCTCAGGCTGGTCAGAAAAACTGTTTTGGGTTACCTAACCATGCTTCAGGCTTTTGTAAAGCATCTGTTGCTTCCTTTTGCAATACAAATGTCCCTGCCTGGGTTTGTGATGGTGGAGTCAATATTGTGTAGAGAAAGATGGAAGTGTGGTCTCAGAAGCTGGACTCAGTTACCTTCTTGGCTACCACAAATGTGTCCAGAAGCTGGTGAGTTTGGAAAATAATTTTTTTTTGTGCTTATGAAATGCAGTTTTCAAATGTCAAAGTTGAAAGTACTTTTCCTTAGCAAAAAAATCACCAACAAGCTGTTCAGAACTGGCTGGGCAAGCAACCATCTGAGCTCCTACAAAATCAGCCAACCTGATTTTATAGGAGATTTTTAGGACTTTAAAGGCAGACCCATCTCCATGTTGTATCTCCGAGCCAGGAGCATGCAATGAGCAACACACAACAGCCTTTGAGCTGTTTGTGTCAAAATTGTTTGCTTACTTAATTTAAAAATGACCACATCCACATAGTCAGAGGGATTGCCACATCATGATGCTCTGAAAATGTCCTTTGGCATTTGATTTACAACAGCTAAATAACAAGGGGGTCAGTGGCCAGCTGGCCACTGAAGCAGGAAACTGAATGACAACAAGAATAAATAGTGTTTCATGGAGCTGGAGTGTCTGACAGTGCTAGAAGCTGGGAGGACAGATCAGCATCCAGAATATTAGCTATGGAAAGGGTTCTCAGATGGCTGCTCAGCTATGTGCCAGCAGGAGTGGCAATAAGAGCAAACAGCGTATGAATTCATACCCCCTCCCCACACACATACAAGTGCCCCTGCAGGAACGGGGGCATTGTATTGCATGCGCAGATGATGATTTTTGTTGGGAATGGGAGGAATGATTGATACAGTTGTACAGAAGTGGCGTCTCTGCAGGTTTCCAAAGAATGAGAAACAGCCATCCTTGGACAAATCTCTAGGAGAGGCAGCATTTGGGAAATCCCCAACCCTGGTAGCATAAGTGATTGATGTGATCTGTGAGATTATAGGATTGGTAAATGAAAAATATTGTCTGGGCTGTCAGCCTGCCCACGCTGTGAGGGGTGCTTATGATTAACAGTGTTGTCGTTTCGTATGTGCCAGAAGAATGGCAGGCACTTTACAGACATAAGGACTTGATCACAGACTCAAGAAGAAATCACAGGCCAGAAGAGTGGGAAGGAGGGGCTGTGACGCTCTTCATGTCTATGAGATTCAGTAAGGAAGGTCACTTCCAGACTATTTTTGTGGTAAAAGACAAGGATTTGAGTGCTCCTCCAGGAAAAATGCCACCCCCACTACCCCACAGCAGTTTGTCCAAGTTGACCTCAGTGATTTCCTGCCAAAAATACCTGTGAACAATAATGAGTTGTTAATGATTTATCCCTGTGTTCTCAAGTGCTGCACTGATTCCTAATATAACAGAAACTATCGAAGCAGTGCTCTGCAGGCTTTAAGGTTTTGGCTACAATGGCTTTTTGTCCTTACACAATGACAGTAATGCAGATTGCATGAGGAAACCAAGAGCTTGGGGTATTGGGCAGTGTAAATGCACGTTATTCAATGTAACATAGGGAGGATTGGTGGGAAAATCAACTGAATTATACTGCTGAAGAAATCAGATGAACTGTAATGAGGAATTGTCCCTTCCAGAGCTTGCACAGTAATGAACAGACACATCAGCAGTTTCCACGTGGTCACATCAATGCCGGTGAGGCACAGATGTTTGAAGAGTTTGCTTTCTGCAAAGAGAGATGCAGATTCACAGTGTGTGCGCTGGGTATGGCTGTGGTAATGGAGCTGTGAGAGCAAGCTGTGTCCTTCCCGGGGAGATGGGCACCTGTCATTTTCACAAGGCAGAAGTGTGGAGTCTTATGGCATGGAGGGATGAGATACAACTTTAAAAAAAATGTTCGCTGTGCTTCCAGCATGGCTGTGTAATAAACCCTTAATCAAACATCCTGCCTTGGCAAGGGAGAACGCAGCAAGATGAAAAGCAGCAGATACATACAGAGGCAGAATCTGTGATTGCAACAACCACCTCCAACCCACCTCCACCCTTCAAAGCCAGGAGGAAAGGCAAGCAAGCCTAAGAACTGGAGTTTGCTTGAGTCAATTGAAGGCGTAGATGGCTGATTTTACATAATGTAGTGTAGTTTTTTTCACCAAGAAGTCATATTAGAAGCTCTAGAGAGTTCTAGACCCTCTTTTCCACTGGTCTTTCTCTGGCAGGAACCAGAGAACCTTTTTTTTGTTACAAAACATCAGAAAACACAGAACTGGCAGGTGTCAGGCTGACAGCTCCTTCCATTAGGTCTCCTAATCCGCAGTAACCAGAGATGAGAGAGGGCCTTCCCTCCTGCTTGCAGGAGGTTTTTTTCCTTTCAAAACTTTTTTCAGTCCTAGCTACTGTGATTCCGGATGACCTCATTGTCCCGACACAGCCTCCTTTCAGATCTTTGCCCCCTTCCTTACCTCTGTAGGAGAGGTGGGTTGATGAGAGTTGGATCCTCCAGTTGAGGTGATGTCACAACTAGACTGCTTTCACTCCCTAAAACAAATGGTCTGTGAATGGCTCCATTCCCATTTTGCAGAGCAAAAAAAGGCTTTTAGAGCTCAGTCAGTCTGTACCATTTTAAAGTAATGTTTGGTCAAATTATTGGGTGGCCTCAAGTAAAGACAGCGGGTAGGTAATCTACTCGATCACATTCTGCCAAGGAGGGAAGTTATTTATTTCACTTTCTGCCCTATTTGTCCTTGACGTTGTGTATTCACAGCTCTGTGCTACTCTGAACGCTGCAGCAGAGGTGGCTGAAAACGGAAATTTCTTCACCTTTTTGGCCTCAGCCTCTTGAGTACTGGGCCAAGAGCTGTGTCATCCTCGTCCCTAAGAACCTCTGTGTGGAGACATGCCCTTTGGTGATGAATGCTGGAGTCTTCAGAGGCTCCCAGCAGGCTGAAACCAAGGGGAAGAATTATGCTTACCTACTTCAAGCTCCTTTCAGCATGCCAGCTCTTTGAGCTGCTCTTTGAATGCCTGTGAAATCTTCAGTTGCTGGACTCCCCTGGATGCAAACTTGGCTACACGCAGAGAGGCTGGTAATAGAGTAGTCAAAGGTGTGTCTCGGAACTAACAGAGATTGCTCTTGGGAGTCTCTTGTGAGAATATCCTCGATGAAAAAAAGCTATTGACTTAGCTGAAATCCATTGTGGAGTTCATTTGCAGAGGATGTTGTGCAAGAAAATATAAATGGGCAAAAAGGGAAAGAGACATTTTTGTGAAATCCATCAAGCTGTTAATCACCATGCTCCGCATAACGTCCTCCAGAGCAGTAACTTCCGACCATTGGATGATGGAAGGATATAAGAAGTGGAAGATCACTCTCTGAGTGATATCTGTTGGCTGGGGAGACACAGATTGTTGGGTTACATCAATCTGGGGTCTGACCCTGTGTGCCTATGCTGAAATTCTCATTTCTACTCAACATCTGAAGACACCCATGGAATCAATTTTAAAACAATTCAAACTTTTCTGTTTAAACTGGGGCAACCTCGTGCTGCTGTGTGTTGTATGGCCTTAAAAAGAGCACATGCATGTATGTTGGAAATGAAAGGCTGCAAATGAGCCAGGACTGGGACCCAGATACCCCATCTTTCTTGCCTCCTGTAGCAGCCGATGCGCTCAGCATCCCCAGGAGCCCAGAGCTGCATTCTCTGCATTCCTGTAGCTCCTTAGATGTCAGTGATGTCATTGATAGCAGCCAGGAAAATGCGGATCCCAGAGGGCCTGAACTCATGTCTTAGCAAGTAAGCGTAGGAGGAACCAATTTTTGTAGTGTACTGTACTGTACTAGCAAGTTTTATTGAATCAAATCACAGCAAATGTGTTTGCATCTACATTTCTGTCTCCTGGCAATACTAAAATGTCCAACAGGAGATTTACTTCTCTCCTTCACCAGCCACTCTCGTTCCTGTTAAAATAACAGTATCTGAGCAATAAAACAATGGGAACTGAGTATGATGTGTGATTAAAAAGCAAGGCATATATTCCTTTAGCCATTCTGCAGTGTTCACCATTATGCATGGAACGCACTGACATGCATCGTATTTCAAGCACACAGTTGGCACCATCTGAAGGAGGGCATCAGCCCTTCTCAGGAAGGCATCCCTTGGAAACTCCAGCTTTTGTGTCATGGACAGGACCCTGTCAGCCTGTGGAGGAGAGCCTCTTGCATTTTTTGTGCAGGACAAATATGCCTTGTTTGGGGATCACAGTAGCAAAATTTTAATACAAATTTTCATCCCTTTTTTTTTTTTTTTCTGACCTTGTCTTCCAAGAGCTTTTAGATGATGGCATACCAGCACTGCTGCGGCCTCCTGGTAGACGTGCCATACATCATGATGCTGCTGGTGTAGCTTGCCAGTTCTAAACCCCAGGCTGGACCGAAGCAGAGGTTTCTAAACAATGGTCTGTGGGCCACTGATGATACCTTGAAGCCATGGTAGCTCAGTCTGCAGATTGTCTACTGAACTGTATTTAATAGCATTTTCTAACATAAAGTTTGGTGCTACAGGGAACTGGTAGTCCATGAGGATGTTTCTATCTAAAATTGAGATATTTTTTTCCTAGTTGTATTTAGGAAGTTGTCTATGACAGGACCTTCCGGGAGCAATACATGACCCAGATTAGCTTCTGCTCTCACTGGAGGCAGTGTCGAGCCTCCTCTGGGTTTCAGTGGGTGCAGGACTGGCAGTAGGATGGAGCAGTCATCTGGAGCTGTGGCATTTCCTGCCTCAGAAGCAGTTTGCTGTGTAGCCTCAGTGTTACTTGAATGTGGCTCTGTGTTATTCGGCTGTAATTAGAGCTGCTTGCCAGTTCTTCATTTCATCCCTTCATTTCAACTGTGTTTCCAGACTTTCTGCAGTTTGCCCCAGAGAGCTGGGGCTTGTTTTCTAAACCAAATTTAGCCAGACCTTATACCTACACCTGCATTTTTCTAACTACAAATAACAATGGAAGTGATTTTATCTAATCTCCCACCACCTGGTTTGTTCTTGTCCACACTCTTAGGCACGAGGGTGTTGAAAACACTTTTGGCAGGAGTAGCTTTAAGCTGTGTAACCACCAGCGTTAACACAACCACCCAGGCTACGCAGACAAAGTGTAAAGAGCAAGGTACGGGCAGCAGTGGCCTCGTGCAGGCAGGGCACAGGGAAATCCGGGCAGCCAGGGCTCACCGACCGCGTGGTGTCCTCTCAGTGAAGCCTGGAAGACCATGCCAGCACAGAGCCCTAGGCGATGTCCTGCAGGGAAGAGCCTGCCCTGCACAACAAGTAGTGCACGAGGGCTGTCGGGGACCCCTCGGGTGCTGTGCCGTGGCTCGGCGTGACTCGGCGGCCGGTCCCCAGGACACCTTGCCAGGGCAGAGCTGTGACTTTCTAGCTTGGGCTTCGGGAGCGAGTGCTGAAGGCCCCTCCTCTCCGCCGGCATTTCAGCGCTGAGCTTTGGAAGGACTCCAGGCGAGCAGTGAAGGGCTCTTTGATAATATCTGACGGGCGGGTAAGAATTTTGGGCAGCGGCCAAGATACACATTGCCTGTAATCGTTAACTCAGTCTGTAAACAGTTCAAACGGCACTGAAGAGGCCGTCAGTTATTACATTAGAAGAAGCCTTTCATCTCCCCGCTCAGAAGCCAGCCGTACAGTGCCGGCCCCTGCTGCGCTGACTGTAGCTGCGGGTCTGTAGGCAGGGCGGGCAGTGCTTGGTCATACAATGAGCGCCGCGCTGAATGGCTGACCTTCAAACCTTCGGCGCTGGAGCAATAACTAAATCATTAGTTTCCTTTTGTTCTGCACCTGGCTGAGGCCGTGGAGCCCAGGGATATTCCAGGGGGAGGGGATGGGATTCAGGAGGCAGACAATGTTCCCGCCTTCCCCTGCGGGTGCGCAGCTCAGGAAGCCTCAGCAGGGGTGTCTCCTGCCCCCCGTGCCCACCACATCCCTGTGGCTCTTCCCTGGTGAGCACGGGAATGGTGACAAAGGCTGGTGTTTCGATAGTGGCTCAGTAAGGCTTCCCTGCACCATTGCTGGTTTCTCCACAAGTGGCCACGCTGCTGGTTTAGGCCCACGTTAGGGCCCTGCAATCCCCGAGCAACAGTGGAGGCAACACTGCTGCTGAGCATCATCTTCAGAAGAGCGCTGGAGGATTCCCCAGTCCACGTCAACCTAGGGGGAGCCCCATGGTCTCCTTCCAAGAGCTGTTCAGCCCTCCTGGAGATGTGTGATGCTTCAGAAGAAATTATGGCATAATCTGCCCCAACGAGAATTTCCTTGTCAGTCTTTGCTCTTCTAGATCTGTTATCTCCTTTCTAGAAGAGCAAGAACGCTCTTTCTGGCATCCACTTTCAAGGCTTTAACTTTGAAACCCACTTTAGGAACTTGCTGGTTGAAGAAGCGATATTCCGGTCTGGGTGGTAAAGTGACTTGAGTTTGGGTGTTTGCATCTGGCCCATTACTGCGGAGTTGCTTTTGGGGTCAGAGCTCTCTTCTATAAAGGTGCTTGATGTATCTGCTGTGCAAGGCTTCACGTATCTCTGCCAACCCCAAGCTGGTCCAGAGTGACCAGACAGCTTTGTGTTGTGAGTGACAGCACAGATTTGGGCTTGGGGTGGCAGGAAGGATGTCAGTGCGCTGCCACACTGTCCGCACAGCTTGGGTTTTGCCTGTTGCTGAGGACAAGATCTCTGGCTCAGGGGCAAGACTTGGGTGAGTTTTGTGGAGCAGCTTTAACCTCCAGGCTGCAAAAGGGGTCAGCATGGTGCAGAAGGCCGTTGTGTATGAGGGCCTTGGAGTATGGAGACTGCCGGTGGCATTTTCCCCCAGTAAGGGGACAAGCTGAGCCCTCTAAGGTATATGGGGTGGACAGGTAAACATGGGTTGGATGCAGTTCACTTGGTCTTGACTCTCAGGCTGTCTGCTGCGTGCTTGGAGGCAGCAGGAGCATGAGCTGTTCTCCCGTGACTTGGGCCAGCTTGCCTTTACTTTCATTTAGCAGCGTGAGTCAGGGCTGACCAGAGAACCTCCCTTTACCTTTGATATTCCAAAAGGGATGTGTGGATCAGAGAGAGAGAGAGTTTAACCAGACATTGTGATGAAACTTTTCCCAAAATTCCCCTGCTGGCCCATATTATCATCATGGTGGCCGTGCTAGAACAAGTGACACTTGCTTCCCCTGTGTCAGACCTCTCTGTCCCTTGGAGAGCGAACTTCAGAAGATCTGGCATTAGGACACTGAGGTGTGTAGCGAGAGTTTTCTCCAACATCATGGCCATGCTTGTGCAATTAGACGGAAAAGATACAGACTTCGTGACTCACCTACATCTAATCCTGCGTATGGGATAATCAAATAAATGTCCCTGTTGGGGTTCAGCATTTCTCTTTGTTGCTCACCGGCTTTGTAATGAAAAGGGGAAGGAGACGCAGTCATTGATTAGGGGCTGATTTATTGTATCAAACTCTCGGGCACTGGTGAATCTTTATACAGGCCAAAGCTCATGAGCACATGTAAGGGAACACATGCAGGAATATGGCACTGGCAGCCTGTGGGTCCTTTGTCTCCTCTCCCGCCTCTTGCCACTCCTTCAGGGGACTAGGATGCTTGCCTGAGCTATTCGTGTGTTGAGGTAGGACCTGAGTCTCTCTAAGAATAATGTGTTTGTTATCAGTGTATGTGTTTGTCTGTGACTCACATGTGGGTAAGGTGTGTTTGCTTTTATAACAGGTCTTGAAACTTTATGCAGGGAAATTAAAAAGCCCCATATCCTGATGGCTAGGCTTCATGCCCAGGAGTCATGGAAGCAGCAATTTTTCCTCAGGCCCCTTGAAGTACTCTACCATGCTCTTTGTTTTCAAACCAGCCATTTCCATCTTCTTCTTTTTCTTAGGTTCACTTAATCTCCCAGCCTCATCCTTTCTCATTCTCCTGCATCCTTCCATCCCACAGCCGTTCTCAGTTCCACTGTAGTTGTGTGTCAGCCTCCTAGCAGCCCCTCTGATACCAGCCGTTTTGTAGCATTCCGTCTTTCCTGCGGCTGTGCCTGTGACTGGAGAGACAGCTACAAGTTGGAGTGATCTTAGCGAACGAGGGGCTTCTGCTGCGCTGATATAGCAGAAGGGTTCGTATAAACTGGGAAGAGTTTATTTTATCCAGGAACAAATGTGTTCACGCAGTGTGAGCGCTAGAGGAGACCTGGGAGGAGGCTCTGATGACCAGGGCTGTCCCGGTAGGGCAGCATAGTTGGTAGCAGCATTCCTTGGGCTTGCCCTGTGCCACCAGAGCCCAGCACTGCCAGGCGTTGCAGACTGAGCCTGCTAAGGGCTGCCAGTATTTCAGTGATGCATCATGTAACTGAGAAGACTGGGGAAGTACGTGTGCCTTGTTCCACCCCTGCCATGCCAAGGTCCCAGGAGGTTTCCCTGGTGTCAGCGATTGTGACAGAGTGTTCCGACACTTGTTGGAGATGTGCCATGCAGTTGCACGCCTAGCTTCCAGAGCTGGTACATCTCCCTGGCTCCTTCCTGTGGTAATCCTACCACAGGTTCCTGGTCTCCATCTCCTCGTAGACCTTAGCGAAGTATCTTGCCCAATAATTCTCATATGGAGGTCAGTTTTAGCAGCAAAGGAGGAAGGTAGTAGAGCAGTTCCACTTGCTCTTTTGAAACCTATGAAGGAATATAAACCTTTGAAGGAATATCATTGATTTAGCTCAGAACCTCACTGACAGACATTCAGCATGGATGAGGATGAACCAATGTAGACTCCGATATCCACAAATACAGAAATCTCTGTATTCTGCCCTCACGAGCTCACGCTCTGTGACACCCACAACAGCTGGGTGAAGAAATAGGTCACCGGGGAGGAGGTATTTCCAAATGATAAGCAGAGGTGGCACAACAGTGCCTGAGATGCTGCGTACCCTCAAGAGGCCGCCGTTTGCCATGCTTTAGGCTCCTTGCTTATCTCCTCGACGTTGCCAGGCTCCCTTCTGTTTTGTTGTGCAGCTCCCTTGCGAGGGAGCCTTTCCAACATGGCACTTCCACTCACTGTACCCTGCTGCACCAGCAGCACGTGCAAAACGTTCTCAGCACGAGCTGCAGCAGTGGAAGGGCTTGCCGACCTGAAAAAGTCAGTGCACGTGTCTCCAGGCCTTGCACACTTGAGTATTCCCCCTAATCTGTGTGCGGGAGTAAAAGGGATGAGGCCGCCAGCGTGAGCAATGCAGAGAGCCGGTGCTGGGTCAAAGCCAGAAATCACAAAGCTGCTTCCCATAGGTGAGGCAGCGGCGGGCACTGCCAATGCTCAGCAGGAACCTGTGGGGTGGAAGAAGCTCTCCCAGCTCTCTGGCACCGGTCAAAAGTCTCATCTTTAATACATTATTTGATTTCTAGCCCAAATATTTGTGGCAAAGGTTCCCCTGCATCTCCCATGGCGCTGCCCTGAAGCGGGGGCTCTCGCCTGGGGAGGAGGAGGAGGGAGGTGGGCAGTGCTGCGGTGGGAGGGGGCCAGGGCACATTTTGAGAGCAGCCAGGGGGCCGAGAGGGGGGCAGTGGGAAGATGCGCGGCCCCCACCTGCAAGGATGGGTTTGAGGGCAAACGCTCCGTTTGTGAACACCTAACACTGATTAAGAACAGCTTGGGGAGATTGGCCTGAAAAGGAGAGGAATGGGAACATGATGTTTAAATGTCCCTACCCAAGTCCCACTAAAGGTTCACTGTGCCCAGTGCCCTGCTTCTGACAGTAGTTGCTATCAGACATGTGGGGAAAACATGGAGGGAAAGGGCAACTACCGAGTGATGCTCCTCTGCATCGCCCCAGCTTTGGGCAGGCTGTGCTCAGCGTGGCCCGAGCCGGGGCTTGCGCCTGCCTCTTTGCGTAAAGCAGCCCTTCATGGTTTCCTGTTCCATGGATTTGGCTAATTGGTTTTTAACCCATACTTTTGGCATTCCCAACATCCTGTGGGAATGAGTCCTGCCGTTTGACTGTACTGCGAGTCAACTCCACTTCTGTTTGTTTGAAAATTCCTACTTGATAATTTCATTTCATGGCCCTAGTTCTTTTGTTTGAGAAATAGTAAATAATCATGCTTGATTTCCTTTCTCCATATTTTTCATGATTTTATGTAGCTCTAACATATCCCATCTCTACAAAGCTAAAAAATTCTTGTTTGTTTAATCTCTTCTTGTACAGAAATAGTCCCTTCTGTTTAATATGGAGTGAGCAGAAGTTCTTGTAATATTGAAGATGTTGACATACTGCAGCTTTATCTAGTAGATTTGCTATTTTTTTTAAAATTCTTTCATGGTAATGCTTCATAGTCTATTTGCCTTTTGACTGCTTTGGGTGATTCAACAACCACTTCTATAAAACTCCCCACAATGACTCCAAGATATTTCTTGTGTGTTAAAAGCTAACCTAGAGCTCATTGTTTCATAAAATAGCTGTATATTTTTAATTTGTTTTATTTTTTACGCATTTAATTATTCCATCACATATCATGAAATCCCTTTGTAGCCAGTTTTAATATTTACCAACTGAAATATTTATGTGTTATTGAGAAACTCAGACACTTTACCATTTCTCTCATTTTCCAAACCCTTTGTGAAAATATTCGGACCACACAGTGTACTGGGGCTGTACTGGTAAGTTTGCTTCGTTGTAAAGACTGGCCTGCTTTTCTCTGTTCTTAGTTCTGGAGATGGCTCGGGGTAGTGCTGCATAATATTCTGTCAAATTTCATAGCTTTGACCTTGTAAAGAACAGAAAAGGAGATACCAGTGTACAGTATTAGCTGAACTACCTTTAGCCTCGTTCTTGCTGATTGCTTCAAGGAACTCCATAGATTTGTAAAGCATGATTTTCCTTTTCCAAAAGCACTGTTGGTTCTTCCCTTCTCTTTGTTCTGCTGTTTTCTACCAGTTTGTTTGGCGGGAAAGTCAGGGTTATTGATCTGCTGTTCCCTGGATCGCCTTCAAGTTCTTCAAGTTCAGCTTTGCATGTGCTGCTTTACATTTTTCTGGTATTGTGATCAGTTTAATGATCAGTTATATGCTGCTGTTAACAGTTCAGCCCATGATTTTTATTAGAGCCCTTTGGTGAATGCTATCTTGTACTGTTTTCTTCCATGACACTTACTGTTTGGTTATAAAATTTTTACTGACACTTCAAATCAAATCAATCCTTTTGACTTATCCCCCATGAAGAATGTAAATGAAGTATTCCCTTAGAGAGAAACCCGAGGCAAGTAATTCATTTGGCTTTGCTGTTCGGGACTGCTTCTCCAGCCTTGTCCCTAAAGACTCCGCTGTGAACAGTTGTGTTTAAATGGTTCTCAGAAAAAGACAAGAAATAATCTCTTTTCCATAGGCATAGCTGATTCAGTGAGAATTAATAGGCTTGAACTGCTGCAGGACCGATTCAGATAAGGCATTAGAAAATTCTTTACCGTGCGGAGGAGAACGCGGCCCTGGACTGGATTGCCTGGGGTGGGTGAGGAGTCTCCATTTTTGGAGGTCTTGAAAACAGGTTAAGCGAGTGTCTCTGAGGAATGTTTTAGGTCTGGCTGATCCTGCCTTAGGGCCAGCAAAGTGGGCTAGATGACCTCTGCGGGTCATCTTTTTTTCTGCTGTTTTATCAATGAAGCCCCTGCGAGCATCTAGCACTTCTCTGCGCCTGCCTTTCCCCAGGGCACTTCCACGGGCAGGGCCCTGTCTCAGCAGCCTCTGCAGGAGGGCTCCTGGCTGCTCCGCACCCGCAGCGCCAAGGCCCAGCGTGGAGGGACAGGTTGGTGCGCGGGTAACGGGTCTCCTGGAAGAGAGTGGCAAAGACAGAAAAGAGGGAGATGCCGTAGGGTAAGGAAACAGAAAAAAAAAGTGGCAGCAAGGACACAGGGACGCAGAGGATCTCTGCTTCCTGTTGAGCGGGTGGCAAGCGAGATGTGGTGACAGGGAGAGATGGAGTGACAGAGCCAGGGGGTTCACAGGCCTGATTTGACGGGCTTCTGCCCTGCCTTCCTCTATTAGGTCTGGGAGGCTTTCCGTAAGGAGAAATGACTCCTCATGCTGTGGCAGTGGGTGCCGCAGCGGTCCCCAGGCTGGGAGGGCGCCCAGCAGAGCACGGGACCCCCCCCGGAGAAGCCCGTCGGTCCTGCAGGCAGTGAGCCAGGCTGCGGCCGCCTGTGCGCGGGCCTGGCTTCAGAGGAATGGGGGATGCTGACCGCAGCCCAGCGGCACAAGTCCTGTCTGCATCGAGGAATCTCATAATATTTGGTTTGCCGTATGATCCTTAGATTATTTTTAGAGTCTGTCCTGTGAGCACAACATGCAGCCATGATCACTCACTCAAAATGCAACGGTCGGGGCAGTGGAAGTGCAAAGAAATGCAGTCGTAGGATACAGACAGTAAGAGCCAAGGCTTGCTGCTTTGCTGCTGCTTGATGAGTTGCCCATTTTGCACCAAGCAGAAGGAGAAATGGTAGGAAGAGAGGAAAGAGGTGGTCTGGAGCAAAGACAAGTGGAGCATGTTGCTTGAGTGGATGAGATGTGAAGAAGAATCCCTCCTGGCTGCCTCATGTTCAGTTTTTACAGAGTGCTGAGGAGGGCACCCGGACTCTCAGCCTCCAGAGTTGATTCGTGCCTGATGAGGGACTCATTACAGAATAACGAGGGAGCCACCAGTCTGTGCCAGCTCCGTGGGGCAGCGGGGCAGGCGGCCCCCGCATGCCTGTGGCTCTCCCAGCCGTCTCGGCTTACCCCTGCTGCCTGCCATGCCCTTTGTGGATGCAGTGTGCTCCTGGCAGGAATGCAGATGACAAAGGACTCTTGCTTGGCAAGAGGGATTGGGTGTCCCAGAGGGAAAGAAGAAAAGACCACAGTGGCCAGTCTTAACAGAAAATCAAAGGGAAGCTTGTATGGTACATTCATCAGCAGGTCTTCCCCCAATTTGCCACCTGGATCTCCCTCCAGGAATTCGTATATGCTGCCCAAACTCATTTGGAGATGCGGAAGCATAGCTTAGCACTCATTGCACTTATTCCCAGTGTTTATCATTAATGCTGTGATCAGGCCCAGCAATCCTCATCACAAAGAGGTTGCTCCGTGCTCCACACACAGGAATGACCCTTACCCCATAGAGATTTCTGTCCCAAGAACATCACAGCACCCAGCAAGCCGTTCCCACCAAGGGTCAAACACAACTCCAAGCAGTGCTGGGGGGTGGGAGTTCTTCCCAAACCAGCCAGCTGCAGTTAGAGGTCTCCTCTACCCCTACCTACCCAGCAGGTCTCACCAGCATCGCACCCCACCGCTCGGCTTGTGCTAATGAGCCCCTCTGGAGCCTCTTGCCTCTGCAGAGCTGTTGTCTCATGGTGCACCAGTGGCTTGGGCTCCTTGAGGCTCCAGGAGCAA
Organism: Anseranas semipalmata; assembly: GCA_013399115.1. NCBI lineage: Eukaryota > Metazoa > Chordata > Aves > Anseriformes > Anseranatidae > Anseranas > Anseranas semipalmata. The sequence goes on from VXAA01002070.1 coordinate 89,612, forward strand.
CCTTGTGAAGGCTTGATAAAGCCATCGGGAGGGTTATCTCTGAATTATTAGTAGTATCGCGAGACACGCTCTTTGCGTTTCCTGTTTTGTGTTTTTCTGTGCTTATTAAATGATACATTAACCAAAAGCCAGAGAACTCCCACTCAAGCAAACAATATAAAAAGTAATGACATTGGTTGGTAAAGCCAGTGGGGATCGCAGACACTTAAAAGCCATGTTCGTCTGCATGTGAGCAACACCTGCCATTGCTCGAGCAAAGTGTGGGGTTATTTGGGAGCCTCTCCTGAGCGCTCCCAAGTCATAATAGATTTCATTGCTTCCCCAGAAACCCCAAGCTCTGAATTCTTGTTAATGGTGCTTGCCACATCCTAAAGGCTGATTTGAAGTCTAAATTATATAGCATTTTGACATTTTTCATCTAATGTGTGAATTAGAGAGGAAGACCCCAAGTGAAAGATGAATAAGGGAGTGCCAGTCACAGGCACACAGTCATTAACCAGGTGCTGTGTTGTCCTGTGCTGTATTTTAAAGTGTATTGGGTTATGTCATAGGACACGCTGGTGGTGCCGTCCCTTACTCCTGGGTGTTCGAGCTCCTGAAGGTTTGTTGAGAGTCCTGGCTTTGGGTTTTTATGCCCTTCTGATTGCAGGGGTTACCTGCCTCCAAACCTAGATGATCTGCAAAATCCATGTTTTTGTGTTCTTTTGTTGTTGTTGTCGTTGTTTTAAATCCTCACCCCATTTCAACTTGCTTTCATGGTTTTGCCAGACCTGGTCTTGTTTTGGAGCACCTAGTTTTGTAGTGCCGGGGCACCTGTGCTTTCAGCAGGGTGCCAGCTCGCGTGACGAAGCCCCATTCCTCAGGGGCATAACCCTGCGGCGATCTCCGCGGGTCCCCTTGGAAGCTCCCCTTCGACGTGAGGGGCAGGATCTGGCCAAGAGCCCCATCCAGCAGCAGCAGCTCCAGCCTCAGCCCTGCCGGAGCAGGGCGGGTGATAACGGATGACAACAGGTGACAGTGGGCACCCAGGGGCCCAGCAGGGGCAGCTCGGAGCTGGGCTTTGGCCGGAGCTGGGGGATGCAGGGCACGGTGCCCCAGACTGGCCCCAGCTCCGCGCGCCATCCCAGCAGGTTCGCCACTGTCCCACTCGGGGAGTTGCCTACCGCGCCCTGCAGGCCCAGCGAGCACATTTTGCATTTCTGAGTGAGCGGAGGTGCTGCCGGTCTCCTCCAGCTTTTGATGTGTCCCATGCAAGCGGCTGCATCTGGGCTGGTCGTCTGCGCGCCTTTATTGTCAGCAGCAAGAAAGGGGCATGGTGCAGCTCCTGAGTCGCGCTGTCTCGAAGGATGAGGAGTCTAAGAGACCTGCTCGTTCATTAAATGGCACCTGAAGTTAGGTGAGATGAACACCATTCTCCCACTCCCCACAGCTGGACCTCTGCAAGCAGAACTGTCGGAGACCAGGAAACGGCACTGGGCTGTTTCCAGGCCTGCCCTGTTCCCCAGCTCTTGCCAGCCCCGTGCCGAGGGGTGAGCCCACACAAGCTGGCATCTCGGGGCGCCCTGGGCCCGTGCCGGGGCCAGGCAGCAGCCTGTGATGGGAGCAAAGCTGCCTCGCAGCCCCCGAGCACGGCCAAACGTGGGTGGGGAACTGGGATGCTCTCAGAGCATTGTAGCAATTCCCCCCCTGTTTTAAACCTGCCAAGTCGACAGCCTTTCAGCACAGCACTGGGATGTTGCTGCAGAGTTACTTGCAGAGTAGGACGTGCTGCCAGATGGACACTCAGGTACAAAGCCTGCCCTAATCCTGCTGTTTCATAATGCTGAGCTTTCTTGCTCATTTCCCACACTTCCACACACTGATGCATTAATAAAAGCTGTCCAACACCCTTAGTATTTGTAGGCTTTTCTGTACTCTAACCTCTGTGTGCTTCATACAGCTCAATTTAGTCACAGAGGAGGACGCCAGCCAGCTTTTCTAGGAAAAGCTGGGAAGGTCCATGCAAGACGACAGGACTCCCTGGAGGGAGCCAAGAACCGAATTGCAGTTTCCTTCGGCCTCCCTTCATTCAGCACAAGACTGTCTTCCCTCCACCGCTAGACTGAAAAATCAGAGGCAATTGCACACTTTGCAGGCAGGGACCAGCGCGGTGTTCAGCCCCTGGCAGGACTTTGCCCTGCACTTGTGTCCCCGTGACATGTGCAGATAGGCTGGGGCAGGCCGTGGCCCCTGCTGCAGGATGCTCCGCAGAGGTGTGCACCTAGGCACAGTGCCCCGATCCCGTCCCACGCTGACTTCCACCAGTGGCTGTGGGCTCTGCTCCCCGCTGCCATCAGTTTTGCTCAATGTGGTGAACGTTTGGACGCAGGGGAATGTAGTTACCGGGATCTTTCCTTCTCCCCTCTCATTCCTGGCATTTCTCTGCTGCTACCTGCTCTCAGTTTTTCAATCCTTCCTTTGGCTTCTCCTCTACAAACTTATCATAAAGCGGTTGAGTTTGGTGGCAGAGGAACAAGAAGTGCTGATTCTTCGAGGGCACCAGAAGTTTGCTTTTCTTGTGAGCTGGGGAACTGCACGTTGCGATGCTGCTGCCTGCGAGCAAGCTGGCTGTGGGCAGCGGGTCCTGCACCCCGGGGTCCTGGCAGCCCCCACAGCAGCTGGGCCAGCGCTGTCTGGATGCTCCGTCCCCGAATTCAAGGGCTGTGGTCTCACGGGCTGCTCTGGCTTTGACTCTGTGACTGGGACAAAGCCAGACCTGTGTGCAGCTCGTGGTAGATACTCCACCTCTCTCTGGGACGTTTTCCTGGTGGACCAAAACTTTGCTTTGCTTCTTGTGGCATTCAAAGCCTCACTGACACTCAGACAGGGCCATGGGATGTTGCAGTGGGCATCACCCACCATCCCGGAGGTGTCCTACAACCTGTTGGCAGGTCCTTGAGGCACAGAGTTTGCCACCCGTTGCAATGCTGAGCCCCAAGATCTGAGTTTCCTTTGCTTTTGTCCTACAGTCCCACCCGCTGTCCCTGTGCAACACCAGTGAGGATGAGCACACAGAGTCAGGATTCATCACCATTGTCAAGCTCGAGCAGCCAGATCGGGATCCCAACCCGTGCCTGTCGCTGGCTAACAAGGTATGTGCGAAAACACCCCAAATGGCACCAACCTGGGAAACAAAACCTGTGATGCAGAAAAGAGTAAGAGCTGGAGGAGGCAGCAGGGCAGGAAAGAGCTGCTGAAAGGTGGAGAAAAGGACAAGGATAGAGCAGGGACATTGGCAGAAAGGGTCCTTTGGGAGAGACGCTGTGCCAGCCATCCCCAATACCCATCCTCCTCACTTTTTGGACTGCCTGGCTCTGTAAAAGGTGTGGAGTTTTCCCTAACCTGACTGCGCTGGGACAGCTCAGACCTTACCCCAGCATCTGTATGCTTTACTGCCTGGCAGCCCAGTGCCCCTCCTGTTTTGCAGCCTCCCTTTGCTTGCTGGCCTGTTGGAGGGATTTGTGTTTTCCAATGTCCTCTGTTCCGTGCTTTGTGGGAAGCACGGACAGAGAAAACACCTTCTGTCTTTAAAAATAATATTGTAATACTTCACTGGATGAGGCACATGAAGGATCAGCACTGAGCAATTCAGACAAACGCAAACCAGACGAACTAAAACCAGGACGTGACTCTTGAATGGTGAGGGCCACCATCCACCTTATCCAGGGATGGGAGATCCCAGAGGTCTTCAGATCAGGTCTTCTGTGAGAGAGGTGCCTTAGTGAAATGGCAGTTACTGTGTCAAAAGTTGAGGTCACTGGTACAATTCTCTGGTAATAAGGAAGTCAGGTGGGAACGAGGGTCATTTTAAGCCTTAAAATCTTTGTGTCTCTGATAAAGTTGAGTGGATAAAGGCTAACAGTAGCTTTTTTCTTCAGTGGTTCAGTCTGTGTCCTTTTATTGTCTCTGTAGAAAATGTTGTGTTATTTTTCACAAGCGCTGTACAAACATGAAGAGTCTTGTTTAGCTCTTCTTTGCTTTGTCTGGACTGCATTCAGGTGATGTAGCTTCCGTTGTCTGCTTTCTGCTGGTGGTGACATTCTGCTGGGAATAGGGTCCTTTCCTGTCCTCCCTGCAGCTCGGCTGAAGAGGGCAGGCAAAATTTGTACCAAGCAGCCTTTCCTGCACAGCAGTTTTTTCACAGAGGCTGTGGTGACAAAAGCAAGGAGAGGAATGCGATGCTGTGACAACCACTGTGATGGATTTGCCAGCTTGGGGCTGCTTCCCCACAGCTGTATGGGCAGCCAGGCGGCAATGCCCACCCCTTTCTAGACTGGGGTGGAAGCCTAAGTTTGTCTTGCTGTTGCTCTGGAGCTGATGCCAGCTGTTAGCACAAGCCAGCACTTCACGTGCTGGAGTTATCGACTTGCTGTCAGTTATCCTACATCTGGAAAATGGCCTGGTCTCACCTGAAGGTGCTAACGATGCCCAAGGAGGGTGGGAGAAAGAGTGCATCCATGGGCTTCCAGTGCAGCTTGTGATATACGTGACAGCAAGGGCTCTGCAAGTGCTTTAGGGAGCACAGCAGGGTACTCCAACTGTCCTGTGTCCATCCAGACGTGAATATTGTGTTGCAGCAGTCCCATGCTGCCGGATCTCATTTCGGGGTGCAGGGGTTGGGGCAGCAATGCCTGGTTTGGTCAGTGCAGCTACTGCAGAGGAGCTTGAACAGGGAGGGAAGAGCAGCTTCAAAGACTCATACTCCATATCAGAACATAAAAGGAGAGGATTTTTAAAACTGTTTTGCTAGTTTTGTCCTTAACCTCTCCTGCCTCGGTCTCTGATCACAGCACTGCAAGAACCAGCGTGTTACTGAGCCTTGGGATTGTCTGAGGAAGGTCTGCCCAGGGAGGACAAGATATGCTGCGTAGCTGCATCCTCACTAGCCCTGACATTCTCCAGCACTTCTAACCCCACAAGGCAAAGAAAACTCTCAATTCATTGCCACGCACGTGGCTTGATAGAGTGACTGTTCACTGGCCTTTAGCCATCATTGCTTTATTACCAGAGCTGAATCCACCACTGGGTTTTGAGATCCAGCTGAACATGATGTCGGTCACCATCCTGCCTGCAGGCACTCCTGCTGCAAGATCTCACCAGGGGATGCTCACAGCTCTCTCCCCCACGTAGGACTAGTTTAGCCATGAAATACAGGCAGATGCTCCTTCAGCCAGCCACATTACTGGGCCCTCCTTTTGCCTTGTACCCTGGCTCCTCCACCCCCTGCGACTGCTGTCCTGCATTGGCGTCTGCCTGCTTCTCCATCCTCCTGAAGCCTCTGCCAAGCTCCTTCCTGCCAGCATTACACAGATCTCTGTCCCAAAAGCTTTGGACAACGCTTCTCCTTGAGAGCAGGAGGGCAGCTGCAGGATGTGGCTGGTGCACACTGGGGCAGGAGCCTTGCTTCCTAGGCATATGTTTCCTGCGGCAGAGCTCTGCGTGTTGAATTGCAGTGCTATATCAATGGTGATAAAAATAGCCATGTGCAAAGTGTTATCATAACCTCTCCTGCAGCTGTCACCCAGCCAAGCAGCGCACACAGACAGCAGTTTCAAGCCCCGCATGAGAATGACTCCAGCAGCCACCTGATGCACTTTTCTGCTTCTCTTAGATTCTAGAGCTAGTTTGGGACCCAAAGCTAAAATTGTTAGGGAATGTGTCTGGTCTGCTTGGGGAGAGGTAGCCGTAGAGAACGCCTCTGGAGTCAGTTCAAAGTGATTTATTTCTCTTTCTGCTGCATCATTTGCAATTCTTCAGTGTATTTTTTTTCCTAAGTGAAACATTGATTGCAAGTCTGGTTGACAGACTGCTGTCTCCTAAATCACCCTGTAAATGCATATTTGCACCGAAAGTGTTCCAGTCCTCAAAGAGCGAGGTCAGCTGTGCCATGTGGCTGAAAAGACCTGACACAAAGACAGCAAGCAAGCAGAAAATGTTTGCAGCAAGGAGGTATAGCCTGGACAAAAGTTGTGTTCTTTGCAACAGGAGTCTGAAAGATGTGAAGGATCGCTCGTCCAGTCTCAGTTGTTCATTTTCCCATCATCAGTGTCTTTAGCAGGATAAAATCTTTGCAGAGCTCTTCATTGTTCATCAAAGCTTGACTGGCTTCCATGTGTGGAAGTTACTACTTGAAAGTCCTGTTTGTTCCTTGGTGCTGGCAAATGCTGAGGCTCCTTTGATCCCAGGCAGGACCCCAGTCTCTGATCCCTGCCCTGAGTCTGTAATCCCACTTTTCCAGCTTTCCCATCTGTTCTACCAAACCCAGGAGTGTCCGATCCCATCAGTGACTCAGAGCCTTCAGCCCTACCTCCTGGAGCTCCACAGTCTTCCCCACCATCTTCACCTCCATCCCCATCGCTGTCCCTGTCCCCAAACCCAACACCTGCTCTGGCCCCCAGCTCCTCCCCACCGATGAGCACAGAGGTTGCTGCTCGCCCCGTCCGTCCCAGTGCGCTGCGTTTGATATTGCACCTGGGAAGCTGCGGCACTGACCTCTGGCCCCTGAGCTGGAGTTTGGCAACGCAGCGGGTAAACTGCTGCAGAAGCTACGGCAGATCCCTGTTTGCACAGGCGCTTGGGACGCACAAATCAAAGCGCTCCGCATGAGTAACAGCAGCCCAGCCCTGCACTTTGTTCACGTTCCTGTCTCCCTTTCACAACAGACTGCCTCTGCCTGCCTCGAGGGCTCGAAGGGCTCGGTGGGAGAACGTAGGTGACCCTGTGAGGTCCTTCAGTGTGCTTTGACCTCACCAGGATGGTATTTACACTCATTTGGGTGGGCCTCACAGCTGTCCTCATCAGACTGCAGCAAATGGTGGGCTGTGAAGAGCACAGCAGGGTTGATCCCACTCCTAATCCTAGACCTGCAGCCCAGGGATCACCTGAACCTCTCCCTGATGAATGTGGGGACCAGGGACCAGAGAAAGCAATGTATGTGGGAGTCAGGCTCATAGACAGCCCACAGCTGGTGCAGCCGCAGGGGGAGCTGGGGACCTGTGGAGGTCTCTGCTGTCCTGGGACGGGAGGCTTGCCTAGCAGTGAGCAGTGCTAATGGGGCTGCAGATCCCCCCAGCAACTTGGCTCTGAAGCAAAGGGGCCCACGGCATAGACATGCAGGGGATTTGGTGTCTAGATTTATGGGTTGTCGTGACTGCAAGCCCATCAACAAATTTGTCTCTGCAACTGTATAGAGAAACCCTGTGAGCTGCAGAGCTGTAGCAAGAGCAGACACTGGTTTCACTGCCGCTCAACGCGCGTACAAAAGCTAAGGTGTAAGCTTATTTTCTCAGTCTAAGCAGCAGGTGTTTCTTTCTCCTGTAAAGAGCCAGGGAGGCAAATACATATCCAAATGGTAGATGTTATTACAGATGTACAATATTAAATGTCTACTCAAGCTTCTGCTCTTTTGGACAGGCAAAGCTGGCAGGGGAGCGTGGAGCCCGTGCTATCCTTTTTGACATTACGGATGATGAAAGTGCTGCTGATCAGGTACAGACCCCACTAATATTACCAATTAAATTGCAGTGCCCCTGTCCCATTCCTAAATGCGCATAGGTCAGGACCCACCAGCCACCAACACGCAGTGGGAGGTCCCAGGAAGATAATGCAGGCTGGCTTTGAATGTTAGCTCTTACCCAGCTCATCCATAGTCATGGACAGTACTTTTCACTTTTGCTCACCCCATGGTGAGCCTCCAGATCAGCAGGCAGCACAGGCAAGGCAGCAGCTTGTGAACAGCACCTTGCTGCTCTTAAGAACATTGTGTGGTCAATTGAATGTTTCTGCCAGGAGCTGGATGCTTCCTTGTGGGAAGTCACAGATTACCAGAGCCCATCTGGTAGGGACAGCCCTGGTTTTACTTAGAGGAAGGGTGATTTCTCAAGTTTTCAAGCAAAAGTCATGGCCACCCTGGTATGCTGTTGGTGATACTCCTGCTATGAGTTGAACATTGGTCTAGAGACCTCCAGAGGTGCTTACCACCAGCACTGCTCATCTCTGGAGGGGAATAAGTTCCCCACTGAAATAATCAAGGGATAATGAAAAACATCCAGCCCTAGATAAGAGGACAGATAGGAAAGCTGGTGCCTGAGATTAGAAAAACTTTGGGTTGTTTCCTGGTTGCTGGATCCATCCCTTGTAGTTCTTTCATGCACTTAATTTCAGATGCTAGAGAAATGCGGCAGCAGATGAAGGCTCATGAGGTGATGCTAAGGTTGCTCAGTAAGTGTATGGGAAGTGGTTAGTGGGTTAGAAGGCCACCCCAGTTCAGGTCAATGTGGAAGAGAGAGCAGACCTGGCCACTTGCTGAGCCTGCTCGCACGAGGCTGCCTGGACTACATGTCTGTGGTGGAAAAATGTAGGTATGATCAGAAACAAACAGAATGTCCTGCAGATAACAGAGGGAGGAGGGGGAGACTCTGACGGGTCTCACAGGAAAAGGAGGTGAAGTATTTTTGCAGCAAAGGCAGCACTTGGTAGTGTTGTTGGCAGCTGCCACATGGGAGAGGAGAGACCACAGACTTCTGCAGTGGGGCTTGAAAGAGGAGCACGGAAGGCACTGAACAGTGCCCAGTCATGCCTGAGGAGGAGACACCATTGGAGGAAATGAAGAAAGCTGTGCTGAAGAGTTGATGAAAGATTCCATCTGATTCCATCACAGAGGGATAGTGCAAGTTTGGGGGAGCAGTCTTCGTCTCTAAAGTGTTTACAAGATGCATTGGGAGGAACCAGATGTGCCTGGGGAGCAGGGATGGTCCTTGTCTCAGGCTGTTCAGCACATCACTCACTATGTTTGTTTCTTTACAGCTGAGAAAGCCCAGAGGTCTGAGTCAACCTGTGGTCCTGATAAGGGGCCATGATGCTGAGCTGCTCATGGGTGTCGTGAACAAGAACAGAGAGGCCCATGTGAAGATAGAGGTCAAGGAGCCACCATCTTGGGTGAGAGACACACCATTCCCGCTGCCTTCTGTATCCTCTCTCCCAAAGACTTTCCCAAAGCCGCTGAGCTTTCCTCCACAGGGATTGAGATCACAGCCCTTTGCAGGAGCTCTGCAGAGCCATTCTACCTATCTGCATCATTCAGATGACGTGCTGCAAATAAACAATCAAAAGCTCTTTCAGCTTATTTACAATTTCTTTTACTTAAACATCACGAGTGAGGCGAGGGGATTTCCTATCTCTTCATATGAGTCCAAGCCTTGATTTTCTTATCTTGTGCTACCTTAGACCATGGCCTATAGTGAGCTGAGGTGCTGCAAGAAAAAAAATTCCATTCCTGCTAAAGTGTGCAGAAAAGACTGAACCCTTTTTCTTTCACCTGTAAAGAGCAAGGAATCAGAGTTGATGTATTCAAAGGCTGAGGGTCAGGGAGAGATCAGAATTACCTTGATTAATTCCCACCCCGGCCACACAAGGGTAACCTTTTCTGTTTTATCCAACAGCCAGACTATGATGTGTGGATTCTTCTCACAGTGGTCAGCACTGTTGTCGTCATCATTTTGATTTTTGTTGTCCGCACAAAGTGCCAGTTGAACAGGACTCAGGTAAGAATCCCATGGAGCAGATGTGTCTGAGCAAGCAGAAACACATCGAGGGCAGCCATAGAGCCAGTTTGGGGGAGGAAATGTGCCTCTGACCTGCAGATGAGGCAGGTGCATGCCAGGGATGTGTGAAACAATCCTGAGATGAGCTGGCAGCATCCCTCACACAGTGGCCTCACTCTCCTCCTGCCACCCCACCAGCACAGCAGCCTGCCGCACTCCCCAGCACCTTTCAGAGCTTGTCCTAGGACCTAAAGCTGCAAAGTTGGCACACAAGCTCTTGATTTTAACAGTGTTGCCTATAGAAGTAGATTTAGTATTTTAATAGAAACTAACTAATTAAATAAAAGACTTTCCAGAGTCAGATGTATCTCCAGATTTGAAAATACCCTGTTTTTCCAGTAGAAAGACAAGCCTCTGGGATGCAAAAATTCAGCATTGCTGAGTGATTTTGTAAAGTCCAGTGCCAGATGTCTCCTGCCGGTGACAAAGCACCCTCTGGCTATGCCAGGTTAGGCAAACAATCACCTCTGGAAATGAGTGTCACTCCCAAATCCCTGACAATCCCACTTTAGAAGTGGAAGAGCCTTGAGGAACATGACAACGCAAGGCCGACCCTCTCCTGAAAGCATCCTTTCTTTCTGGCAGGACTCCTTGCAGCAGCAGACCATGCAGGCCATCGGGCAGCTGGCCACACGCAAGTACCAGGTCAGGTGCCGGCAGGCGTCACGGTGGGACTCCGCCAGCAGCTGCAGCTCAGCCCCGGTCTGTGCAATTTGCCTGGAGGAGTTCAGCGAGGGCCAGGTAGGCTGTGGGCACAGCTGCTGGTGAGCCCCAGCTCTGAGCTGCTTGGCCGCGGTCAGGCACAGCTGCTGGAGGAGCTCAGCAGCCTGGCAAGGGTTGGAGGCCCTTGGGAGGTTTCCTTCAGCAGCTCCTGAAGGTTGGGAAGGGACCAGCACTGATGGAGATCTGCCTGCCCCTTGGCCAAAAAGCACTGGCTCTGCTTGCAGATTCTGATTCCATAAAGACGGGTCTCCAGTTGTCACTGAAGGCTAAAATGCCCGTGATACGTTCATGTTGAAACAATGGGGCAAAAGTGGAGTTTGCTTCTCCAGAACAGTCAGCTCCTAATACCCCTTTTTCCCAAGGGCTAGCACCAAGCTCAGGCATCACACCCCAGAGCTGCATGCAGCGAGCATAACCAGAGATTCCGGGCTGCCACGCAGCCTCCTCCATGCAAAGCTGGGCTGCAGGTGGCTCACCGTTAGACATCTCCATCCTTCAAGTCTCGCTTCCTGGAGCATCAAGACCCCCTTCTCTGTACCCAACTCTTAGGACATGGTTCTCCTTGCTCACCCTCCTCTCCCTGCTTCTCTCTAGGAACTGCGGATCATCTCATGCTCCCATGAGTTTCACCGGGAGTGTGTTGACCCTTGGCTGCAGCAACACCACACATGTCCGCTTTGCATGTTCAATATTCTTGGTAGGGCTCAGACGTGGCATTTCCTGGCGAGGGATGGGGGTGGGTGCAGGGGTTGTACTCAGGAGGGCCCTGTACCCTTGTGCGATGCATACAGTCGGTTCATCACAGGAACACGTCTCCGTGCACATGGGTGTACGGGGTGGTGTGTGCACGGAGGGGGTCCTCTGTGCGTGTAAGCCCCTGCCCCAGCAGTGCACAGTGAGGTGCTGGGCTGGGGCAAGATCTGTACCAGTCCCAGGAGCTGTGGAAAAGGGAAGTGGGGTCTGGGGCACCAGGGACGGTTTGGTGGCCGCTGTGAGGGCATGGGTGGGACGTGGGTATGGGTATGCATTGGAGGCTCGCTGGTGCTGGGACCACTGTAGCTGGGCATGGGGACATATGCTGGATGCTGCCTTCTCTCTTCGCAGCCCGAGACTCAGTGGACCAGGCTCCAGTGGCAGGCTCCAGGCTGGCCCCTCGGGACATGGAGCCTGGACGCCGACTGCACCTTTTCCGCCAGCACCCGGGACATGCCCTTTACCACCTCCCACATGCCTACCCTCAGAGGAACCTCAGGAGCTTCCCCCCAGAGCCAGCTCACGGCAACCCCTTCTTCCACTCTCCAGAGCTCTCCCAGCTGGATTTCAGCACCATCCACTACATGCCTTACAGGCCAGCCAGCTCCCTGCCCGCCTGTGGCCACCCGTCCCCCCTGGCCCCCGGCTTGCGAGGCCAGCAGCACCCCAGCCCCCCAGCGTGCAGGCAGCCGCTGCCGCCCCACAGGACGTGCCCCCTGCAGCCCCAGCCCCCCTGCTTGGGGCTCAAGGCAGCCCTAGCGCAGCGGCAGCACCGGGCGACTGCCCTGCGCCGCGGGGCCGGCCACGGGCACCAGCACAACAGCAGCGGCTCTGGGGAGAGCTATCTCACGGAGCACAGCGGGTACCTGGCAGACGGGCCGGGCAGCGACTCCAGCTCGGGGCCCTGCCACGGTTCCTCCAGCGACTCCATGTTGAACTGCACAGATGTCAGTCTGCAGGGCATCCACGGCAGCTGCTCCACTTTCCGCAGCTCCCTCAGCAGCGACTATGACCCCTTCGTGTACTGCAGCTCAGAGGGACCCACTACAGACAACGGCCAGGAGCGGCACCGGCCGCCAAGGGAGACGCGGCCCAGGTCCTTGGACCTGGTGGTGCCTGGGGGTGCTGCTCCAGCCAAGGCCCAGGTGCTCAGCCACATCCACTACCACCACCACCAGCACCACCATTACAGGAGGGACATGGAGTGCCCGCCCGGGCGGGCCGGCCAGGGGCCTGGGCAGCGCAAGGCCCGGTACTCTGGGGCCAAGGTTGGCTTCCACAGTGCTCGGACGCAAAAGAGGGCTGAGAAAAGCCATCACTGTCAGCAGCCTGTGGAAAGCAGCACTGCGTTACAGGAGGCACCTCTGGCAGGACAGCCAGCCTGTCCCCAGCAAGGCCGTGAGCCCCCACATGCCCCCTCCACTTCTCTAAACAGGTTGGACTTCAGTGTAGATGCCAACAGACAATTGGGAGTAGCTGGCACATCCCCTGTCCTGCTGCCCCAGAGACACAGCTTACAGAGCCGTCATCACAGAAGGAAAAGAAAGTGTCCCCTGGAGCCTGACCCTGCTCTCCTGCCCGAGGACTCAGCCTTGCCCAAAGCCTGTGATGCTCACGTTCCTCATGGCCACCCCACTGGCCACCGCTGCTCGCCCGAAGTCCAGCCCCTGATCCCAAGCGCTCCCCTGCCCTGCAGCTCGGGCTCTCGGCCACTTTGGAAGTGTTTAGTGCCACAGTCCGGCTCGGAGCTGAAAAAGCAGGAGGAGGGGTTGTCGGGGCAGGAGGGAAACCATACAGTTCCTGCTGGCTTCTCAGGGACAGGCACCCCAAAGCACAGTCTGAGTCTTCGCCTGCACTGCCCGTCTCAGCAGTGTAGTCAGGGTAAGTCTGGTATTGGCCTTTTCTTTTGGCAAGCAGGTGAATGAGGGTGGTTTGCTGCAGGCTCGGCATGAAGGTGCTCTGGGTGCTGGTAGACATTTGCACCTTGACAGTGGGCTTTCCTACAGGACCACCGGTGAGAGAAATGTTTCAGAGCTCACCCGTCCTGAGATGATGTCCTGAACGATTAGCACCTGCTAATGAATCAGCTGAGTGCACCAAATCCTGCAGTCGCATCCTAAAATAATACATATGAGAAATAAGGAAGCTATTTAAGGGTCTCTAGTGGCTGGATTATCTCCCAAAGGAAGTGGTGGAGCCACATTTCTAAGTATCCTCACCTCAGTCTGGATGTCCTAGTGGCAGTCATTATTGTTAAGGCTTATTGGGCTTAGTTGTTTTACTCAACCCCAGCTTGCTGGACTCAATAAGGAAATGAGTGTGCATGGCTGGATGTAGTAGAGCAACAGACTAAATGAGTTTATGGATTCGCACATCCCTCCTGTCTCACCTGCCTCTGCTGCGTGGGAGTTACTTTTTAGTGTCTTCTGGAAATCGGACATAATTAAGGTTTGGCCCTTTGCCTGTACGTCAGTTCTGCCTCTCTCTGCGAGAGGCAAATACGTTTGAGACCAGGATGTTTGAAAGAGCCTGCCCGGGTTTAGCTCCCAGGCCTTGCTCTCTTGGACTCCTCTGCAAATAGCAACCTGCAAGTCAGCAAGGGCAGGTGCTGGCTGCGGAGCAGCGCCTGGCTCCCTTCCTCGCCCTGCCACTGACTCACTGCAGGTCCTCAGGCAAATCATTTTGATTTAGGTACCAAATACAGATCTAGCTGCCTAATTTCTGTTAAAATGCTGGCCTTAAACTCGTGACTCACCATGCCCATTGTACCGTGGAGATAATAACTTCCTCCCCATGCTCGTCTATCCAGCCCTACACCACGCCCAGGCTCCTGGTTGTGCTGTGCCTGCGAGGAGGCAGCAGGGCAGGGGGAGAGGCCGGGTGGGCGCGGGGCACGGCGCGAGTGCCTGCGGCACGCCAGGCTCCCAGACTCCCAGGAACAGCTTTTTCCCAGGCGTAGAAGTGCCTAGCACTGCAGATAGGTGCTGGGGGAGTTTCTTCAAAGGGCCCGGAGGGATGCTGCCACTTCAAGAGATACGGAGGCAGCGGCGCAGGGATGTCTCTCCAGTTTGCCAGTAGCTCTGAGGGCTGATGCGCCCTGGGCTGGAGGTGCTGTGCGGTGATATCATGAGGACACAGCCCTCCATGGCACGGACAGGGCCCTCCTGGCACGGTGGCAGGTTGCTCAGGAGCTGGTGTGAGCTCCCACTGTGAAACACCTTGGTGCTGTCCGTGACAGTGCAGGGCTTTGCCACCCACAGCCACCCTCCCTGTGGGCTGCAGCAGTGTTTGAGGGGTGTGGGCTTCCCTGGCAGGCTGTGACCCAGAGGACTGCTGAGAGAGGAGCCCAGCTGCCACCCACGGGGGTGACTGTCCTCTGGCGTGGTGTGGCCACCTCGCACCTCCACGTTGCCTGGAGGTTGACACCATAAGCACGTGGTAGACATGCCTCATGGTGCTGGTGCCAGGCAGCAGCGCATCTGTGTCCTGTGACTGCACCCTGAAGTTTCAGGGGTGTAGGTGCAGCTGTCTTATTTCTTTATTTTATGAATTTTGTGCCATGAGAGGCAGGAGCTCTGGGTTGGCTTGTCTGTTCTTAGCTTCTCTCTAAACGAGAAGTGTATGGGCAAAAGAGCAGACACGGGAGCAGACAGATTTAGGAATGGAGGTGCCTGGTGTGTGCAATACCATGCACTGGGTTTGGTGGCTACTGCCCTGCTCCCATTGTAGGAAATGTGTGATGTAATGCCAGGTCTTGGTCCTCTCTGTGATAAAACTCACATTTTAAGCAGTGCCTCTTCCCTTCCCTCTAGCTGTCTGAACTTTCTGATGTTTTTCAGTCTCTGGTTTCTTCTCCCCCTGTCTGTGTCTCCTCCCTGTCTGTGACACCCACTGGGAGGATTCAGGCAGGGGACACACTGGAGGAGATGGAGGAGAGAAAGTGTCTCCCTCCAGCCTGGAGGGAAGGAGAGAGCAGGGATCCCCCCAGGCCACTCGTCAGTCCGGGGGACAGGCTGCTTGGGATCCACGCATCTAACGCAGGGCTCCAGGCATTGCAGGCGTCTGTGCTGTGATGATTCTATTGCTTTGTGAATTGTCCCAGAGGCTCAGATCTGTGCCCATCCTGATGGTGTGATGGGGAAGGCACTCTGATACTCGCCCAGAACCAGTGTGACTTTCCAAGCACATATGTTTAGCAAGCCTCCTGTCCCTCTTACCTCCTTTTGCCAGGAGCCTGAAGAACTGATGTGTTTGAAAGCAGTGTGACTCTATGCCTGTTTGACTGCAGTAGCTTCTGTGGATGCTTTCAGGACCAGACAGAGAGTCAAAATTTCCATATAAGATTGAGAAAATACATAGAAAGATTTGACTTTATTAGGAACTAGGAAAAGTTGCAGAGAGCAGGAGCTCATGCAGGGGTTATACAGAAAATCCATCAAGCTGTTGCTTGTAATGACACAGCCTCTAAAGTTATAATCACATCAGTGCTTTATTTTAGAAAGGGACTGGACATAAATCAGTGGAGAGCAGGTAACAACAGCAAAGAACAATCTCAATA
The DNA here is from genome assembly GCA_013399115.1 of Anseranas semipalmata. NCBI lineage: Eukaryota > Metazoa > Chordata > Aves > Anseriformes > Anseranatidae > Anseranas > Anseranas semipalmata. Next base: position 105,287 of record VXAA01002070.1, read on the forward strand.
GACAGTCCTGTTTAAGTGGGACACACGAAAAAATAGACAAGGAGACCAAGGAGAAATGCATATATGCCTCTAGATAAATGTTGTAAGGCTAAAAATGTAAGTGGATGAATTAGAAAGTCTGGCTTTATATGAATTTTTTTGACACGAACTTTTTTTGACATGAATTTTTTTGACATGAATTCAGTAACCCAGTTTAAACAAACAAACAAACAAACAAACAAAAAACCATCATGGGACTCTGCAATTTCCAGGTGAAATTATAGAGAAGAGTATGTTTTTTCTGGGTCATGGGAGGGGCAGTGTGTGTTAAGGAGGGTGTAAAGTCCAATGACAAGTAAAATGAAATCCCCAAGTGTGCTTAAATAGAAAGACTATGGAATTAGGGTTATAATACACTGCATTAGCACAGGCTGCAAAAGAGGAGCCTATATAAACATGAGACTCTTCTTAAAATAATAGTGAAAGAAGCAGACAAAAGAATAAGATGCTTTTGGGCACAGGAATCATTTAAAGACACAGTACCAGAAGCCCAGAGTCACACATATCACCAACCACAAAAAGGCCCCAGAAAAGGGTTGGCCGGGCAGCAGAGCAGAGAGGGCAATTAGAAGCAATAAGGCATTCTTCAAAAGTTAAGGTGTGGCTAGACAAGAAATCAGAAGAGAGTTGGATGTAAAGCTAAGTGCAGAGCCATGGTGAGGCAGGCCAGGAAAGACTTCTATGAACAACTTGTGAAAAACAGAATTAATTAATGCAAACTTTTTCGGCTCCATCACAAGGAAGAAGCTGCCAGAGGCTCTGCAGGTCCAGAGAGTGAGGCAGGTCTAAGAGGGATGTTCAAGGGCTGTAATAGCAAAGCAGAGGAGCAAACTGAATTTGCTGCATCAGTGATCAGCTGGGAATTGCTCGAGGAGGTTCTCACCCTGGCACATCTCTGTTCAGGGCATGGGTTAGAGGATCCCTCACAGATCAAATCATCAGTACGAGCATTTCTGAAACACATCAATAAAGTGAACAGTAGCAAATTGCCAGGGCTATGGATTACTCACCTGAGTATTGTGCAGGGGCCCAAATACAAAACTGCTAAACCTCGAACGTGGACTGTAATCTGTTACCCATGCCCAGAGCCAGAAGGAAGAGCTGAGGGCAACATCAGCTTGAAATAGCTGAAGCCACGGGATGATGAGCCTGACTTTCCTGCCAAGCTAATTGTTAAAAATTCAAATACAGGGTCTGACTTGTAGACACATGGCTAAATGTGAAATCCAGGGGAGGAGTCAATACAGCTTTTGTAGAGAGAGATAACGCCTCGCAGATCTTTTAGGGGAATGAAGCTCTCAAAGGATAAAAGGGAAGGTGCTCTCATAGGTAAATATCTGGCTAAAAAAAAATAGGAGACAAAGTGCAGATCCGTCTTAATGGAGGAAAGTTACTTGGAAAGGGAGGGAAGTGGAGTTCTCCAGCTGTCGGCACCTTTCAGCAAGCTCATAAATATCCTGGGCAAGGAAAGGAGATAACAAAGTTTGTAGAAGACAAAATCCTTCAGGATTGTCAGCTTTAAAACTGGTTACAAAGTGCTATAGAAGGATCTCCTGTTGCTGAGTTATCAGGCAATAAAGTGGCGGGTAAAATTCCACCTAAGTAACACAAAATGCCACACACGAGCAGATCTGCTTCTAAATGCCCATGCACAGTGATGGGCCTTTCTCAGCTAACTCAGAAAATACATCCTGGACTTGCTGTGAGTAGTTCTGTCAGCAAGTCCGATGATTATTAGGAGCTAGCTGGGAACAAGTAGGGGACAAGCAGAAAGTGCCATCATGCAACTGCATGAATCTGGGGTGCTTTCAGAGCTAGAATGCACCACTCATCACCACTTCTCCAAAAAGGATGTAGCAGACCTGGGAGAAGTAGAGGAGGGTATCAAGTACAATCACAATGCTGAGGCTTTTCTGAAAAAACAGAATATAGAGACTTTCATGTGGGAAAATGATGACTAGCAGAGGATATGAAACAGAGGATACAAAATCAGGGAGAGCAGGGGAGAAGGCAGATAAGAGACGCTGTTTTTTTATAACAAAATAAGTAGTGGCATCAAATAGGAAACAGAAGCTTTAAAACACCCAGTAAGGTAACACATGGCATGGTGAAACTGTGACACTCATTGCCCAGAGGATGTAGTGCCAGGAGTAAAATGGGTTCAAGAGCCTAGATCAAGAGCTATCAAATGCAGAGATGCAAATACAATCTCTGGCTCAGGAAGTCCCTAAACCAGGGTTTCCAGAAGCTGATGATGCTTCTGTGGGATGTGGCACCCTCCAGGTGTGTGCTTACCTCACCCAGCTGCAAGGTGAGGCTGAATCTTGGTAAGGCTGAATCACAGCCCCTGCAGAAACTCCCCATTCCCTGGCAGTGCCATGCACTGGCATTGTGGGGAATAGTGCTGCCCGCAGCCATCGCCAGGGCACCTGCGATGATCCCAAAGATGCTTGCATGACCTTGGAGTTTACGCAGCTTTTCTTGGTGGGGTTTGCATAAAGATAGATCCCTGCTTCTCTTGCCTGGGAGACCATGCCTGGGACTTAGAGCTCTGACTAGTTTCACTGAAGAATCAATCCACAAGCAACGCTGAAAGGATCTTTTTAAGAGAAGTCAGACAACTAGCAGTCAATTACAACTAGATGGCTTCCTAAACCACCCCGGCACGCATGGATCTCATCCCAGAACAGCGGATTACTCCCAGCACAGGATGATGAAACCTCTTGCTTTCTCTGGGAAATCTCATCTCCTGAGCACGCTGTCAGCATCCTCCCTCTCTCCCCCGTCTCCTGCTTGTCTTCTCAGCCATTCCCTTTCATGTCCTGTCTTTGATCTTTACTAGAGATGGAGAAAGGGATTAGGGGGCAGGAAAAGACCACTGTTACAAATTAATACCCAAAGAACAAGATTTCTGTTATATCAGCAAGGTGTGCTCCTTCAGGCCATTGCCCTGTGTGGGTCTCCACAGCCAGCTCAGCAGCTGAGGATCTCCCACCTCTCTATCTCCGGATTCAACACCTTTATTTAACTTTTCTTTCAGTTTGTATAACACCTACACAGGCACAGTTTTCAGAAAATATTTTAATAACCCTCTTTGAGGCTCAGGACTTCTGATGATCACAGGGCAATCGAAGCTGTACAGACTCTTTTGCATTGCACGTAAGCCAGTGTACATGAGAAGCAGCTGGCAAAGGCTTATTCAGCATACTGGTTATACAAATCACAAATGCCAATTACGCTCAAACTCTATCTTCTGGTACTTTAGCTGTGACCTGCACACATATATAAGTATAATGCTGTGTCTGTCCATTAATTTTCCCACATCTATTAGGTACATTTTCAAAGCAGAATCTCCTTTAGTTATTTTCTTCCCTTATATTTAATTTGCGGAGGTCTTGTTCCTACAGCTGGTGATTTGTAATGAACAAGACTTTGCTGTGACTGTTCTAAAAAGTTGTTTTGAATTGCTCTCTGTGAATAGCTATATGGGCATTTGGTTCCTTTTGATCTCAGGAACATTCAGGAAAAGGGAAATGTGAAAAACAATGCACGTATGCATTTACTGGGCTATGCTTACCCTGTGTGAGAGCTCTGGGCAGGCTTGAGAGACATCTGGGAAGGGAAACATGATGTATGCGTCAACACTCAGCCATATTAGGGAGAAAAGGACTATTTGAAGCAGTAACTAAGGGTGCACAGTTTCTAGGCAGCCCTTACGTTCAATGTTTCAATGCAATCTACTCAGCACTTGCCTGTCAATAATTCACCAGGTGAAGGGGGCTGGTGAGGAGCATAAACTACAGTCCTTGCTGGCTGGGCACAGAGGACTGGCATTAGTGGCCAACCACCACTCATTGGGTTTGGCTTTTTTGGCACTCAGAAACAACTTGTACAACCTCTGAACACCGTGAAACGCATGTGCCGTACCTTTCTTGCACGCACACCTCTCTTGCAGTCTTCTTCTGTTGTCTGGAGTTCCTTTTGTGGTTGTCCCCTGTGCCTGGAGGGTGGTGCCATGGCACCGTGTGAATATGAGCCAGCATTATTTTCTGGTGCCTATCATTTTTTAAATGGCTGCACAGATTCTCCTCAAAGAGCAAACATCAAAAAGCCTCAAGAGCAAACATCTAGTAGGAATGTGAATCCTGGGATTCACCATATCCTTAGCCTGTATTTTCTGAATATTCAAATAGGAGTTTGATGCCTTATCTTTATGTTTTATTGTGCATTAATGTAGAGGAATAACCTGATTGTGGAGGTGGCGAGAAAAGTCCCTCCAAAATACTGAGAGAAACTTCGTGGCTTTCACTGCAGTATCTGTTCTCTCTATTGCAATGGTTGAGGCCCCAGCAGTGCAAGGTCCTGGAGCATTCAGCTAGTTGTAGCTTACACTTTCTTTTTTCTTTTTCTTTGAATGCAGGATCTGAAGAGGAGGTCCAGGATGTCCATGAACACTCAGTTTAATAAGACACTGGCTAATTTGCTTATGGAAGAGCTGGAGTGGACAAGGATGTTCAGCATACCAGCCGTAGTGGAGCTCACATCTTGGTCTCTGCACAGGCAACATAATAACGAGCCCTGTCCTGCATGGCCCACGCTGCGATGCAGACTCCAAATAAGCAATGTTGATACTTGTGGTCTCCTCATGTTTCCACATTGTGATGGTCACACAAATGCAGATCTGTGTTTTCCAGGTCCCCTTCTCCTTTGAAGGCACAGGCAGCCCATCTTCATCCAGCAGCATCTGTCTGCGTGGGCTGGCTTGCGCAGAGACCGCTCTTGGGAGTCACCAGCTGGAGAGCTCACAGAGTGAGTGCAAGCTGCTATTTTGGCACGTTCGTGCCACAGAAGGTTTTGCTAAACACGTCAAAAATAAACAAGCCTTCAAAACGAAAAGCTGCAGAAATGACTTTCTGTGGCCTCTTAGCTCCTGACTTCATTTCCTCTCTTAGGTCAAAAGCCAAACTTCTTCATTTAACTTTTCCACTCTTATGTCAGACACAGCAACAGGCTATTCTCTATCTCAGCACTCAGGTCTGCCCTGCAAGGTTCTTCTTCTGACTTCATTGGAAACCAACATCTCTCACCACTTTTGATGACTTCATTGTCCCCCAGCTGAAGCCAGCTCAGCCATGTGCTGCATTTTGCCAGCAGTAGTAGAGGTGAAGATGCAGGGACAGTGGCCATTTCTGTGAAGGAGCTGGGTCAGATTCTTTCCTTTGCAAAGAATCCACCCTCTCATTGGGTACTGTGAACAATCACTTACCCTGTAACTCCTCCATCTATCCTCAAAATAGGTGTAGTAGCCAGCCCTGTTAAGAGCTTAAATTTTTTGAGCGTATTTCAAACCCGAGATGTCCCCATCACAGGAGTCATGGAAAATCCTTGAGTTCACATGACTCCTGCTTCTGTCCTTCCTCCCTCGTTGCCCCAAGACACAGCAAAAATTCCCAGCAAAAGCATCCGTAATAAATGCAGAGCAGAGCCCCATCTATCACCCAGCCTTATCTTCATATTTCTGTGAGATGCTTGAAATGATCTTGCAAAGGAACTTTTCAAAATACCCTTCTGCCTTTTCTAGCATTTTGATGATGGAGAAAACTTGAGAAATTTCTAGGTTCTGTGTTTATTCACTTCTCCCCCCTCTTGCGGTTTGGTTTTGGAATATTATCAGTTCTTGTTTCCTATGGCTCATAATTTGGGGACATTCAAGTAAAATAAAGTCTGGCAAAATCAAAAGATAAAACCCAAACAGTTTTCATACAGCAGGGAATTAGACTATGGAGTTCATTGCCGTAAATGATCATTCAGGCCAAAGAATTAGCCAGATTCCCATGTGGAGTGCATGTTTACAGGGCACCAAGACTATCTCAAGTTTTCAGAGTTAATGAAACATTGGCAAGAAGCTGAAGGTAACTTTGAACAATTTGAAACTTGGTATAGGGACAGACATTCCCCCATCTGCTTTGTGATAAGCTTTCTGTATCTTCCTGTGAAGCAGCAGCTTCTCCACGTCAAGGGCACAATGGTTAGGTAGTCCCAGTTCAGGCTAGTCGTGCCTCTGCCTTCCTTCTTTTCTGATGAAAGTTTTTACAGGGCTTGCTGCCCTTAATCTTTGAAAACGGTATCTTTGTCCCACCTGCCAGTCACTAACATGATGTTATTAAAAGTCATCCAATAACACTGTTTTAAACAAAACATTATTCCCTTGTTAGTGTTCATTTTCTTGTCTCCTGTGAACGAGCCACTGCAGGACCTTTCAGTCTAGAGAAGAGATGAATTTCTCACATTAAAGAAGCCAGCAGAATTATAATCTAACCCTTTCAGTCTCTTCTTGTCTGACCTACAGAGCAAGCAGAAGACACAAGCCCAGATGTTCTTTCCCTTGCCGGAAAGTCAGTCTTAAACTAGAGGAAAATAATAATAAAGCCATGAGTGGGTCTAGATTCACCCAGTTCAACTTCTTGTGTATGTGGCACATGGCTTGTCTCAACCAGCTCCCTACATCCTTGGCCATCCTAGAGGGCTCAGGTGTCTTTAAAGGGGGGGGTGGGGTCCTTGAAGTCGGGGTGCTCCCACTGGTTTCTTTAGGAGTCAGGAAGGCTGAGAGCCTCCAGGGATGCATTTCACTGCCTCAAAAGAACGAGCGTCTAGTTGGCAGTCTAAAAGTACTCCTTCTCTTTTCCTCCTTATCCTTAAAAAACAAGGACTCTGAATCTGCAGCAATACCCAAGCTTATTGGAGAAAGTGGTCAGTACTAACAAACCCTTTCCACTCCCTACTGCAGTATTACCGGGCTGTGCAGGGCAACACCCGCTTTAAAGTGTTTTCATTTTCTCATTTTTACGCTGCTGCTACTTTTCATTCAGAAAACAGACATCTCAGATGCTGGGTCCTCCCCGTGGGCTTGCTGAGCTGAATGAGAGTGTGCAGGTCTGTCTAGGTGGGTTCTCAGGTGGGAAGAGAGGGAGGAACACTACAGGAAGGTGGTTTTTGAAATCCTCTTCTGTAGATGGACTACAATCCTTGGCCACCTAAAAGAGAAGAAGCAACATATGAGAAAATAGGAAATGGTTCCTCTCAGTTCCTGCACCTCTCACTTCCAAGGGATACTTTTGAGTGGTCAGTACCCTTAGGCTCCATCACTGAACGTCTTCAGTATCACTGCAGTGAAACAGAGTTCATTTTCCTTCACTGAGTCAAAGACCCAGCTGAAAACTGATGGAAGCCAGAGCATCCTGAACTCACTCTATTCACAACCAAACCAACAGTCTTTCCCCAGGGACCACTTTCTTCCCAGGACCTTCAACCCCACTGAGATGGGTGGCTGTGGGCAGAGTGCCTAGGCTGGCTGGACCTCCTCCATTTCTGCACAGAGCCTCTGTTCCACCCTTTTATAAAGTTCAGATCCTTTTGAAATGTGAATATAAGTTGTTTTTGTTTTTATTTTTTTTTCTGAGTCTGTCCTGGCTCTTGGGGCTTGGGAATAAATTATGCCCCAAAATGGAAGAATAGGTTTTATATATATGCAAAACTGTGTATTTATGTCTTATAGAAACAAAAATGTGTGAATATGCTGATGTGCTCAGAAATATATTTATTTACTAATATATTTATCCATGTACCAAGTCTGCTCGTGTGTTTTGTTCTGTACAAAGTCAGGTTTGTGTTCTAAAAGGCACCTCCTTCCCACTGCACAGTGAGTTATTTCAGGTGACCCACGGCTGCCTGCTGCAGCTGGCCAGATGAAGCCTTCGTACCCAGAGGCCACGGCGTGTGCGAGGCCTGCTCTGCCGGGGAAGCTGCAAAAACCCCGCAGAGCTCAGGACATGGAGCGAGGCCTCGTCCCCCGGGCTTGCAGCCCGTGGATGGGGCGTCTGGCTCCGTCCCCACCGTGGAGGCCCTTGCGGGCCCAGCCCTGCCCCGGCTCCCCGCGGGCTCCCCGCGGGGCTCGGCCCTGCCGCTGAGCCCCCGGCGGCTCCTGCCGGGCCCAAGGCCGCGGCCCCTCAGGGGCTCCCGGGCCCGGCGGCTCTGCCCTTCCCCCCCCGCTCCCC
>VXAA01002070.1:113433-132661 GCA_013399115.1 Anseranas semipalmata
AGGCGGGATGGCGCTGGAGACCGTCCCCAAGGACCTGCGGCACCTCCGGGCCTGCCTGCTCTGCTCCCTCGTCAAGGTGCGTCCGGCCCCGGTCCCTCCGGGGCGGGAAGGGGCCCTTCGGCCCCCGTCGGGCCTTTCTGCCCCCGCCGAGCGCCCGGGCTGTGGGTGCGTCCCGCCCGGGCGGGCCTTCTTCCCCCTTCCCGGGCCTTCTTCGCATTTCCTCGGGCCTGGGGTTCCCTCCCTTCTCTGGGGCGGGCTTCCATCGCTCCCGCCGCCCCGGCCCGGCTCTCCCCTCCCTTCGCAGCGGGCCCCAGCCCTTCCTGCCCCAGGCCTTTCCCTACGCTGACGCCTCCGTGCCCCGCAGACGATCGACCAGTTTGAGTACGACGGCTGCGACAACTGCGATGCCTACCTGCAGATGAAGGGCAACCGCGAGATGGTCTATGACTGCACCAGCTCCTCCTTCGACGGGTGAGTGGGGCCGTGACCCGGGGCCGCTCGGTGGCCCCTCGGTGTCACCTGGCCGGGTGACGTTCCCTCACGCCCCTCTCTCCCACAGGATCATCGCCATGATGAGCCCGGAGGACAGCTGGGTCTCCAAGTGGCAGCGCATCAGTGAGTGTTTCTCCCCGCTGCTTTGGACTGGTGCTCCCTGTAGCAAACCCCTCTCTGGGGCAGCAGGAGTTGTTCTTTGGGCTGCTGTGGGGGTTTCTGGCTGCTGCTCCTGATGAGGGCACCTGTGCAGGCTGAGGCTGGCAGGGGTGTTTGCCCACCTGGCTGCTGCCATGCAGAGTAACTCGGTGTTTTCTTTCCCCCAGGTAACTTCAAGCCAGGTGTATACGCAGTGTCTGTGACTGGCCGCCTGCCCCAAGGTAACACTGCTGGCTTGTGTAAGGGGGCACTCCTGCACAGATGGCAGCTGAGGGATTATTCTATACATTATACACTGTATATTAGCCAGATACACTCTTGAATGTGTTACACAGTATCTGTGTGATGAAATCAGCATTTGAAGATTCAGTGAACACTGTGTTATGAACACAGCACACACCGTGTGGATGAAAGGATTAGCCAGGTGGCTGCAAAAAGACATTAAATGGGAGGCTGGGTTCAGGTGTTCTGCAGACAGGTTTTCTACCTGCAGTCGTAGAATCATTTAGGTTGGAGAAGCTGATGTGAAAATGCTGCTAAATAAAACCTGTGATACCAGACAGCATCAGAGTGATAAACTGTGATTAAAGGGTGACTACAGAAAGTGAGTGCATTTCAAGCTGTTCAACTACAGGGAAACACAAAGGTTTGTCCATGAAAACAGTTTTGCAGAAAGGGGTGCTGTTTGAAAAATGAACTTGAGGAGGAGAACTGGTGAGCAGGTACCCCTTCCATTGTAATACTGCACTGGGGGCTCATGCTGAGCTAATATGGGATTTGTTCATTTATAAGTGGAGTATGTAGAGAATTGGCCTTACTTTCATAAAGCAGAAATTACGTTTTCCAGTTGGACAAGAGCCCCTGTCTTGTCCACAGCCCAAGATCAGACACCTGACCTGAGCCCGTTCCCGAGAGTGCTGCAATCCCGCATCCCCAATATAAATCTGTGCTTGTATCTGGAATCCCAGACCCCTTATTCCTGACCTGAGCTCCACCATCTGTGTCAGGGGAGAGCTGGAATACGAGGCTTGAGGCTTCCTGGCACAGCTCTGGACACATCTGAAACAAGTGGAGCATAGCAGGTGATGGTGTGCGCTCTGCGCAGCTGCAGGCAGAGCGCAGCAGGGAGCACAGGGCAGCAGCAGAAGGAGGGGATTATATGTGGGAGATGCTCTTCGGCCTTGCTTAGTGTGTGGGGCATTCTCACATCACAGGTAGAAGCAAGAGAGGGCTTGGGAGTACAGGAACCAGCAGCAGACTGCACTCAAGGGCCTTGCAGGCTGTCATTTGGCTGTCCCTGGTGTGTGGTGCTGGTGAGAGCTGTCCTGAACCATATGATGCTATTCTGCTATCACTGTTCTTACGGGGTTACTGAGAAGGTGGGACATGCAAACAAGTCACAGAAGTGACTGAGAGATTTAAGAATTACCTTTAAGAGCTTGACCTATGCAGTACAGTCATACTACTCAAACATCTGCAGGTAGAAAAATAATGTAAATAAAATCTATACACAGTTCTTTCCCAAGGCAAAACAGGAGCTGATGTTTGGGAGCTCTATCTAGGTATTTAAACTAGAAGAGGAAACTTCACTCTTAACAGTGAAGTTTACAAACTGTTAGAAGAAACTGAGAAGATTGTCCAGTTCGGATTGTCCAGGATGCATTATAGAGCAATCAGATTTTTTTAGGGCTCCTCACTCGTAAAGAATACTGAAATGTGTTTGTCTCCTTGCTGCAGGCATCGTCCGAGAGCTGAAGAGCCGTGGTGTGGCTTACAAGTCCCGAGACACAGCTATAAAAACCTAAGGGGCTTTTGTGCTTCGTGGAGGATTCCCTGGTGCTCCACTGGGCTGTTTGGAGAAGCAGCTGGCACATGGGGCACAGCTCTGAAACCTTTTAGTTTTAGCATGTGGGAAAATGAGCCTGGACTCAGAGGGAGCTTGCTGGCTCGGCTCTTCTCGCTCAGTACCTCTGGACTCAGCCGCACCACTGTCTGACCACAAAGACTGTAAAATCTGTTAGAGCCTTGACAGAGACTGGGAAAGATGTGCTTAGTGGTGATGCCCAAACCTTTTATAGTTAGCGTGGGTAAGAGGAGAGCTGGGACATAGCTGTGAATATTTCAATAAAACATGCTGCCTGGCAGAGTTGAGTCTATCTTGTACACTCAGTCAGTGCTCCCCACTGCAGGGAGCGGATGGTATGAGGAGGGGTTTCGCACTCAGCGCTGGGCCTGCCACACCGTTAGTGCAGTTTGGAGCCTACAACCACTGTTCTTTTTGTATATGTCATGGACCAAATTCCCGTCTCAAGAGGAGGATCCCGCGCTGGCTGAATTGGGGTGTCCATCGCTGTAGGCACAAGCAGACAATTTGTATCATATGTCTCATGCCTGGACGGAATAGGTAGGATGATGTAGAGTATTCCATGTGGAGGTAGTTATCTGGAGGTCACAGTGCCCTGGGCCTGCAGGGTCATGTGGAAGCAGACTTGAAGGACTTTCAATCTGCTCTTGGTGGCCTCCAGAGCAGGCAGAGTGAGCTGAACTCATTGCTGGTGTGACTGGGAGGCAGCGCCAGGCCTTGCAGGGGGAGGGATGCGTTGTTGCTTCCACGAGCAGGGGTGAAAACACCCACCTAGCCTTGCATCTGTGAAGTTCTTGATGTCACTGCGTGTCAGGAGTGTCAGCTTGGATAGTGTCTGCTCCTGAGAGATGGCTCTTGCTTGGTTTTTGTTCCAGTTCAGCAGCAGCAGCTGCCGATCACAAAGGTGGTTTGTCCAAGAGCAGTCCTAGATCAGCACCTCTGGGAAACAAGTTGTTTTTTTATTTTTTTCTCTCTGAAATAATCCTGTAGCTGAAAAGCCCAATTCTTCTGTTCTGTAGACAGACTGGAAAACTGATAAAGCCTGAGAGATGACTGTACTTGATGTAGGAAGAACGTGGCTGCGGCGAAAGGAATGCATCGCTGCTGGGGGGTGACATCAGGAGTAGTGAAGCAATGTGCTCTTTGTCCTGCTCTGGTTTGTAGCTGGCCCAGAATTACACCACAGGTCAAAGCATGGCTTCATGCAGGGTTTTGGAGCAGACGTGCTGCCTGCTATGAGCACAGGGAGGCTGCCTGGGGCCACTGCATTAGCCAAGACTGCAGAGAAAGATGTTTTAAACCACGTTTTTCTTCAGGACTTGCAGATGTGATGCTGGAGTCAGTCTCCGCTCAGTGCAGCACGGCTTGCTCCCAGCTCCCTTGCACACCTCCCGGCACAGATCGCTTGGTGGGGAGAGCTGAGAGGCCTTTGTGGCAGAAATACCCGTGGCTGGGGGCAGAGCCTTACCATGCAAAGATGGACCAGCAGGTTCAAGTCCTGGGGCAGAGGAGAGTGTTGAACCCAGCTTTCACATCTCCTTGGTGAATGTTCAGATCACTGATGATACTTAATAATTGCCCTCCAGGCTTGCTTGGTTGCAGAAGCTGGTCAGGAGGTGGACCTCAGAAACACCCAGGTCAAGCCAGAGGGTAAGAGGTGGGGAGGTGCAAGTGTCCCGTCAGGCCCAGGGCATGACTTCACCAGGTGTCAAGATGTAGAGATTTTGGGCCCTGGAGGGTGTTTTTGTACCAGCTTTGCAGTGAAATGCATGGGGTGAGCTGGGATCCCCCCGGGGTACGTTTGTCCCATGCAGAAAGGTTCAGGAAAGCTGCAGCCATCGCCATCCTGGCTGTCATATGAGTTTGATGAGAGCTCCTGAGGTTCAGATTAAAATGGGTCCAGAGGCATGAGTTGGGCAGCTCTTTCTCCATCTGGAGGCAGGTGGATCTGGGGAGTGAGATTTTGGTTCTAGCCAGGCTGGAAGGACGTTGTGCGTGGTCTGGCTTGGCGGACGATAGAGGACAGACAACTGTCCTGGCCAGGCCCAGCCCTTGAAGCCTTGCAGCCCAAGTGCCACAAGGTGGCAGCACGGCTTTGTGGAGCAGGGCTAGAGCCTGGCGACGGGTGGGGAGCGAAGCTGTTGGAGATGGACACGAGCAAGAGAGACCTGAGGAACATCTCCATTTTCCAGTGCATCTCCTAGGGGCCGTACTGTAGGCTGTGTCCCTATTCCCTGTCTCCAGAGGTGGGGATGGCTCTGCTGGAGCTCCTCTGAAGCCGGAGGCAGATAAGGACCCCAGTCCCAGGATGCCTTGTCTCCAGGCACAGAGGAGGTGACAGAAGGGCTCTGTGCAGGGCCCCAGGCAGTGTGGGTTGTTCAGCCGGGCTCCGGGTGTGGGTCTGTGGGCATGGTGCTTCACGTCCCCCTCCATGGGAAGCTACAGGAACTCACTCACCTCCCAGGACTGGGAGCTTCATTTAGGAAATTACCCCCAAGGAACAGCATGCGTTGTCACTGTGCCTCTCGGGGAAGGTGAGGGGGCTTGTAAACCCAACAGGCACCTCGCTTTTTGCTGGGAAGTGCACCCTGGGTTATAGAGTCAAGGCTGGTGGGAGCTGCAGTGCAAATGGAATAGAGCCAGCACAGTGCAGCAAGCTGGCTGGATGCCGGTGGTCTTTCAGAGGGAGCTGCACCTCCTCTGCCTGCAGCAGATCGCAGCGCTTCCAAGAACCTGGTGCTTGTAATTGGGGTGGCTTGGTGAGCCTCTTCCCCGCTAGCTCACTCGCTCGCCCACGCACGCACTGCATCTCCCAGCCCACACCGCCCAAGTGATTCATTGCTCTCAGGCTGCTCGAGCTGAGCGTTGGACCTCTGCAAAGCACCTGAAATGAGCATTTCAGCCCTGGAGCTGCCGGGGCTTTATAGCAGCAAAGGCAAATGGATGCAGAGCTTTATTTGCTGAGAAAAGTAGGGCATGGAGCTCTCACGTTGAAGAAATCAGAGGAAAAATGTGCGGTGGCAGCCTGGGCTGTAATCGGGAGAGAAAGCGTCAAGCGGGCAGGGAGCTGTGGATCTGAGTCAGTTCCAGACAGCTCCTCCCCCTGCAGCAAATGACGCCAAAATATCTCGGCCAGGCCCGCGGGTTGCAGGGCTGGCATTGCTCTGCCTGCTCTCGGGCACCTCCTGGGAGCTGCCGGGGGCTGGGGAGGGTAGCGGGGGCCGGGGGCCGCCCGCAGCACCGGCAGGAAGCACGAACGAGTGGATTTCTTCGTGCGGGTTTTGAGAACTGATACCCGGCTCTCCCTCTGGGCGAGAAAAGTGACTTTCCAAAACCGCAGAGCACACGGTGTCTCTACACGAGGCAGCTGCCGGCTGTGCTGGGAAATGCCCGGCCGCGCCGCCCCCACCAGTGAGGGGCCCCCTCCCCGCTTCACGTGCAGGGATGAGGAGCCCTGGGACCAGCGTGGCGCGTGCTTGTCAAGGGTCTTGTAGCTTGGGGGAGCTGGGCCCAGGTGAGCGACTGCAGATGACAGGGGACACGCGCTGGAGGCAGCCATGCTCACCCAAACACTTCTGCAGGGGCTGTGGGCAAGGCAGGGTGGGAGCTCCCACCTCTGCTCCCAGTTTTGCTCCTATAGATGCTCTGCATGTGCCGTGCAGCCTCTCTGGTTGTCAACTCTGTGCTCGTGTTAAGGCCAGGAGACAGAGATGCTGCGCAGGGCCAGCTGGGCAGGATCAGTCCCACTTCACACTAACCCCCCCATCACTTGCTGCCTCTGCCCTCCAGCTCATGAACTCAACCATCCCCATGTGCCTGGGGTGCTGGGAGCCTGATCGCATCCAGGTTAATGAACAGGGTGCCAGGACCCTTGGCAGTAGGTGCCAAAACCAAACAAATAAAAAAGCCCCAAGTCAAAGCTGTTTTCCTTGGCAAGTGGCAGGAAGCGGGGTGATGGTGCAGGGGAAGATGGCCTGAGCTGCTGCTCTGTGGGGTGCATGCTGGAGAGAGGACAGCAAAGCCAGGGTGAGAGCCATTAACTGGAGGCCTGAGGTCAGGGGGTGCAGCCCCATCCCACCTGTCACCTCCAACCAGGGCGGGCTGGTTGGAGCCAGCGAGGTGCCCGAGCGTGTCTGATGTGGTGAGGACCGGAGGATGCTCACCTGCGGCTGTTGGCAGCAGCAGTTTGGAAGGGCTGCGGGGAGGGGGGGAGGGCAGACAGGACTGTGGCACGAGGGGATGCGCGCACAGGTTTCGGCGGTACGGGCGGATGTGAAAGCTTTTCAAGCGTGGCAGAAATGAGGCACAGCCTCCATGTGCTGAGGCCAAAGGGCCTCCTGGTACGCCAGTGATGGGGGCAGGCGAGCAAGGAGCTGGGACACGTTCCCTGCCGTGGCAGACAGAGGTGTGGGGCTCTGCTCTGTGTTAGGGCCTCTGGGTGTTTGCCCCTCATGAAGTACAGAGGGAAGGAGGAGGCTTCGTGAAGAAGAGGCAGGCTGGTGGGCCATCAGCTCCTGAAGAAGGGCTGCGAAGGGCTCATGAAGAAGGGGCTGCCACTGCTTGCATGCCTGGTGCTGTCTGCAAAGTGGCAGTCAGCTGCTTTGTGGTGGACACGTGAACCCATTGGTCTGTCAGCAGGGTTGGGGTTTTTGAGGCTGGGGGGAAAAGAGAAGCTGGTGGAGGGTCCCAAACCTCCCTGGGCAGGACACCTCCCACCTCCCTGCTCTGCTTCTGCAGCTCTGCATCATGGGAAGGGGAGATGCCAAGGGTTGGTGGGGCAGAGTGAGGTCTTACCCCGACAGTGGAGGTCTCTGGGGGTGCTTAGGGCTTGTTTCCTTAGGGTAAATGGCCAAGTGGGACCACAGAACTGAAATCACAGGAGGGATTTTGGAGCCTGATGGTGTCTGTCCCATCCCCAGCTTTCTTGGATCTCCTGCTGCATCTCGGTGGCAACACTGGTCCTGCAGCTGGTCCTGATGCTCATCTGGTGGGTGTGCAGCCCTGTCTTCTCCACGCAGAGGGACTCAGGTGTCTGATCACAGCCTTCCTGTGGTCACGGAGCTGGATGGAGTCCACCACCCAGACTGAGGACTCAGTACCCGTCCCCTGTGCCCCCCTTGCCCGATCCAGCCCCTCAGCCAGCCCAGGGGCTCTGAGGCTGCCATCTCCACATCACCCACGCAGCCCTGGGTGCCTGAGCCCCACATGGGCTCTCTGGCCCACAGGGACGTGACCGCCACCCAGGGGTGCCCAGGGCCACCCTGGGCGGTTGCACCACCCTCGGACGGAGGCCGAGAAGGGGGGAACCGGCATCGCCCAGTGGGGATGGTGCCCACGCGACACTGGGGCCCCTCGGGGGTGTGGGGCCCGGCCCGGCGCCCCTTCCCCCACCTGCGGGCCGGTTGCGGCAGGTGACATGGAAAATGACGGGGCACTTTGTGCCCTGCCGGCGCCAGCGCAACGGTCCCGCGCCCGTCATTGGCGCAGACAGGCTGCGATTTGTCTATATATGGGCAAAGCGAGGCGCCGCATTCACCCCCGTGTCCCCCGCGCCCGCCCTGGCGCGTCACTTCGGCTTTTTGAGGTTTCCCTTCGCGCTCTCATTTGCCTCCTGCTCGCGGCCTGTTTCACCCAGCAGTTTCTGGTTGACTCACTCCCAACGGCCGCGCTCCCAGCCCGGCCCTACGCTTGCCTCCGGGCCGCGGGGTCAGGCCAGCAGCACCCGTCCCTGCCGGCGGCCCATGCCACCATCCTGCCCAGCACCCGGCGTTGTGGTGGCAGAGAGGTGCAGGCCTGGGGGTGGGCAGCACCTCGGGGCCCAGGCGGGTTGCTCAGGGCATTCCCTGGTGCTGGTGCGGGTTTCTCTGGGGATGGAGGCTCAGTGCCTCCGGGGTCCTGTCCCCCATCTCGAGCTGCAGCAGAGAGGCAGAGCACAGGCGGCACTGGGCCTGCTTGGGGCTGAGCTGGGGATGGATCCCACCCCATCCCAGCCCCTCTCCAGTGGGCGTGGATGTGCTGCAGCTCTTTCTTGTGCCACCGTCTTGGCTCTGCTGGACCAAAGGGTGCCTGGCAGGAGGGCAGCAGTCAATGTTCTGCCTGTCCAAAAAGTTCCCAGGAGCTGGCTGTGGCACCCTCAACTTGTTGGTGCAGCAAGGCCCCAGGTGCGTTGCCAGGTCAGGGGCCAACGGCAGCCTCCATCCCAGCGGGGACTTTTTGAGGCTGCTCCTTGTGCTGCTCCCTGTTCTGCATTCTGCGCTGCTGCTCCTTTGTTCTGACAGGGAAGCTGGTGGCTTGTGTTGGGAACGCAGTCATTGTGCTTCAGAGTGACACAAGGGAGGCACTGTGGCTCCATCGGGGTCTGGCAGGCACTGCTGAATGGTGGCCAAGAGATGCTCCCAGCCGCGTGTGCTACTGAAGCTGTGGAACTAGCAGCTTGGAGACCCCTTTCCCGCTGGCCCTAAGGCAGCAGGGAGGGGGGGTGTCAGGGAGGCTTTGGTTGAGAGCACCCCTTCCTCTTCCTCCTCCTCCTCCTCCTCCAACACAGCTCTCGGGCAGTTTGGCTCCTTTAAACATAGCACAGAGCCGAAGGCAGCCGTCCTGGCCGCCACTTCCCCTGCGTGCAGCGAGCGCCGTGACCGCAGGCGAGGAGGGGAAGTTGCTGCAAGGCACGATAAGAAATATCAGCGCTTTCGCAGCGCCCTGGCTGCGCGGCCTGACAAGGGCCCTTCCCCCTGCCCCCAGGCTGGGGCCGGCAGTGCTGCTGCCCCCCGAGCCCCGGCTCCCACTCCCCTGTGCTCACAGATACTGGGAGAGTTACTGGAAAAGCAACAGCAGTGGGGAGCAGGGCCAGGGGCTGGCAGCATCCATGCACCATTGGCGCTTGGGAAGGAACAAAAAGCGGGTGGCACCCAGGTGCAGGGGGATGCTGCGGGCGTCCGAGCCACGTCTGAGTGCCCTCAGACAAGGCGAGCCGGGGAGCGGTGCCAGGTCCTGCTGCCACTGCGGGAGTTGGTACGGGTTGGGGGCTGTGGCAGCTGGCACCCTGGGGGCCCCTGCGAGTCCCCAGGCACCCAAGGGTGCAGAGAGGGGCCCGGGAGCACTGGGGGCTGGGTGCTCTTACGAGGCCCAGCGAGGAGGAAACGCAGTCGTTTCAGCCTCCCCACACCAAACCCAAAAAGTCTCCGTGATCTCAGCCCTTTGGCAGCTATTTTGGCCAGGCATGCAGAGTGCAGAGGGAACAGTGACCGGCGGGGGGGTGAGGGCTGGATTAGAAACTCCCATAGCCTTGTTTGCCGGTCGGTAAAATTAACCAATGGCCAGGGGATGTGGTGAGTTCATCATCAGTTGGAGACTTTCAGACCTCCTCATCTCAGCCCAAGAAACCAGATCTGCTGATTTCCTTCTTTTTGAGAAACAGAGAAGGTGGCAGATGGCTGCTGCTGGAGGAGGAAACCGGCTCGGGAGACCCAAAATGTCAAGTCCCCCCCGGCTGCACTCTGCCGCGCCAGCGGGGAAAGAGGAAGCATCGCCTCCCCCACTTCCCTACCGGGAAGGCGCCCGGGGCCTCCTGCACGGGGAACGGCTCCTGGGCACCCGGATCTGCGTGGGGCAGGCAGTGGGCAGCCGAGAGCCATGTTTTGGGGGCACGGCTCCTTGCCCTGCTGCGGTCACCGCATCCCCCGGCACCGTCCCCGCTCCCAGCCACGTGCTTCACCCTCCCCCTGGCGTCTTGCTCCAGCGCAGTCTCTCCCAGCTGCCTCCTTCAGGAAATGAACTCCCCCTTGCCTTACAAACCCATTAGTGTTAAACGGACCTTTTCGCCAAGAAAAGGTCTTCTCCAAGAGCCTCAGCTCCTGTCTTCACCCAGCCCAGCCCCCTGTGCTGAGCAGGGACAGGCTCTTCATCGGAGCAAGGCACGCTGCAAGAAGCAGGGCCTCGGCCCTGCAGCACGGGGGAAAGTCCCTCTGCAGCACCCCTGGGGCCAAAGCTGCCTGCCTCCAGCTGCCTGGGCAAAGGCTCCTTTGCTTTGCTACCAAAGCATGAGCCCACTTTGAGGGGCGGCTGGCAGCATCCCCCCCCACTGCACAGTGGTGGCTTTGGCCCCCCATGACAGCACCCTGCCACACTGGGGACTGTCCGAAGGCACCCCACCAGCCGACAGCACATGAAGGCTTTGCTCATCACCCCGGGGAGGGGGTGCTGTCTCTTGTGTGGGGTGTCTTCAGGTCAGGAATGACCTGCTCGCACCTCACCCCCACCCAAAACGTTGTTCAAGCATTTCAGGTGTCCCCAGGAGTTACGGGGCAATTCAGGCTGGACAGGACCTCAGGAGGTGGCCAGCCCGTCCCAAGGCGGGGACAGCCACACACGTGGTGACTTTTGCTGCCAGCAAGGAGATGCTCAACATATGCCTCGGCAAGGCAGAGATGCTCCCTTAGGTCTGATGAGCAAAACATCCCCAGCCTGGGGATGTTGCAATGGGGAGATGCAGGAGCCCTGTGGGGCACCCCTGGGCAGAGGCATCTGCCCCAGGCGCGTGGGGTGTAAGCAGAGGGCAGCGGGGCTGGGCAGCGCCAGGCTCCGGCCACAGCAGTGAGAGTCCTGCAGGCAGCATGTGAGGGTGACTCAGGGGCCGGTGGCTCGGTGGCAGGCCAGGCTCTGGAGTCCCAGCCCTGTGCCACCAAATGCCGAGCTGCACATGCAAAGGGAGACAACTCCACAGGGAGCAGCTCAACCTCAGTTTGGGAAGAGTTTCACAACAAATTCCCTCTCTGCCAAAACCCCCCTCTACCTGTTGTAATCCAAACACGTGCTGTTCAAGCAAGCCAAAACTGTCAAACCACTTCTGACTGTGTGGCAGCTCGGTTGATTTTGACTTTGCTCCTTCTCTGCCTTCTGCAAACCTCGCTAGTATTTTTTTATATATTTTCTTCCAGATTATCGATGTAGAGAGTGAACGGCATTGGCCTAAAATGAACATTTTGCACAGCTGCATGAAACCCATCCCACGGACCAATGCATTCTCATTTACAGTCACTTTTGGGGATTTAGCTCGTAGTTTTAATCTGGTTTAATGAACAGCTTCATGTAGTGCTGGGTGACCTTCCCTGGCTCCGTGGCGGGTGCAAGGCATGCTCCTGGCCACGTTCCCTTCCCCTGCTCTGCGCTTCTCAGCGGAAGGAGAGCAGGGCTGGGAGACGACCCTTGCGACAGACCCACGGCTCTTTGCTGCAGAGGTCAGCGAGTCTGCGAAATTGCACATGGCTTGGAGATGGCTTCTGTGATATGGGACCTTGGCTGGAAAACTGCTGCCAAGGTTCGTTCCGGCCCCAATGCCGGTGCCATCAGGCAGTGACGGCAGCCCCTGCACAGCCCCAGCCCGCGAGCAGACAGTGCAAGAGGCGTGTGCCTTCCCTGCAAAGACGGCTTTCATTTTCTTTTCGGGGGCCTCATGTTCCTGTTGGCCGTTATGGCTTCCTCAGGCTCAGGGGAAGTTTGGTATTGCAGAGCACTGTGCGGGGCAAAGGCTTGGGGAGGTTTCTTGGGCAACGCGTTTCCTAAAGAGCAGGTTTAAGGCTTGCAGCCTGCTGGCACCTGTGTCCCCTCCTGCTGTGCTCCTGCCTGGGGCTGGGGGACCGCAGCACCCCAGATCCTGCAGACCCTCAGCCAGGGCTGCTTTTTTTTCCATAATCTCCGTGTTCAGGAACGTCTTGCTCCCACTGCAAGGATGGGGAGAGGGGACGCGGTGGAGCCCCGCAGGGCCATCCCCAGCCTATGCACGGCGGGGAGGTAGGGCGGTGGGGGTGGGGGTGATGGTTGCTGTCATCCTGTGCAAACAGCCTTTTTTTTTTTTTTTTTGCACAAACATGTTTGTTGCTCGGCGCAGCAAAGCCCAGGAGAGCGTAACCGGCTGCTCTGCAACGGCCCCCGGTGCTTCCGGCGCTCAGCGGCGGCCACCCCTCGCCCCACGGCTGGGCCGGCTGCGGTTGGGCTGTGGGGTGGCGCTGGGTGGGACCGCGCACCGTTATCTCCTCGGCAGCTACGGCTCTTCCTGTGGTCGGGGCCACGTGGGGAGGATGGGGTTAAAAGCAGCCCCGCTCCCGGCAGGGGCCCATTGCTCCCCGGCCACCAGCACCCCATAGAGCACCCACCCACAGCACCGGCACCCAGCATGGGCCACATGCGCCCCAACCCGGTAACGTACGGAGGGACCCGGCCAGCGGTGGGGTGCCCACGTGGCACTTGAGGAACCTGGAGGGGTCCCAGAGGCCACAGCCCCCACCCGCTGCCAGGGGGGACAGTGGGTGCCGGGGGCACCCTCCCCGGGGAGGAGGTGCTGCGGTGGTGGGTGGGAGGAGGAGGGAAGAGCCTGAAGCAGAAGTGCCACCGAGGGGGATTTCGGTGCCAGCGGGACGGGAGGCAGCGGACACGGAGGCCGGCAGGGCAGGTGAGGCTGCTGCGGGGCACTGAAGCCACACCGGGGGGCACCGAAGCCATGCCAGGGGGCACCGAAGCCATGCCAGGGGCACGGGGACAAGGTCACAGTGGGGTGCAGGGCTCTGCATGGCTGCAGGGGCCTCCTGGTGTCCCCCACCACGTGGCCTGAAGGGCAACAGGGACATTGAGGGGGTCTCCATGGGGCTGGCAGACAGGGGAGGGGCAGAGGTGCTTGGGGAGCCCACAGCCCACAGCACTCCTGTGACCCCAAGGAGAGGGTGGTGTGGAGGGGACAGAGTGTGGGAGCCCCACAACAAGACAGGGCAAGGGGGTCCTTGGTGACAGGGATGTGAATATTAGCTGGGGATCCCACGGGGACATTTAAAGGGTGTCACCTGTAACGGGGATGGGGTCTCTACCATGAGGCCAAGGCAAAGGAGTCTTCTGTGACTATGGTGGCGTTTAGGAGGGGTCTCTACCATGGGGACAAGGCAAAAGATGTGACCAGAGTGGCATTTAACTGGGGTGCCCCTATGGGGATGAGGCAAAGGTTCCTCTGTGATGCAGATGGGCTCTGAGGGACAATGAGGGAGTTTACAGTGGGATCTCAAACTTGGGATCAAGGCGAGGGGGTCCTATGTGGCTGGGATGGGTTTTGAAGGCCAACGATGGAGTTTAAGGTGGGATGTCCCCCATCAAGGGGGACAAGGCAAGGGGGTCCTCTGTGAACAGGACAGGGTATGAGATGAGGGTCTCCCCATGGGGGTAAGGCAAAGAGGCCATCTGTGCCCAGGATGGGGTCTGAGAGGAGCTGATGAGGTTTGAGGTGGGATCCCCCCTTGGGGACAAGGTGACAGTGTCCCTTGTGCCCAGGATAGGATTTGAGGGGGAATGATGACGTAGGAGGTAGGGTATCTCCCATGGGAACAAGGCGCCTTGTGCCCAGGATGAGGTTTTAGGGGTACCAGACAGATCTCCCCCATGGGGATGAGGCACGGATGTCCCCTGTGCCTGGCACGGCTCCCCAAGGTGGGAGGTGATGCCGGCAGGGGCTCCCTGTCCCCAGGGCGAAGCCAGCCCTGCCATTCACGCCTCCTGGCCGTGCTGACACCAAAGGTGTCCCCAGGGCTGGGCGCGCAGGGCACGGGCAGAGGAGAGCACGTCGCCGGAGGAGAGCATCGCCGACACCGACTGAGAGACAGTGCAGTCACCCATAAAGTAGAAAGCACTACTAAACAGCACTGCAGGGTGTAGTGTTTCCTACTTTATGGATGAGTGTACTGTGGGCTACGGAGAAGAGAGCGCTGCCGGCCACCTGCACGCCGGCCACCAGCTGTGCGCGGTCGGGGAGCCGAGGACGGGCTGGCACCGGCACTGCCACCGTCCCCGCTGCCACTGGGCCAGCACGCCAGGGACATGGGGCAGACGGACCACGTGGCGCTGCCCCCCCCATGTGCTGCATCGGGGTGGGAGTACCATGGAGGCCAGGTAGGTAGCAAAGCCTCCGATTCACACTTTTTCCCCCCAACTTCATGTCATGCGCGGCAAAATGCTGTGGGGAGCTGGGCGGTGGTGGCCACGTGCAGATGGGGAGAGGCGGGTGAAGGGTTTTGTGCGGCTGCACAATGGCGGGGTGCTGCTAAATAAAACTCTGTCAGCATTGACTCGTGGACTTTGTCTTTTTTATTCTATTCCTGGGAAACATAAAAACTGGAAAAAGACACCTGCAGTGCCCAAGGCCACAGCCAGCAGTGGGGGGCACTGTGAGCTTGCACGGGGACAAAGCCTGGGGGGCTCTGGGGTGCAGGGGTGGTAGAAACAGCGTGAGGGGCACCAGCAAATCTCAGCACCCTGCAGCGAGACTCACACCCCGTGCCCCTCCAGGCTCATGGCAAAGCGGCCACGTCCTGCCACAGCCCTGCCACCTTCACGTGGAGCGAGACCGGGACACTGCTGCGGTCACTGTCCCCACCCACACAGCCCATCCACGCTGTGGGTCCCGTGTCCTGGCTTCCCAGCTCCCCACTGCCCAAAAGTTGGTTCCCAAACACCCCTGGGCATCCCACGCTTGGCTTTGATTCCCCATCTCCTGGCCTTGGGAAAGGGCACCTAAAAATAGGAGAAAAAAAATATAACAAAGACACATTTTTTTTTCCTTTCCTTCAGTCCAAATTTTAATGGAAAGCTTCTGCTTTTTGTAAATTTCTCGTGCTGGTTTCAGGAGCATTTGTGGATGGTTTTGTTGAGTATGGGGTATTTTCCTTTCACTTTGAACACCCCTGGCTGGCTGGAGAGGACTGAAGGGTTTGGCCTTCGCTTTGCTGCCCCAGCTTCCCATGTTCCCTGGTTTCATGAATGTTTGAAGGGCGTATGTAAGGAAAAAAAAAATCAAATCAAAACTATTGCCATGGTCACAAGGAGGCAAGTTTTAAACAGTAAAAACAAGAAAGGGATAAAAAAAAACACAAGCAGGCAGTGCAGCCTGTCCCGAGCAGCTTTCATTTTGTTGTATGCCAAAAAGGAAAACAAAGCCCGAGCTTACACAGTTTTAACATATAGAAGTTTTGAAAGGTCACGCTCCTAATAATGAATATGTAAGTATTAGGAAAGATAAATACTGGATGCTTATGATAGAGGACTATTATGGTCACAAATATCATAACCACTCAGCATTCACTGCATGCAGAGACGTTGGAAATGTATTTCTTGCTGAGAGCAGCAAAACAGAAACTGCAACTTAAAAAAAAAAACACAGCTCCTTTTTTTAGTGCCCTCCCTGTGTACTGAGTGCACGTCGGCAGGTTCCTGCGAGGAAACGTGTCCGTTCCCTACTGGGTTGATCTCCCACTCTCAGAAGGACCTTGTCGTGTTTCTCCTTGCCCAGGCTGATGCTGCGGCCGTGGGGAGGCCGTGCAGCCCCCAGCCCCATGCGGCCGTGAGGGTGGTGGGAGGTTCCCTCCCCACCACCTTCAGACCCACAAATGCCCCACTCCCCCATGCACCAGCCTCAGTGCACGCTGTGGGGTTTCCACACTGTGGAGCGCCAGCCACCGCGTCTGCCGGGGGCTGTGCCGTGGCCCCGAGCCCGGCCGAGCGCATCCCCTGTCCTGCTGGGTTGCTTTTAGCCGGGGTTTGGTCCCCGCACCTGGCGGTCCCTGCCATGCCATGCCCAGCCCGTGTGCTCATGCATGCCCAGGGACGCACAGGCCCCCAGCACGATGCTGTGTCCTGCAGATGCACATTTTACACGCACCAGCACCCAGGAAATCCCTGCAAGTGTGGGCATTGCGGCTGCTCACGTCTCCTCCCCAGAGCCGTGCCAGGACGTGCAGGAGCAAACCCCTGGCCCTGGTGGCCCTGGGATGGGTGGAGTGAGGTGGGAAGCAGGAGATGAGGGTCTCAGCTCGGAGAACGGGCACCCATTGGCATCACCGTGGGTCTCTGCAGTCACCAGCGTGAGCTTGTGCGCAGAAGTGGCCATCTCGCTGTGGCCGTCCCCAGGGGCCTGCGGGAAAGGAGGATGGGAGCAGGTCAGTGCCCACCAGCTGCCCCAGTGCCACCATCCCTGCAGCTGGGCACAGGTCATCCAGGTCTTGCACAGCTGTGGGTACATTTCCTCAGCCTCTTTCCCCAGCTGAGACCACAGGGAGATGCAGGAGCTCCCATTAACCCTTCCTGGCCCCACCAAATTCTATCCCCAGAGCCAGAGGAGGAGCTCGACAGGACCCTGAGGGCACTAATTAGTCCTAATTGTCCTGAGCTGCCTCACCTGTGGCCCTTCGTCCTGGTTCATCCCATCTTGTCTGGGGGCTGCCAATGGACCCTGTTATCAGTGTCTTGCTCAAAAGCTGTGGGATGGCTCCCTGGTTCTTGAGGGCCCTGGGGTTACCCTTGGCTCTTTATTTCTTCTCTACCATGGAGCACGTCTGTTCTCGCTGATCCACAGCGGAAGAGGGCAGGAGGCCCTGGGGACTGTACAGCCTGTCCCTGCGCTGTGGCTCCTTGGAGCCCTTCAGAGAGCAGTAGGTGCTGCCGAAGGGCTCTGCTGGCATCCTTTTCAGCTTCCCAGACTTGAACTGTTGATCTTGGGCTCTCTACTGTCACCTGGTTTTCATCAGTTTCTTGATGCCATTGCTTGTTTTCCCTGAGCCTGTCATTTCCTCTGTCCTGGGAGAGCTTCGAGGGTCTTTCTAGGAAACACTTTGCTCCATCTCATGTACAGGGAGTACAGACCCCCAGCAGGTACCTGCGTGACTTGGAGGACCAAGGGGGAGCTGGAGGTGCCCGTAGAACTTTGTTCCCATAGCTCTCATGAAGACTTCACTGACTGGCAGCTCAGGGAGCCCCTGAGCCACTGTGTGTTTGTTTAATAACCCAGACAGATTTCTCTTCCCTCCCTTTCTAAGGACAGTCCATAGCCCTGGTTAACCCAGCCGGCTGGCCAAGGAGTGAGAGCATCTCCAGCTTGGCAAGCTCCGGAAGCCACGACACATCCAGTCCCTTCAGGGAGGGGCAGCCCATGGCTATGTGGTCAGCGTGGATGTCATTGACGTGCCACCCATGGCCTTCATCTCACCTGACTGGGGTCTTCTGGAGGACTGCGGGAAGAGAAAATGAGTGCCTGGGTTGGCCCAGGGGGTTGTCCTGGGAGCGCCACGGAGCCACGCGGGTCTGGCACTGGTGAGTGGGAAAAGCCGAGAGCTGCCCAGGAGGACTGGTGATGGCAGCAGGTCCCTGGTGGGATAAGCAGCCTACTGTGTGAGCAGCACATGGCAGTGGAAGTGCAAAACAAGACGTGTCAGAGCAGGGTTCCCAAGGAGGCTGCGCTGTTTGAGCAACGTGTGCCGTGCACTGCTCGCAACCACACGATCTTATCAGTGGCACGTTTCCCTTCCCACTGCTGGCTCTTGCCTCCTGCTAATTAAACCTGCTTGTTCTGTCTTGTCAGCAAGCTGTGCAGCATCTGGGCCTTGCTCCATGCTTGTGCAGCACCTGGGGATCCTGCCTGGCATCTCCTGGGGAGGGAAACGGTCATGGGCAGGTACTGGGGGGTTCCAGGTCTCCTCCTGGAACTGGGTGGTGGTGGGACTCATCCTGAGCTGCTCCTCGAGGGGGTCACTTAAGGTGGTGTTTTGCAGATACGCAAGTATCAGAAAATGTGGGTAGGTGGCATCTGCAGTATGAAATTTTTCCTCTGGTCTGTTGGTTGTGTTCACTGCTAATCGCTGGCTTGGTAATGACCACAACAAACACTCTTTAAAATGAAGAGCTCAGAGATCCTGGATTCAGGGGGGGTGGCAGGCTCCTAGGATGCTGCGAGATGTGGGACTGTTAGACCTGGTGTTAACTCTCCACAGCATCTAAGTGGGTCATCTGCAGCCTTCACAGTCGGCGGTGAGAAAACCACTCTTGGTGGGGACGTCTGCACTGTCTGTGCTCAGGCAGAGCTGACACAGCCAGTGGCATCTGTTCCAATAGCTGACACATCTGCACCCTGCACATCTGGGTGTGCCCGCAGAGCTCCCACAGGCCGTGCTCACAAAGCAGCATCTGAAACGTGCGCGCCAGCCACCCGAGCCTCCTGCGCCGTACCTCACCTGGAGCCACGGCCACAAACGGAGCAACACTGTGACAAAACGCTGTCCCCAGCCCACAGCCACACACCACGACGCAGCAGGCAGTGCCTGTCCCCAGCTGAGCAGCAGCGGCTGAGGTCCCCAGGCAGAGGAGGGATGGCCAAACCCTGCTCTGCAGTGGGACAAGCCTCCCCTGAGCATCGCTGGTGCCGTGCAGCCCGCTGCGCAGGGTGGCCTCCATCCACTTTGCAGCGAGATGGGGAGCGGGCACCGAGCACGTGTCTGCGGCTCTGCGTGCGTGCTTGACAGCGGCAGCGCCTCACTTCACGGCAGCGTTTTGCCGCTACCTCTTGTCTCTCTGGGCCAGACCAACCCCAACAGCCTCCTCCCCGCTCACATCACCTGAAGTGTCTTGCCCACCGCAGCCACTACCTGGGGCTGGGCAGGGCCCATGTTCCTGTTTTTGGCAGCGGGTCGAGACGGTGCTCGGCCCCCTGGGGCAGCCCCAGAGGGGTACCAAGCGATCCCCAAGGCGGGAGGGGATGGGGAAACGCACTGGGCTCCCACAGAGGGCTGCTTGCCCCACACAGGGCGCTGCAGGCCGGCGGCACCCCAACCCCCTGTGCTGGTGGCGAGCGTTGGCCCGGGGGGGGCTTGCGGGGCCCGGCGGGACCCCAGCCCCAGGACCCCCCGGGCCTGT
>VXAA01002070.1:133004-149591 GCA_013399115.1 Anseranas semipalmata
GCCCGCCGAGCCGGCGGATCCAGGCGGGGATGGAGCCTCCCCCGGCGCAGGGATGCTGCTGCCGCCTCCGTCCCCGCCGGGAGGGAGCGCGGCCCGGGCTGCTGCCGCCGCCGCGGCTCTGATGCCTTCGGGGTATCCGCGCCGGTTCCCGCAGCTGCGGGCAGCCCTCGCCGCGACAACGTGAGCCATGGAGGAGCCGGACCCGCCGCAGACGGGAGACGCCGTCCCCGCGGCCTCCGCCTGCCCGGACGTGGCCCTGGTGCCGGCCACGCGTGAAGGCGCGGGAGGTGACGGTGACGGGGCAAGCCGCCCGCTGTCCTCGGGGCCGGAGGGGGCCGGAGCAGCCCAGCCCCAGGAGGGCTCCCGCAGCAGCCTCCGCGCCCCCCCGGCGGACCCCCAGTGGGTTCGCTCCGTGCCGGAGCTCGTTAGGCCTCTGCGAGCCATGGATGGGCTCGGACGTGACCGGGCAGACAGACCCCCCCAGGTAAGGCAGCTCCGGGGCACGGTGGCTGCCCGGCGGGGTGCGGCGAGGCGTGTTTCGGGGTGAGGGGCGTCGGGGCTTCGTGGGGACATCGCCTTGGTGTGAGGTGGACATGGGACGTAGCTGTGCTTGGCTGTGGCTGAGCCACCCACGGAACCTTCCCTGTGGGGCTGGGAGCTGCCAGAGCTGCTGCCACGCAGTAGCATGCGAGAGAAGGAGCCGCTGCCTGCGCTGCCCCTCCACAGGGATTTCCAGCTGCCTCTCCCCTGGCTGGTGCCGGAATTGGCCCCTGGCACGGATGCCAGCCCAGGGCTCCCCCATCCCTGCAGCGTCTCCTTGCTCCAGCAGCAGCAGCAGCTCTGCAGATGGTAAAAGGGGACATGATTCACTGCCACACACTTCCAGAGCATCCCCTCTCTGTACAGGGTAACCTGGGGGGGGCTGTGGGCTTGGGGTGGAACTTGTCCCTGTAGACGGCATGGGGCACCTCAAGGCAACGCAATGCCCAGCCCCTCACAGCATCTCTCTAAAAACAGCTGAAGAGGCTCCCTCGGAGTCTCACCTCCTCGATCCAGGCCACAGAAGTTCATTAGCTGGTTCTGCTTGTGACAACTCACCCTACCTTTCCTTGGGTAAATTCAGTCATCTTTCTGGGATCCCCTGGCATGCTGGGGTGGCTCTGTGGTGCTTTTAAAATAGGGGAGGAATAAGCTCTCAGCCTATTCTTCTCGAGTGTGGGGGAGAAGAGCTGAGCAGAGCTGGTTAGGGTTTAGCAGGAGGTTTTTGAGCTATGCCAGTGCTGTGCTCCTGAGCACAGCTGGAGAGCGGCTGGACCAGCTCGTGGGGAAAACGGTGCTGCTGGAAACCCACCGGTAGAGAAAATGGTTTCATTCAAGCAGTCTCTTATGGTTTTTTTTTGAATGGCTGTTTATCATGACGCTTAGGGTAATGCTGCATTTAACCACACAGTCCTCAGTCCGCCTCTGATCACAGCTCTTGGCTGTTAGAGAAGCGCCGCAGACAAAAAAATGGGGCAGCAGAATGGGGAACATTTCTGCTCCCATCCCCCTTCTCTGTCCATCCTGAGGGTCAAGCCAATTGTGCCAAACTTAACATCTCCTCTCGCTTCAGGAGGGCGAGCAGGCAAGGGAGGGGGTAAGCACCCTGTCTGGTTGATGTCGGTGCTCCCCGCTGTGGGGCTCAGCTTTATTCTGCCCCATAGGACTGCCTCACCCTGGCCAGGGAGGGCGGTAAGGGGCAGGTGGCTGGTGCAAAGGGGTGCTTGTGGGTGCTCCAGCAGCTAAAGAGCACCCTGTGGGGTGGGGGCCATGCACCCAGCTCTGGCTGATCCTGCAGTGGGTCCCCCAGGCACCAGCTGTGTGGGTGGGTGGCGGTGGGGGGGGGCAAGGACCCTGCTTGGTTTCTACAGCTGTGACTGCTGAGCACCCACTGCCCAGTTTCCCTTGGTCCTTGGACTGCTTTGACTTTTCCCCAGGTTCCTGTGTGGGTAACTAATATTTCCCTTCCCATTCCCACAGGCTTGTGGCAGCACCACTGTAGCATCATCGCAGTACCAGTGTACCGAGGCAGTAAAATGGTGGTACTTGACGGTATCAGAGCAAGGGTACTGTGGTACCTGGTGGTACCATCGTGTATTGTATTAGTGCCATAGTGGTACCATGGCAGTACCATGATGTTACCGTGGTGGTACTGGTGGTACCATGGCAGTACCTTGGTGGTACCATCCTTAACATTGATGTTGATCCCCAGAAAGGTCAACTTGTCTTCTCCTGGAAGGAAATCCAGCACTTCCTTCTAAAGTCAAGTGTCTTTAGTGATGTGAAAGGCTTGCAACTGCTCTCTGGTTCAGATCCAGGAGGGAGCTCCCCTCCAAAGCATGGCTCTTCCTGGCCAGGCTGCGACAAGCACTACTGACGCTGTGTGCCCTGCAGCCAGAGCTGGGATTCCTTTAGGAGTCTAGGACTTCTGTCCTTGGGATGTCAGTGCTGCATTATACAAACAGGACAGCTGCCTCCAGGGAGTAATCTCCTAGTGTGGAGAAGAGCCTCCTGAGGGCTCATCACTGACAGAGTTGATTAAAGAGGTTGATTTTATGATGAAGCTCTTGCCGTGTGTACCAGCCTCCACCACTATTGCTCTGCCACTCCCTTGGGGCCAGTCTATGGGCAGATGCTAAGACTTTCTGTAGGTCAAGTTATCTCAGCTTTCTTGCTTAGATCCCTCTGGAGTGCAGAGGGTGGAGAGCTGTTGCCCTTCTCCATACGGGAGCTGGCAAGGAAACTGGAGGTAGAGAAGTGGGATGGGGCGGGGGGAATACCCGGAGCATCACATGCAGCCCCTGCCCAGAGCAGAGTTGGCTCCAGAGCTGAATAAAGTTCTGCAGGGCCTGTCCAGGTGAGTGTTGAATATCTCCAAGACTGGGACCCTGCCACCTTTCTAACCCTGTCCCAAAGCTACCGAATGTTCCTGGAGAGGAATGGTCTCCATAGGTCCTGTGGGAATTTCCCTGCGTCCATTTCTTCCCATCCATTTGCTGTGCGCCTCTACATCCTGCAATGCACCGCAGGATTTCCTAGCTCCTCTGCAGAGTGACAGCAGAGACGTGCATCCCCCCATGTAACCACTGACTAATGCTATTTGGGGGCTTGCTCTCATGAATGTATTCTTGTTCCCAAGCCTTTGAAATCACTCTGGTCTTGCTTTCCAAAATTTCTGTGTAGACACAGAAGGTAAGAAAAGACCTTCTTGCTGAGAATCTCCAGGTACTGCAGGTTTAGAATCCCAATCAGAATAATGTATATCAGAGGAGAAGAACATTGTGTAGGAAGAATGGGGTTAAAGTGGAACAGATACGGTCTGATTGGAAATTGGAAACTTCTCATAATGCTGTCAGAATGATTTTAGAGCATTTCCCCCAAGAGCTCGGTTGTCTGCATCTCCTGTGGGGTGCTGCTCTGCTGGGATCTGCTTTGGTCCTGGAAACTCGGGATGGTTTGTGGGTGGATTGCTGAACCGAAGGCTTTTTCCTGATGCCCTAAATTGGTAGACAGGAGAGGAGCAAGGTCATTCACTTTCTGAATATTCCCTGCACCCTCCATTTCCATTTTTTTCCCCCACCAACCTCTCCAGCTGCACGTACAGATGGGATAAGCTCAGCAGCTCACCCATCCCTCTTCTGGCATCTCATGAGCCACAAAAGCAAGGAGCATGGCTAGGATGCTCAGAGTTGGCTATTGTGACTGCTTCTCAATCTCAGGAGGCCACTTTGGATCTGAATTTCTAAAAAGCATGCAGCTTTCCCTGAGGTCAGAGGGAGCTAAGGATATTCAATAACTCTGTAAAACCCCCCAAAAAGATGCTTAAACCAAGCAGCCCCCAAATCAGGAGGAATTTAAATATCCACAAAAGAAGCTGTTGCTCCCAAAGGGGCTTAACACAAATCACAGATACAATAAGAATTATAAAATGCTCGTAAAGATTCTCCATGTCAAGTGTTCAGGCCAAGCTACATTTAACAAGCTCAGTTCCTTTTGCAGGAATTCGTGGTATTTCAAGAGCTTTGAATGTTCCATAGATGGAAAACTATTCATTTAATGCCTGAGGATGTGTACAGCTGCACCCCTGACTAAAAAGAATAGATGAGGAAAATAAAAGATGGTAGGAGGGCAAGGAGATCTTCCTGGGCACTGAGGCCAGTTTTTGCTGTTAGACACCATTTCTGAGAAGCCCTATTAGAAAAAAGATCGCACTCCATCTTACTCAAAATTTGAGTAAATTAATTTTTCTTGGCAACACTCATCCTCATGCAAATGACTTAGTGCCATTTTCTGCAAGCATTACGAACGTATGGCCAACCGCAGATAGCTGCCTGCCACAAAAACCCAGTGTGACTTTATTTGTAGGAATGAATGGAAGAAAACACAAAGCGGGACTGTTTGGAAGGGGAAGGTAATTTTTATTTTACTTATCTTTCTAAGAAAGCTTACTCTACTCACCCATACTGTCAGCACGAAAACATGTCCAAATGGCTCAGGCAGGTCACTTGTGTGGGACATGGAGGACAAGTGACACCAGCCCGTTGCCTCCTCACTGTGTCCTTGGCTCCTCTGGACTGGTGATGACAAACTGGTTTGGGGAGTTGGCCATTACGGCACAGTGATCTTTCGTCTCAGCATCTATCTCATTTCACCCTCTAAATTTTCCACAGATTTGCCAATGTCTTTGCTTCTTTCTTTTGGTTGTCCTGTGGCTGTACTTACCCTTCCTGCTGGAACAACATGAAGAGAAATGGCACGTGCAATTCTGGAAGCCTTGTTGGCCTTCTGCTTTGAGTGTGGGCTTTCTGCAGCTGAGCCATCTGCTTAGTAGTTCTTGGAACATACCCTTTTGGGCATCGGTTTGTAAGTCTTCTACTGCTCTTGCCATTCACATTTCCACACTGATCACCGAACAGTGCCTTTGGCTCTTGTGAGTGGTGCAAGGAGATGATTTCTTTGTCCTCCATCTACATGTTAAAGCCATTGGAGATTTGGGGCTCATCAGTCCAGGACAAAATCCTAAAATCGCATTTTGGCCAACGAATTCTTGCTTACTGAGACGTGCAAGGAATGCTGTTCCCAATGTGCCAGAGTCTGAGCAATCAGGACATTTTTTATGCACTTTTATGCAAATACAACCCAAGCAGAAAAGGTGCTCTCGGCCCCTGGGAAACTGCAAGTAATTTGGAAAATAGACACATGAGGGAGAACTGTGGAGCAGATATTTGGGCAAAAACTGAGCTCTGCATACAAAATCTGCCACTCTAGCTCCATGACGTATCTTCCAAGGTTCAAGAGCACATCTGTCTCTTCAGAGCCGAACGTATTAGGTAACCCAGTCTCTCTACTTAATAAAAGCAAGCTAGTGTGACCACAAATACCGTTGCTGAGGCTCTGAAGTGGGAAGGAGACTGGGGATTAACTTTTCAAGCTGCGATCCTGTTAGAGGGCAGTGGCAATTCCGCATGGGGTGGGGATTTACTGAACTGCAGTTCCCTGGCCTCCTGGGGTGAAGCCCTGACACAGCCCTGGGCTGCTCGCTGTAGACAGGGACTTCATTCCCATGTGCATTTGTCAGTACCGAAGTCTCATGCCTTTCTAGGGAGTGTTTCTTTGGATTAGAGTTTCTGTTACAAGAAAGATGAGATATCAGAGAACAATCGTCCTTGCTCCAGCCATGAAAATACCAAACCTGAAAAAAGCTAAATTTTATCACTCTTCCCCAGTTTTTTTTGCACACTTACAGAGAATTATCTGACACGCGGCATCTAAAGAGAGTCAAGATGCTCCATGAAGACCTTGGGGCTGCCTGGGCCAGAGCCTGCAGTTCTGGGAGCTGCAGGCTGACCTTTCTTCAGACCTAAACAACAAAAATCCCCAACACCTTCTGTAGGAAGCCAATACCCACATGTTTAGCTCGAAGAATAGGCAATGCAGATGAGTACACAAGAAGCAGAGGTTGCGAAGTCACCCTTCTTTCTGTGTTTGCACTGAGGATCTTAACACATTTAACTCCCACTTCTGTGTGTCACTTTTTTCTAGTGTAAACACCGTTGCTTGTGCCTACTTCTCTGCAGATGCAATGACTTGCTCAGCAGCACCTAGAAAAATTGGCAATGGGGGAAAAGGCTTGGCTGCCTTGGCTCCCAGTCGATCACCTGAGTTTTACAATCGAACTAGGTTTTACAGCATATAGCCTGACTTCCATATATTTCAAGTTGTGCAATGAAGCAGAGAGACCATTAGCCTCCCCAGACCATGGTGGGGATGGAGCACAGTCCTGCTTTACTAGTGTGGGGCTAGGCCAAATCTTTCTGAAAGATTTTCTCTGCTAAGAGAAAAGGGAGAAGCTTGTACATCAGTGTTAAACAGGCAGTTGGCAGAAGAGCCTTTGTATGTGTTTCTCCCAGTGTGAAATGCAGGCATCTTTCTAACAAGGTGTGTAGATGGAAAAGGCCCCTACAAGGGACACAGGGGTACCCAAAGGCAGGAAAGTGATGTTGTTGTACTTACTTTGTATAACCCCGCACTGTAGGTTATCTGCTAACCAAGTTGGATCATATCCCAGCAATCACCAGCTGCAGTTTCTGGCTGTATATCCTGGTTTTGCAAAACGATTTCTGTTTAACATGGAGAGAGGTTGGGTCGCAGCCGGGGAAATCCTGCACAGGGCCACCCACACTTGTCATGCCTCTGCGTCAGGCAGGTAACTCCCAGTTGGAAGAAGTGTTGGTTAAAGGTCTCTGGACCACTCTGGAGAGCAGGACAAGGAGCAGTTCCAGTACTGATGGTACCAGCAGTCATTCAGCTGAATGAGCACCTGCGCCCTCAGCAGGACCTTTCCCCTGCAAGTTTTCCTTCCCACTGGGTCCATCCCATGTAGGGCTGCTTGCTGTGCAGGGCTCTGCGGCACATGGACAGGCTGGCCTTGCGGGGACAGGAACGGGTTTCTCCAGATCCTTCAGCTCTCTCAGCTGTCTGATCTGTTTTATGTCTGATCGTGAAAGATGAAGAAATGCGTGCACAGTACGTCAGGAATGGTTCAGAGCTGCCTTTCCAGCAGCCTTGTGGTATTAAGGTGTCATTTTCTCATCTGCTTGCAAAACCTCTCGTATTTTGGATTTGCTGTTAAAGGGGACAAATTGCTCCATATTTCACGCTGGACCCGGCCGCAGTCTTGGATTCTGCCTCTGTCCCGGGATTTTATTTTCCACTCACATTCCTCATTGTCTCAGTGTGGCAAGAACTTTAATTTTTCTCCAGCCGGGGAGACTGGAGAAGCTGAGCTCGTCAAAGGACAGTCTAGCCAGGGTGATCAGGGCTATCAAGCTGATTTTTCTCCTCCTGGAGCACCTGGGTTTGTTTTCCTGGGACTGATGATGGTGCTTTCATAAGAGGCTTTAAAGATAGAGAGGACATGAATTTGTGAGACTCCAATTTTAGCTGCACATCTCATTTTAAATACATTGTGAGGAACACAAGAAAAGCTGGCAGTGGTCAAAAGGTGTGCAGGAGAGGATGCCTGGGCAAAGGTGTAAGAAAGAACAAATGTAAAGTGAACGTTCCCCTGAATATTCTCCTAATATCTTGCAATTTGTGGCTCTAACACTCCCCATGCTGGAGGCAGTATCTTTGAAATTAATAGCCTCAGATGGATTTTTTCTTCCGTGAATTTGTTACATGTGGTGATAAAAATCAGATAAATGAGGAAATTGCAATAAATAAGATTGCGTTTGGAAGAGGGATGGGCAGCAGGAGAAAATGCTGAATCATGGAAACAGGAGCTGGCAACGCACAGGGCGAGGAGCTGGTGGGGAAGTGTCATGAAGTCAAAGAAAGAACAGAGATGTTTGTGTCTGAAACCAGGAACCTGGTGCAAAATGAAGGAAGCTGTGGGACACAGGCTGCCAATCACAGGAGTGGCAGAGTAACCACGGCTGCATCCCAGGCCTGTCTCTTACTTCTCTCATACCTTTAACAAAAATAGCCCTTTTACCTCCACTCAGATAATGCGCACTCCAGCGTGAGGTGTGCTTGCTGTGCCAGCAGCGGCAGCTGATGGGTTTTGCTCTTGCTCACTGACCGAGCAGGAGGTGATGCTATTTTTGTCTTGCTTTTGACATGCAGTGAGGGCACTGCAGAAGAGCAGCCTACAGAAAATAACTTTCTTCTATGAGGGAGCCAATTCTGCTGAAACTGGATGGTAGAGGAGAAACTGGATTAGCAGTGACAGGTTTTATTTCCAAGTGGCAAGGATTGAGAAGTTAAGGAAACTAATTACCAAAGTCAGCTGGAATGAACAGCTAAAGGGCTTTGACGTTGGTATTTACTGCATGACAGGTGACAATGATTTCAAATGAGGGAGAGGTGGTGGGTTTAATATAGCCAAGGTAGCAGGAAAGTAGTGGTGGTGTTTCAGCTAAGAAGTGGTGTCTGCAGCAGGAGAGTTGGATTTCAGAGACAGCTTTTGTGAAGCAAACCTGGCAGCTGGAGCCCTATCTGCTGCAGACAGGGAAGTCACCATGGGGACATCGTGAAATTGTATATGTTTTAAAATCAGTCACGAGCATGCCAAAAGCCACCTGAGACTTCCTGCTCAT
Source organism: Anseranas semipalmata (assembly GCA_013399115.1). Taxonomy (NCBI): domain Eukaryota; kingdom Metazoa; phylum Chordata; class Aves; order Anseriformes; family Anseranatidae; genus Anseranas; species Anseranas semipalmata. The sequence goes on from VXAA01002070.1 coordinate 141,644, forward strand.
GGGGCCACCTGGTGAATTCCTCATCCACATCTGCTTCTCTGCTGGGATCTTCATGCAGGACTGGATTTCGACTTTGGCTCAGTCCCGGCGGCGGGCAAGGGGAAGCCCCCTGGGCTGGTCTGTGCCAGGCTGAGCCGCGAGGCACTGGCAGCATGGCTTGGCCGCCCAAGCCGCATTGCGGAGCAGTGCTGCCAGCCCCACCGCGGTTTGATTTACTGCCCCCCAAATGGCTTCCTGCAAGTTTTCCGCAGGACTTCAAAGACTGCGCTGGATGCTGGGTGTTCCTGGGGGATTTTGATTGCATGACCCATTTAGCAGCCTGTCTGGAAACCTCTCCCTGTAAAAGCTGCCGCAGCTCTTGGTTGCTTTTTGAAGTTTTCAGGTGAAAAAGCAGCAGCGTTTCTTGCAGCTGTCCTGCTGAGGCCTGTGTTTGCTCATTCTTGATGCATCATGAGGAAACTGTATTTTTGGCTCTACCTGCTAAAAGAGGTGACAGATGATTATGTTTCCCCTTTAATGAGAGGCTTCAAAGCTGTATGCCGGCTGCATGGGGGAGCCACACTCTGCTCCCCTGCCTGCCTCCCTGCTGCTATTTCCCTGCTTTGCTCTGCCTTTGGAAAATTTCATCTATGGCCAAAGAAGGTGTCCCTGGGGTTAATTATGTTAGTGGCCAAGGAATCTCCTGATCCAGGGACACGAGGGCTCTCTGTGCCCTCCCTGCTACCCCACCTGTTCAGCTCTGCCTTGGCTCCTGCCAGCTTCAGCTCTCTGCAAACCTCCCTGACCGCGGCAAGCTTTTGGATTTTGGCTCCTGGCTTCTGCAGGCACTTCTGCACGTCCTTATGAAGATGAGCCATTTGGGGGGGCCTCCAGGCCTCTTCTCTCAAAGATTTCCTCAGCTCCATTCAAACCACAATATTTAGGGGGGGGCTGCAAGCACTGCCTGCAGTGAGGCGCTGCATCACGGAGCGCAGGAGCAATGAGGAATGGCGGAGAGGTTAGTAAATGAAAAGCTATTTCATTATAGGAAATGAATATTTAATGAGCATGGGATGACGTCTAGACAGTCAGTGCTGGCCACGCAGCCTTTGAGGAGAGCTCAGCCCAGGCAGCCAGCCCAGCCCCGGCCCTGTGCTAGCAGGAGGTTTGGCAAAGCCTGTTCAGGAGTCACCATCCCGGCAGTGCCACAGCAAGGGTCGCCTGATGCCGCACAGCTCCAGACACCATTTGTGCCTCTCCCGAGGAGGCCCTGAGGAACTGTGGCTGCAGCCGGGCCTAGGAGGTGGGAGGCAGCCTGGCTGTGGGCCAGCCCGTCCTGGAGCAGGGCCCAGGGAGCCAGCAGCACCCTGGAAGCTCAGCGCGGGCCCAACCTCTGTCGTGTGGTGTGCTCTGGAGCACGGCTGAACCGGGGACAGCCCGCTAACCCAGGCCAAGGGGAGAGTGGCTGTGAGTCTTTGCATCCTGGCCTGGTAAAGACACTGTTTTTTTGTAACTACAGAAAAGGGGCTTCAAAGACCCAAATGGGCCCATCTGGATGTCAGTACCCAGCAGAGCCCCTGCCATGCTGGAAGTGCCGATCGTCCCCTGCAGAACTGTGATGATGACGTGCCAGAAGCCGTGGCTGCTGAACGGGAGAGGCTGCAGCACCCTGGCTCCTCCATGGCCACTCAGGTCCTGCCTCAGGCGCAGAGGGCACTGGCTGAGCTTGCCTGGCCTCTGGGTGCAAGCAAGCAAAGATGAGAAGCTTGAGTCTTCTTGGCAGTGGCAAGGAGATGGAAATAATGCATTCTGACTTCATCCCAGGGGCTGCCTTCCTGGCTCTGGGAATGGCAGCAGTGAACCAGCCCACAGTGCTGCTGTGCCTGCCTGGAAAACGCTGACAGGATTCCCCTGTGCCCCCATCCTGCTCCATGACCCCATTAGCATCTGCAGCATCCCCTGCCTGGTGCCAGGAAGGGCCCTACTGTTTCTGGAGCTGCCGATGGGGGAAATATTCTCTGGGACACTCTACTGTCCCTGTAAAGCAGCAGGGTGCTGCAGGACCTTGTACTGGGTCTCTGGGCCCAGAGCACTGCACCATGCAGGGTGAGTGGCACTTGGCTCTGGGGGCTTCTTGGCTGTGCCAGGGGGCTGCCATGGTGCAGTGTCCCTAGAGGTGGAAAAAAAAAAAAAAAAAGAAAAAAGAGGAAAATAAATATATGTTTGCTTTCCCACAAATGGAAAGCAGTACAATCTCTTCCCATGGGATGTTTCACTCCACCTTTCTTGAACCCAGGGATTTCTGCAGGGTGGACTCCTACAAACAGCTCTGCCAAAGGCCTGGGAACTAGTGGCACCTAATATCCCCTCCTGGGGCCTCAGAGGGCTGGTGGGACCTGGGGGCATTGGGTGAGGCCAGGGGAGGGCTGGGTTACTTCTAGAGAGTTTTCTTTTGGTTTTCAGTCTCTCAGTCGTGTTTTCCTCCCTGCTTTGCCAAGGCATTTCTATACAGGGGTGAGAGGTTGGGAGAGGCTGCCTGCTATGCCGAGCTGTGCCAGGGGATTTGGTGCGGTTGACTTTGTGGCACTTGTTTCCTGCACTTTTTCTCTGATGGAAGTGATTGAGAAGCCAAAAATACTCTTGTTCAAAAGTGTGGTGAGTTTTAGCCAGTCTCAGACTTCCTAGAGCTTAGCAGCATCCTTGTGCTGTGAGCTGCTTGTCTGACTTGCTACCAGGAAAGCCTGGGAAGTATTTCTTGGTAGCCGGCAGACATTTCACTCGTAGCCTTGGCTTACAAACTGCAGACACAGAGCTGTGTAACAGGTAGGCTGAAACCATTCAGTGTCACTAGCAAAGACTTCACGGGTCCTGCAAGACCAGTCTGGCTGCTGGGAGAACATCTGGCCAGGTCTTGAGGTGCACGGCTTGCTGCTGCCATATGGCAGCTGTGAAGCAATAGCTTGGCTCCGAGCTTTGCTAACGCACAAAAATACTTTCTGGGACCCTGCTTGCCGCAGGCTCACTGCTCTGTGCAGGAAGCAGTAACCACAAGCTATATATACAGCTCCCAGCAGAGCTGCTGCTGCTGCTTTTGACGTGACAAAATTAAGGTGGTATTTTGCAAAGAAATCTGGCATGTTGCCTTTTTCCAGAGCCAAGGCTGACACAGGGAGGGCAGAGCCAGGGTCTGGCTCCCGGGCGGGCTCCTGGGCCAAACTGGGGAGCTGGCACAGGGAGGCGGGCAGGGAGGTCTCTTCGCCTCCAAAAAACGCACAGTGCTGGAGGCCACTGGTCCCTGAGCCGTGGGGAGGAGCACATGTGTCTGGTGTGTTGTGGCATGTGCTCTTGCTGGCTCTGCTTGTGTTTATCCAAGCTGGTTTAGGTGGTACGATGTCAAAATGCAAGCAGCTGAGGACAACGTAAAGGTTTGGGCTTTTTCCCCAGATGCAAGTTGAGACTCTGATGCAGCCTGGGACACGCTGCAGGGTGACTGGTCCTGCTGGCCCACGTGGAGGTGCTGGGAGAGGGAACCACTCATGCTAGGGTGCCAGGCCCAGAGCATGGGTTCGGTGTGCCCTCGATAGCAATCTCCCTGACTTTCCTCATCACTAGCAGTACATGTGTTCTCTTTGAACCTGGGGAAACAGCTGCCCACGATGCAAGGCAGGGCTGCGAGCACCCAGTTATGGCCGTTGCTCCTGCCACCCCAAAGGACATGCAGCTCCTCTCCTTCTCCTGAAATCAGACTCCAGGTCTCACCCTGCCCCTTTGCTGCCTGCACCCCAACCCTGCTGACCTCCCAGTGCAGCCAGGCTGGGCTTGTTGCGGGGCCAGGGAGGGCATGCACCTGTAGCCCCCTTGCCCCGGGGAGGTAAAGCCCTGCCTTGCCTCTCCCGTGCTGTTTTGCAGAGTGGGGCTGACTACAGCTTCCTCGTGAGCCAGAACACGAAGCTCCTGAGCGCGCTGGAGGACCTGCGGCACCGCTGCTCCAGCCTTACCGAGGAGAACAGCTTGTTGGTGAGTGGAGGACACGGCCCCATCCTGCACCCTGGCCAGGCACTGGGCTGGCTCAGGGGACACCAATGCAGGGTGTGGGATGCTCCACGGGGAGGGAGTCCCGGCTTGGGGGAGCTGCCATCGGCCACCAGCTCCAAGAGATGCTGGCACACAGAGTCAGCTGGGGAGGGCCACGGGGAGAGGGGGCCTGGGTGCTTTGGGTCTCCTTGGTGCCTTTGCACTGCACCCACTGTTGGCTCAAGCAGGACCCCTTCCTCATGCCCTCCCTGCCATCTTTGTCCAGCGCTATTGGCAACTGCAAGAGGCTTTTCTGCAGCTGCCTGTGAGAGCTGGCAGAGAGCAAGACAGTGGTGAGCTGACGGTAGGGGAGGGGGAAGTCGTTCTTGTTTCCTCTTTAAGTGGAAAAGCAGAAACACTGATTCACTCGGCCCTGCTCTGGGTGACAGTGCAGCACTGCCCCCTGCTCCTGCGGGAGCTCAGCACCTGGCTCCCCAGCTGTACCCCTGGCACCCAAAGCCAGGCCAGGCTGCCACAGCATGGGCTGTCCATTCTGCCCTGCTCCCACATCCTCGGCTTCCCAGGCCCATGGTTGGCAGCCAGGAAGTAAGAAGAGGGGATGCTCCACCACTGCGTCCTCAGCAGAGAGCATCACCGCCTGCGAAGCCCTGCAGGGTGGGGATGCGGCCACCCTGGGACTGAGTCTCCCACAGTGCTGGCAGGACTGCATTAGTCTAACCCTGTAAACTTTCAGTTCCCCATGTGGGACCCTGACTGTGGAGAGCCCCAAAAGTTCAGGTCCTTCTACTGCTGTGGTCCAGCTGCCTGCTCAACATGCTGCAGCCTTCAGGGTCTGGACCTGGGTGGGATCGGGCCATGGCTGCACAGTGCGATGGGCGCTGCTGCCAAGACACTGGTAGCAGGATCTGCTCCAGGCACAGCCACCTCATTCCTGCTGGGAATGGGGTTCATCAGCAACCCTGGCTCTGAACTACATCATGCAAAGGGAGAGGACCTTGCATTATGCATCATCCATGCAGATTTGGAAGTGTATGGCCATATCGCCCTCCTCGGCAAAAGTGTTTCCCATGTGTAAATGTCACAGCAGCTTCATATCTCATGTGTCACCACTGCTGTTTGAAAAGAAGGTGGGAAAGAGTCTGAGAAGAGGACAGTTCCCGTTGATTTTTTCCATTCAAAATGCCCTTGAAAATTTGATCACTCAACATTTCCGATTTATATCACCAAATTCAAAACATATTTTAGATAAATAAGCATAAATCCAGTATGCCCTGCATGCTAGGGGGGTCACCCATTATCAGTCATATGGATTTTAGGAAAGCACTATGATATAAGATCTCATCAAATCTTACTCTCAAAAATCAGCCTTGGTCTTCTGGCTGAAGAAAAGCAAATAGAGCAGTGAAAGCAGCAAGTGCACGTGGTGGGATCTCACAGGGGTAGTGAAGAAAATAATTGGAAGGATCAGCTGACCTGACATTTTTGCTGATGTGAAAAGACAGCACAACACATCTGGGTATGACCTTGAGAGAACAAGCCATCGGCAAACAGCAGCTTATCGAAATGGACAGATAACAAATAAAAGGGGATTAAGAGCGAACAGAATCAATAGAAAGGAAAAGGAAATTTGGTTTGCAAACATCGTAAAGTCCTTGGCTGCTTTTTCCCCGTTCCCCCCAGCTCATGCTTCAGTGTCATGAGAGCAAGGACAGCAGCGAAGCTCAGGGTGTAATGTGGTGGTGCAGCACAAATCCACAGTGATGTGTTGAGTACTGTAATAGTGGGAAAATGAACTGGACAGGCTTCAGGAAGGAAAGCCCAAAGGGCTAGCAGCCAGGACAGACTGACTCTTGTGATGTACTGAGTCCCAGCTGGCAAAGGCAGAGCCTGCAAAGATCAGAGAGAATGGCAGGCTGCAGAGGGGGGTGGATTGGGGTGGGGCGAGGGGCTTTTTATGGGGACCAAGAGGTCACAATAACAAAAATACCAGGAACAGCAAAGGTTTCAGTGACTGGAGAGGAGACAAGAGTGGAGGTTGGTTTGTAAGGGCTGGGACAGTTGTACAAGAATGGGCCAAGCCCTGGTTGGGAAAAGCCCAGTGGGCACGGCGTGGGTTGGGCAGGGCTGGGGACCTCGGCTACCTCTGACATCCCCAGTGCCAGCTTCGAGCATGGGTGCAGGGGGAGACTGAGTGGGGGTTTCACATCAACCCTCTCCTTCTGTTATCCAGCGCAGGAGCTGCTTCCCCGAGACGGAGGAGAAGGTTAAGCACCTGAAGAGGAAGAACGCGGAGCTGGCGGTGATTGCCAAACGTCTGGAGGAGAGAGCCCGGAAACTCCAGGAGGCAAACCTCAAAGTCGTGAGTGTTGAGCCTCTACAGTGCTGGGATGGGAAGCTGGGCTAGGAGAGCACCTCACCACTGGGACTTCTCACTTGCTACTTTTGTTGGGACAGAAAGCCCTCTTCTTTCCCCTTTACTTAAACCAGGCAAGACCACACAGCAAACTTGCTTTGTACATCAGCAACAGGGCAGGAGCCATCGCCAGCTTCTTCTGCTCATGCTTAGGGAGCTGGTTTTGAGCAATTTCCTCCTAATTGGTTTCTTGCTGTAAATGTGCCATCCTAATGTAAGGTATTAATTTAGGTAATTAGCTCAGCTTTCCCTGGGCTAGTCATGAAAATAATTCATCAGACTTCACCGAAAAGAAACAGGAAGTATTTGAATAAGAAAAGGAGTGTGGTAAGGCAAAACAGGAAGGGGTGAGATACTCTGCTCTGCCCCATCCACACCTCGCTAGCATTTTTGTGCAAGCTGCATGTTTTTTCTTTCTCAAACGGAAGAGCAGCTTGTTACAAACCCTGTAGTTTCTGATGCAGTGCAGGAGTGGTGGGAGATGGCTGTAGGATGTGGGATTTTGCAGACAAACATTTGCATGAGCTACCTAAAGGTAGCTTGCAGCAGAGTAAGGGAAAATATTTCTCTCTCCCCTTGGAAAGAAATCAGGGGTTTTGGGGGGAAATTCAAGCTCTTTAGGATAGAAAGGAGAAGTGAAAGCTTTGCTGAAGAGAAGGTAGGGGATTTTCCTGACATTGCCTGCCCTTTCTGTCCCCGGGCAGTGCACTGGCTGTCTGTCACAGGATTTTGGTACTTGAAGAGCAACAGTTGCTGCCAGATGGACTTGTCAGATATTATGATAAGAGAAATCATTTGCTATACGTCCAACAACTATGCAGACTCTCCAGCAACTGCAGAAATACCATTGCATTTTTTTTCCCCAAGTGAAAATTTGGGGTGGCCACTGTTTGAGACCTGGGTGAGCCCTGGGAGAACCAACTGGCTGGCCCAGGTCTCCCCACAGCTGAAAACACTTGGGTGGCCACCCAAGGCTTGCAGAGGGGTGGGCTGGAGGCAGGACCAGGCAGCTGCATGCCCTGAGGAGCTGGGGTTAATCTGGCAGCAGTTGGCTTCCATAACTGGTACACAGGTTCTGCGAAAACAGCCCGGTGTGCAGCTTCTACATGTGGGCAAGGTGCTTGGGAAGACCTAGGGAGGAGAAGTTTGCACAGAGGATGCCCTCATTGTGGATGGGGAGGGGAGAGAGTACCTCCTTGCCAATTTTTCTCGTTTTATGCAGAGAAAACTGGTGGATGGGGAGAGGTAGGGTGTGATAAACCTGGGGATGAGATGTGGCCTCGCTGCCCACAGGGCTGGGATGCGCAGGGAGGTGTGAGGGACGGGGACTCATGCTGAGATCTGTCGTCCTGGGGAGACTGCAGCTGGGCAGCATCATGTCCTGATCATTGCCATTCAAAGGGACCTGGATAAGCTTGAGAAGTGGGCCCATGTGAACCTAATGAGGTTCAGTAAGTCTAAGTGCAGGGTGCTGCACCTGGGTCGGAGCAATCCCAGGCATGAGTACAGACTGGGAGAAGA
>VXAA01002070.1:154958-242325 GCA_013399115.1 Anseranas semipalmata
GGCTCCGCTGGCGAGCAGCTGCCCTGCCGCAGGGCCCGGGGCCGCCGGGGTGGGGTGGCTGGGCCCCTCCGCTGGGGCCTCTCCGTCGCGGGGCCCTGCTGCAGGCAGCGGCGCTTCTCGGCGGTGGGGGCGAGGCCGTAGCCGTGGCCGCTAAAGGGGCTCAAGCCGCCCTGGGGCTCGGGGCCGGGGCAGGATCGGGGGGAGGCCGGGCCGCGGGGAGCAGAGGCCGTGCTGAGCCGGGGCTGGCACCGTGGGCTCCGCCGGCACCTGGTGGATTTGTCTTCTGGGGGTTCACCCAATTTCTGATTGAATTTTCAGTGCCCGTGATGTTCTGGGGCAGAATTTCATGCCTGTAGCCTGTGTGAGGACTGGCTACTCAGAACTCCTACCAGCTGCTCTCATTTATTGCCCCCTGGTTGTATTGAATATTCATTCCTTGTTCATCTTTTCCAAGTCACTCGTGACCTCTCTCCAGTATTCCTCCAGCCGTTTTTTGTTTCCGTACTGGTGGGTTCTAGCCTCTTTCATTATTCAGTGTTAATCACCTTTGTCTCCTTTCTTTGTACATTTTCTCTATCATTTTTGTGTTGGGGGAAGCACTGCAGCATGCAGTATCCCAGACACTGTCACTGATTTATAGAGCAGCATAATGAAGTTTTCTTTTTGTCTAAGCATCGGGTTCTATTAAAACATCATTTGTCTAATGCCACACTATGATCTTCCAGTGTCACGAGATCCTTTTCACCATTTGTCTCACTGCAGCATCAGTTCCTGGGGAGCACAGATCCTGCTGCTTCTCCGTTAGTCTTCTCATTTTTACCAGATATTTACCTGAGAGAAAACCTTCCATCATCCTGTGGTGGCTTAGTGTCTGCAGAAGCCTTTAAAAGTGCTGTGGCAGAGTACCCAAGCAGATTGGACCTGCTGAATCTTTCTCATCCATTTTACAGTTTAGGAACTGTAGCATAGGGTTGCTTTGTTTGTTTGTTTGTTTGTTTGTTTGTTTGTTTGTTTCAAATATAGGTTTAAGTACTTGCTTAATCTTTGTTGCGATTCCTGTGGGTTTGCCTGGAACAGATGTCAAATGTACTGGTCTGTGCATCCCCAGATTGCCACTGGAATACTTTTAAAACTTGACATTTGCCACCTTCCAGTTATTTCGTATTAGGGCACTGTCAGAGAAGTGACTCAGTACACATCTTCACCCAGTTACTGCTGAAATGAGAGATTCTGTGATTCAGTTCACGCTGAAGGGTTTCAGTTCATGCTGAAGGGTTTTTTTTTGAACTCTTGGGTGAATATTGTCTAATCTTGGTGATTTGTTACCGTTTATTTTATTGGTCTCCACAGTTCTTCTAACAAAAAGTTCAGTTTGAGACAGATCCTCGGTTCTGTTTTTCACAGTTTGAACTTTCTGCCATGGTGAGCCCTCACCCCCCAAACTCTTCCACAGGGAGGATGGATGCACAGACTTTTCTTTTTTTTTTTTTTTGGTCCTGCTCTTCTGTCATCATCCTTGGACGGCCCTTCTATACATTGATTTTGAGCTGACCCTGCAGATTCCGTCAGATTCTTCTCGTGACGGAGAACATGCATCATATCCTTTCTCACAGCTGTTTTTCATTTCCCTGATTCAGGAGAGTCTGTCCTCATTGTCAAAAGATTTTCTGGCTGAAAAATAACAAGAAAACTAAGTCTGATAGCAGTAATGAGCAGGGGGCAAGGAGCTGTTGCTGATCTCCCAGCTGAAACTGTAGCACAGAATGCTCTGGGCTCAGTGGGCTGTGTTCATGCGGGCGCAGTGGTGTCGTGTTGACGATGAGGTTAGCTCCTGGGGCAGTAACCACAGTTACTGCAGTTAAAAGAAATGATTTCGCTCTTCTGTCCCACACCCCAGCATACTGTGTCAGGGCTGTATTCCCTGTCTTTCAAAGAACTTCCTCAGGGTGTAAAGAACAGGCTTTTCTTCTAAGTGTCCTTGGAAAATCCCTTTTCTCTGTTCTCCTCCTGATTTCTCTACTTCTTTATTTAGGGTTTTGAGGTGATGCTTATCTCTGTAACGACAAATCATAGTTTAATGGGGATTTCTCTCAGTGGCAGTGCTGGCTTAGACAGCCTGCTGTTGCCCACTGCATGTCCCTGCTGCCCCTTCAGTTGTGCTGCTGCAGTGGAGTGTTACGGACTAGAGGATGGATCTGAGTTAAAAACAGCCTAGCAAACGCAGCCTTCCTCCCACCTTGTTCTGTAACCTGCATCAGTTTTCTGGTCCAGCTCTATATGACATTGTGCAGAGCTGCCCTGGCACAGCTGAGGGAATGGGCCATGGCTAGGTGGAAGATGATTTAGCATTTCTTTTGGGGCACGATTGCGATGATGCTTCTTGGATGCCAAGGACAGAGCTTTCTAGAAAGCTTACAACATTTTTAATTTACTTTGTTGCTTGCTTTAAACATTCTGGTCATTTGCCAAAGCACGGGTACTTCTGTGCCTGTTGTGTGCTTGACTTAAACCGGTACATCCTGGACATCTCATTGTCTGTACAGTCCCACCGTGCTGTCTCAACAGGCTCTGTCAGTATAGGTGCACACTGTGGATAGCGCTGAGGGTGGAAAACAGCTGTTCTACGGTTATTTTTAACTGTTTTGTTGAACAGATTCCTTACACCTGGCTCGTTCACTGAGCATCTTCCAGTCCCTGCTGTGAATGAGGTGGCACAACTCCAGATCACAGCTCTCTTCGTGATGTGTGCCAGTCTCGTTTACCAGTTGTCTGGGTTCTGTGGAAAAATAACAGTATATGAGCATGTGGCTGGGGGGATTGTCTTTGTTCTTGGGGGGAAATTAGGTCTAAGGGGGGAAATTTAATTTTCTAATTTTTGTAGGTTGTCTGTAATTAGGAATTTCATCATTTTATTTAACATTTTACTGAGAAATGATTACAAAGAAGCAGATTTGTCTTGCATATCTGTTTGTGAGGGCATGGCTTGTTAAGTGTAGTGCATGTTACTGGTGCAGCAGGTATTTAACCTTAGGTGGCAACTGCTAGCATTCCTTGGGACCTTACTTCATTAAAGCTGACTAAAATGCAATGTTTTCAGTTTTCGAGGAAACATAATTTTGGAGAGACTGGAGAGAATATAGATTTGAAAGTTAGTATGTGCTGGATAGTTTTAAAAAAAAAAATCTCAAAAACCACATGAGTATTCCAGACTTAAATATTAACCTGAAACCTTTCAGGTTCCAAGTGAGACTGACGGCTTTGGTTAGTTACCTTAGTCCCAAAGGGTAGTTCCACTGTCAAAAATAATGGTTTCACAAAATGTCTGAAGGCTTCCGAGAGATGGGGCTCATAAGGCACCATGACTTGGGTGGAGGATCTCAAGATTTCTGGCTGCTGGTTGGGTCTTGATCAGCCAGACCCATGTCACCCTTGTTCCAGGGGTGGTAGGAAATCCCTGAGCCTTGCTGCAGGATGGTGGTTTCAGGATTTTCCTGTTTCAAGCACCAGCTCTGTAGCAGAAAGTCTGAAAGCTCTGATAGCTCGGGCTTGTAGTCTCTTACGGTTTTCTGGCTTTTAGCAGTGGAGCCATGGATATAGTTGTAGTTAAAACCAGGGTTTCAAGTCTGAAATAGGTAAGAGACAGCAGGTGTAGTGCTGGGATATTCTCCTAATAACTGACTGTAAGGGGAGCTCAGACTTAACTAACATAGAACCGTCACAGATCCCTCAACACTGTAGGTGCTCAAAGTGAAGTGAGAAATTCCACTTCTGATGGCAGATAGCTGAAGGTTAGAGGCTGAGATGGAGTCACAAAGTCCTGCTTCTTCACTGTATGAGCTGGCTTTGATGATCCTAATCTCCTGTCTCTAAAACCATTTATCAAAAATAACTTTAAATTCAACATTTAAAGAAAAACAATATCAAAGCCCTCTTTCTTCCATTTACTTCAGGCCTTACCCTCCTGTCAGGAATGACTCTGGGCAGACAATGCCAAGTCAGGTATCAGTTGAGAGTGAAAATTCAGAAGATTAAAGGTGTGCTCGTCTGTAGCCCAAATTAAAAGGTATTCTGTTAGAAACTTGTGTACAAAATAGGAGAAAATTGCACAGAAATTCCTGAGGTGTGTAATACAATTTCTTGTGAAACTTTGTCACTAGGCCATGAAAATAGATTTTTTTTCCCTTATTTTTATTAGATCTTCTGAAGTAGTTCTTGACTAATTTTCTTAGTTGACTGTTTTTTGTTGTTGTTGTTTTATGAGCAAGTGTGAGTGTACGTTCTGACTGTGGAGACGCTTGCGTCCTGTGATGTGAGGGGGCTAAACTTCCCCTCCCAGCAGCTGTGAAGGGTTTGGCCTTGTTTCTCCTTTCATCTGGTTTGGTGGTGGCACTTAAGACATAGCACATCTGCTGTTCTGACCTTCTCACCTACCAACTGAGGTGGGATGCCCCATTTATTGATATTGTCTGCTCTTCCCTGCCTTTGGATTCTGAGATCTTCACTGATTTCTACTTTCTCCTATTTACGAGGGTTCCTCCCATCTGACCATCTTCCATTTGTGTTTATTGCTTTGGAGAGAGCCATGGAAGCTGTCGCTGATGCCTCTCATTGAAACTTTAGATGAGGAACGAAGGGGAACTCAAACCTGATAGCTTCCTAAAGTGCACTATTGCACGTGGGTGGTTTGGTCAAGCTGGTCTCCAGACGCTGCGCAACACAGGTCTCTGGTGGCTGACTGGTCCCTGGCATGGCGTCCACCTTTCTAATCGTGCAGTCTGGAGAAGATCTGAAGTTTTCATGTGGGATGCTGCTGTCTTAGGGGGTACGGCCAGAAGAGCGACTTCTCCCTTGGTGCATGTAGTGGGCTCTGTTCTCCTGGCTGTCCCTGAGCTCTCTGAGATCTCGCTTACTTTCCAGGTGGAGCCAGGTGTGCTACTGTTGGGCCCGACCTCTGAAGGACATGAAAATTTCCCTCCCAAAAATGCAATAACAGACCCAGAGAGCAGCCAACAGATTCAGCAGCTGGTGAGTTGTTGTCCTGTCTGTGGGTGCAAGAGGGATCTGAGCGTATTGGCACTTCCCTTCCAGAACAAAACCAGTCTGGTTTTGGGTGAAGGAATGCAAAGTTTTCTTGAGGTTTTCACCCATAGAATCCAGGCAGAGATTCTGGGGACTGAAGTCTTTTTAGGCACAGCCTGAAGAGGCTGTCTCTGCATGGAGAGTGCTGCTGGGTGACAGGTCCAGGTATTGAGCTGAATCTCCATTCGGATGACTGGGGAGTGCATCAGACTAAAATGAGAGGAAACTATGCCAATAGATTCTGTGATGTGTTTGGTTTAGCCTTATCTGAACTGGGGACAGACATGACCAACCCGGGAGAGATGTCATGAGGAATATGGCCCTTGTGAATTATTCCAGCAAACTAGGACAGTTCACAGTGAAGTTTATCCAATCTTATCTATCTGGGGAACCAAGAGTGGTAGCAAGTAACTATAGATAAAGGTACATAACCAGAGGATGTCTGCTCTCTGTTAGATGTCATTTGGATTAGAAAAAGATCTAATTTAGCTATTGTTTCAGGCTGAATATTTTGCGCAACTCTGCTTTCTTGTTCCTCACATCCTGTCCTTCATCCTATCGTACACAAATAAGGACAATCTTTGCAAATGGGAAATAGAGAACTGTTTCCAGAAGTTGAAAGGGTTGAGGAAGAGAGGAATGGCTGTTTTACTTGAAAAGTTTTTTGTTTTTACTATGTTTTTAAAAAAAAATTCCCTAGGTTTATATATACTATTTATGTTTGTAGCAAAGAGATTTTCTTAAGAAAATAGAAAAAGCTAATATAACATTGGGTCTGACAAGCACTTGAATTTCTTATGCATTGTAAGAACATGGACTTAGTAATCTATTTATGCTTGTTTCGTGCAGGAATTTGAACTCAAGAAAAAGCGCAAAAAATGTGAAAACCTTGAGCATGAAGTGAGGAAAAAACATAAAAGATGCAAAGAACTCGTAAGTGTTCTTGTTGCCTAGTGTTGCGAGTCTAATGGTGGAATAAGAGCTAGGTTGTTGTGTGGTTCTCTGGGGTTCTGTTTGTTTATTGCAATAATGAATTGCTGGTCTTCCTGTTAATCTGAACAGTGTCACAAATTTTGGGTTTCAGCCCTTGAAGCTGGAATTGTTTATTTAGTCTTTCAGTTAGCTCTGGGTTGGATAAAGCTACATAAATCACTGGATGAAACTCCATAGCTTTTGCTAGTCTGGGAAGTGCATTTTCACATGCACTCCAGACAAGCATCAAAAGATTTCTGTATCTTGAGATGGTAATTGCACATAACCACAGTCATTTTCTTGTGCTTCCTACTTGTTGAAATCTTGCCTCTGTTTCATTTCATGGACGTTTTGCAGGTCATATCACACCATCTGGTTTTCTCCCTTCTGTTTCTACTTTGGTGAGCAGGTCTGGTGGTGCTAATGACTACCACAACGTATAGTTTCACCAAAGGGTGCTGACTCTTTGAATAGTTGTTTTGCCTCTTGCTTAAATTTCAGTTCAAGTCAGATCTACATGCCCACGATGCATAGCTCACTGTTTAGATAAGTATGGGGCGCTTAAAGAATAAGTTGGTTGTTATATATTGTTAGCAGCTTTTCAAGATGGAGAAGGGACCAAGTCACCTTAAAGAACTGGGACTGAGACCCTGCCAGCATAAGGAATTAGCTCTTGGAATATCCAGAAACTATTTGATGATCCACAAAACAGTGTGGTGAGGGAATGTATGCATGTGCGTGTGTCTGTGTGGAGTCATTTCTGATTATGAAACTCAAATCCCTCTGATGCTGTAGGGCTGTAGGTGGACTAGACTTGACTAACTCAGTCAGTGTCTCCCCATGTGTCCACGGTCTCCTGTCTGCTCAGAGACAATGTATAATTCTTCTTCCTTTACTGAAATTTGTAGAGAAGACTGTGATCTTGAATCAGCAGTGAAACTCAATGAATTGTGGGTAGAGATAGAGTTCTAGACAGCAGTAGACAAGGAATTGTCTTTCTCATTTTGGGCTTTGAGGCTACATAAATGAGAAAAGGAACTTACAAGATCATCTGACATGGGGCTGGTATCTGCCTGAGCAGTGCTGCACACTGTTACCTCCCACTGTTAAAGCAGCATCCTGAACCATCAGTCAACATCATCAACAACACCTGCTGTTTCTGGACAGGAGATCCAGCTGCAGGAGGTACAGAGTGAAAATGCACGGCTGGCCGAAGAGAACTTGCAGCTGAATGAGAAAGCTGGATGGGCAGGACAGGTAAAAAGCAGTATTTTTGTTTGTCAGATGGAGCATTACCTTCCGTAAAACTTTTCTGAGAAGAACTATATACTAGGTTTTCAGGTTGCCAGCTAGTTCATGGTCAGTCATGTGCCCATTTGTGCACCTATCTGTCCTGCGTACGCGGTGGGAACTACAAGCAGAGCAGCTATCTGCCCTGTGTTTATTACAGAGTTTACCAAGGCCCAAGTGAGGTGCTTTGCTCTTAAATTCATGCTTGGTTTACCTGTGCTAACTTGTTAATGATTTCATAACTGAGCATGGACAGTGGTTGGTGGGCAACAATGTGCACTGGTCAGGGCAGGAGTAGAGCAGAACCCATCGCTGCAAGCATATGGTTTGTTCAGAAGTGCTCAGTCACATCTGGCATTTTCTGTCCTCCCTCAAAGGGGGGTTTTGCAAGCTGATGATCGGGCAGGAGAAAGCCACCCAAATGCAGTTTAAAGATGCCCTCGCCAGATGGGCAGCCCAAAAGCCTCAGGTCTTGGGACAAAGGCCTCAGGTCTTGGGACAAAGGCAGGATACTTGCATTGTTTTCTTTGCAGAGGAGATTTCAGGGGAGAGTGGCTGCACCTTGGAGGGCTGTGTTCCTAGGAACATGTTGTTGCTGTAAACAGCCTGTGAGAATTGTGGAGGAGTTGGTAGTCCGATGAAGATCCTCCATGGGTTTCTGTTCCCAGCTTCTTCTTTGGGCAATTCTAATGCAGAAGAGCTGGAGAGCCACTTTTCTGTCCCATATGTCACTCCTAAGAGTCACCATGTTGTCACCATGCATAGGGTTTCTGACATATTTAGTAATTGTTTGTTTTAAGTGAAAGCATTTGTCTTTACTTAGTAATCTGCATTGTGAATAGTCATTAAGCCATAGTGCACTCTAGAACCAAAGGATGTTACCGGAACCTCCTGTAGTGAATGGAGGAGGTAAATGTGGTTTCAGCAGGTTATCGTGTCTTTCTGCACAGTTCTCTGTGGTTAGTTAATCCCACTATCTAGGATTAAGAAAGCTCTCAGAATTTGTGTGTTTTGTTTGTAACTCTTCAGTAGGTAGCTTCTTTGTATCTCAGTTCCTTCCCCCCTGCAAAAGAGAGCCTAGAGGGAGGAGCAGTATGTGTATATAAATACACGAGTATTTACTTTGAATGGAAGACAGAGGGAGAGGAGGTTGTCGATTTTGGTATTACAAGTAGGAAGCAGGTCTGCAAAACAGCCTGTTGGGATATGGAAATAAATTGTACTCTGTTATTCATACAACAAATACCTATAGCTACTTGTGCTAATTGACAATCTTTTCTCTTCAGGTTGAATCTGAGAATGCTGACCTGAAGTTGCAGGTTGTTTTGGTTACTAAGGAACGAGATTCAGTAATTCAGACAAATCAAGGACTTCAAACCAAGCTGGAGAATCTAGAGCAGGTGCTGAAGGTCAGTAGGAGCCATGTGGCTGGAAGGACTGTCCAGACACTTAGTGCTGCTTTTGGATGGCACAGGTTGTCTCTTTGCTTTTTTTTGTCCATTCTTTTGATTCGGTGCTTCCAATGGGGATTCTGCTGTGCAGGATCCTGCGACGTGGCCTTCCAAAGGGAGCAGAGGGGCTTGGGAAAGGCTGCTGCAGGGATTTGGGTGGAAGGGGAAATAAGGTGGCGATCACTGATTGAAGGATTCTCTCTGACTGTGTTGCTCTGGCTTGTGACAAGAATTTCTTACTTTCTCCTCTGTTTAGTGATGATGTGAAATACAGGCCATGTTTTGACTCCATGGCTCATGACAGGACAATATTTCTGTAATGTTGCCCTTAAACTGTGAATTGTTCTGCAGCACATGAGAGATGTGGCTGAGCGAAGGCAGCAGCTGGAAGCCGAACACAAGGAAGCGCTGCTAGTCCTGCAGGAGAAGCAAGAGGAAGTCAGACGGTTGCAGCAGGTATGCAGCATGTGAGAGAATGGCCATTTTACTCTCTGAATCCCTGGAAAGAGATGGGACTTCCGCACCTTGTCTGCTCAGAGGGGCGGTGCATGGAGAAGGTATATGTGAGTCTACTAGATAAAGTAACCCAGGGAGTAGTGTCTGTGTCTAGGGGAACTTTGGTACCTAAGCAAATTGAGGGGCTTTTCTCATGAATGGGAGTTCTGATCTCTCACTGCTGTTTGTCCTAGAAGTGGTAGGCTACTTTCTAATTTACTCTGTCTCTTATTTCTTAGGCACAGGCAGAGGCAAAAAGGGAACATGAAGGAGCAGTACAGCTTCTAGAGGTAAGAAAAAACAAAACAAGATGGTTTAGTGGCTGCAGATTTGGTATCTTTTGTTCCTAATGTCAGTTTTCTTGATGCCCTGGATTTTATTGGTTCTTGAGCAAAATGTGATAAAGTATTGATTTGACACAAAATGTTGCTGCTGTGTACAATTATTAGTTGTGCTGACAGAGTAGTCACTGGAGTGAGAGTTTTCTATGGTTAAATCCTAACCTGCTCAGTCCTCAAATAGGTTATTTCATTCAGACTGTGCCCAGCAACTCTTTCAGGGATGCGTTAAGTAACCAACCTCAAATCTGCCTGCTCCATTTCCAGGGTAATCTGCAGGGAGGAAGAATACTTGTGTCCATGTTATTTGATATTTCTTTTGTGTGTATAGGCTCTGTGCTTTTTGTTAGGGAAGAGAGGAGAAATGTGACCTTTGCCTGAGGATAATGGGTGATGAAGTTTGAGGCAGCGCCGTTATCCCATTTGCTAGTCTGGGACCAGCTCTTTGAGCTGTGTGACATCTGCGCAGAATGTGCTTTGCTGTGGTAGCAGACAGCTTAATGATGCAGGCTAGCAAATGTGATAAGAACTGTTTTGGTTTTGATTTGCACCGTCTCAGTGTTTATCAAGATGACTTATGAGCAAACCTTGGCTGTGGATTCCTGGAGCTGCAAATGCAAAGCACCAAACCCTGAAACTTGGTGTGATAATTTGGTGGCTGCCTGAGAGTGGGGTTCGGTGTGATGGCACATGGAGCAGCTTCTGCTCTTTCTGTCCACTGAGGTTTTCTGAATACTAAAATATCTGAGACAGAGCAGAGCACCTCATTGTACACCGGGACATTGAGATCTCTTACTAATGCGGCCGTGGCCCTGTCTGTAATGGTGACATACAGTCAGAGATGGCAGCCTGAATTGTGTTTGTACACCACTGTGCAACAGCTCTGTGGTTGTTAGGAGCCCAGAAGAGACAAGCAAGATGGTGAGTGTCCTTGATTAGTAAGATTGCTCCATGGCTGCAAATGGCATCTCCTTTGAGTGGGCGTGACCTGTATCCGAACTGCAGATCCCGAGAGTGCTGGGCTCCTAACTAGCTGGCATTGAAATTGTTGCAAGCTGGGTGAATATAGCAGGGAAGTGACATTGTGTATTGTCTCATTTCCATGTTTTTTCTGGGATGTCTGCTTTTGGCTGAAGAGACGAGATCAGGGTTGATATGGGTCTTAAGTCAGTTGGTATTTAGCTGGCTTCTTAGCAGCCTTTAAGGGAAGGGACGTTTGATACTTGGCAAATGTTTTCTGAACTAATTCATCGAAGGACTGGAGCAGCCTCTTAGGTTTAAACTAGACATCTACCAGTGCTGGGGAAGGAGGGGGCAGTTGTTTTGCTCAGTTTGAGTAGCTGGTTGTGCTCTTCCACTGCCTCATCAGTTAAATATTCTTGCTGTCATATTACTGATACAGAATTGCTTTATAAGTTAATAACACCAGGTGGGCAAAAGAAAGAGAAATTGTCATTGAAAGCTAGTTTAATGTGGAGTGACAGTTGTTTAAACAACTGAACTATAATCATAGTCATTTCAGAATATCAGCGTAGTGGCCAGATTAGGGGTTTGGACCCCAATTTACACCACATGTTGTCATTTTAGATGTGTTTGGATGGCTTTTTGATGTACTATTAATGAAGAATGGGTGTGGTTCGTCTCCCATTTGGAAGAGTTAAGTCACATGATCGTCCTAAGTGGCATCTCCCTCTTTGGAGATGTTCAAAACTCAACTAGACAAGGCTCTCAGCAGCCTGCTCTAGCTGACCCTGCTTTGAGCTGAGGGGGTTGGACTAGGTGATCTCCAGAGCTGCCTTCCAATTTCGGCTACTGTGTAGCTCTATGGGAAATGATGGTGGCGAGCAGAGGTAGGGATGGTTTGTGTGTGAGGAGATGCCATGTGCAGAATGACCGTCTCTGCTTAGAGAGAAAACCTTCAGGGTTATGGTCACGGGGATGAAGGAATTTAGTAGTGGTTCTGACATACATGAGACAAGGTCTCAGCTGCCTTTTGTACTTCACAGATGCCGAAGGCAACAGCCTGCTTTCAAGAATCCAGTGCAGAATTTTGTAGAGTAATGTGATGAACAGACCTCAACTTTGCTTGTTTTCCCTGACTTAGGAGCAGGGAGCATGACTGAGCATGTCTGCTGCCTGAAATCATGTCAAAGCCAAGGTTTGAGCTGGACCTTGATTCCCAGCACTGTTTGGTCTCAGACCTGGGGAGTCTGTGCACAGAGAGTCCATTCTGTGGTAGGTAGGGATGGTTGCAATGTGCTGGGAAAATAAAGCTTGATATTTAGCACTTAAATTCATTTGCTCAGAGCATATTGTGATTTAGAGGCCCTCAAAAAGTGCATGGTTACCTTATTCATGCATTTGGTATGTGGGATTTGGCTTTTGTTCAGCAAGCGGATGCTTGTATGGAGCTGGGAATCTCAGTATGGGACAAGGCAGACACTAAGTCAGAAAGAAAACAATCTCAGTCCAACTGAGGGTTGGGTTATCTTTCGCAGGTTGTTGATTTTTGGCTAGTGTAACTGCTGATGTGGTTTTATATTTCTTTTTGCTTTTCTCCTTGCTACCAGAGTACTTTGGATTGCATGCAGGTACTGCAATAATCCTGTCAAGCAGGACATTTTTCTCCTCTGTCCTAGCTCTGACAGTTGCTCGATATTCCTGTCTTAACTATACTCCAGAAAAGATTGCAAGAGTGTCCCGTCTAAGAAATAAATATAATTAAAGGAGCTACCACTGTAAGTTTGATAGAGCAGCTGCTTTTCTGTTTAAATGCTTTGCTTTCTCAACCAATTAGAATTTGGAGCTTTTATTGGCCTTTTCCAGATTTTTCAGATTTGTCCAACTGTGTGCCTTCTCCACACATCACATACATTTGAAGGTCTTTTGGGAACTACTTGAAGTCCAAGAGTGAAGCTTTTCTTTCAAAACACAAAAGCAATGACAACATTGCAAGTGAAAGAGTCATGGAGAAAAATACAGGTCCTGCTGGCTTTGTCCTTGGTTGGAAGACAGGAAGCAGAGATGGTGAATAATAATTTTCACAGAAGAGGTAGTAACTAGTGAAGTAATGAAGTTATTACAGTCTGGGAGCTGTGCTGGTTGGCCTATTGACAAAAGATTTGGAATAAGGGCTTATACTGAAGTGACGGGGTTTGTACCTGACAGAGAACAGCTTTTGGCAGTCATATTTAAATCTGGCTGCAAAGAGCTGTGAGAAGGTCTCGTGAATAACGGGGAGATTAAAGGACACGTCACACTGACTGGGCAAAGGCATGCACACGGAGGAGAAGCAGCCATTCCTAAACATGCGCAATGGGGGGCTCTCAGTTACCTCTTGTGACAGGAAAGGCAGTGTTTGAGGTATCTTTTTTTTTTTTTAAATAAAATCATCTCACTTCATAGCCCTGGTCATAAAGGCAAATACAGTGTTGGGAACTTTTAGAAAAGGAATTATTTTCTTTTCCAAAGAAAGCCAGAGGATGTTATTAGGGTATGCACAAATCTTGTAGAAGTAGCGCCCCCATCTATGTGGAGTTATAGATGTTCCTTTAATCCCAATCTAATTTTGGAGTTAGTCCTGCTTGAGCAGGAGGTTGGACTGCAGACCTCCAAGAGTTCCCTTCCAGCTATATTATGATTCTCTGATCTCAAAAACATGTAGCAGAAGATATGGAGAAATGTAGCAAAGGATGTCTGGGTGGGGAAACATCTTCTGTAGGAGGAGAATTGTAATAGAGCAGCCAAGGAGAGTATCTAAGAGGACAGGGCTGAGCTGGTGGTGGTTGTGTCTAGCTCAGTGAGGGAAACCAGAGTAAGTTCCTGAACTGGTGGTCAACTTGATCCCTCCAAGCTCTGCTCCCTGCTCTTGCAGCCTTTTCTGGTAATCACGCTACTCAATCTCGGGTTGGTGTGTGGCTCGTCTTTCTTCCCCTTTTGGGTTAGACACAGACACAAAAGTCTTCTCTCTCTTCTGTGTCTGGGGCTTGATTCTTGCTCGTTCTCTACAGCTCCTGACCTTGTCCTTGGGCTCCTCTTCCTTATCCCCCAGCCTCCTAGTACTGCTCTGGAAACTTGCTGCTTGCCTAGCCATGTGTGAACCTCTGCGAGTAGTCTGCTAGTCTGCACTGTGTTGCAGAGGAATCCTGTATGGCATGACCTCAGAGACAGGGAGATGACTGAGCAAGCGGAGAATTGCAGACACTGGAAGTTGCTCATGACGTGTAATAATCTCTTTCAGTTACTCCTTGCCAGACTTCAGAGACTTCACGAGGCTTCACTTAGAATCTGAGATCTTCCAGCTGCTTGATAGGAAACAAGGGATAAAACTGACAAGTTTAATACAGATATTTTACGCTAAAATAAAAATACACGTACACTCAGAAGTTGGTAGGGAGCGGGCTAGAAATATTTTGTAGTACTCTGAGACAAGAAAGAAAGCTTTTTCCAGGTCAGAAGTGTTATTTTTAGAGCTGCTTAAAAACACACTTTCTGCCTCATGGAGTATTTCAAAGGCATGATTTAATTTTTGAGTTGGAAGGAGAAAAAGACATTTCAAAAAGATTTCATAGAAGGGAAAATTTTGAAGAGCACGCTGCAGTCATCTGTTTTGATGTGCCTTACCTACGCAAAAGGATTAGATGAGTGACTATAAACCCTGGTGTGATCTCAGCCCAAAGAGAAAAAAGGGAACGAATGTCACCTTGTGCAAGGCAGAGCCTGCAGCTCAGCCAGATGCACTGATGCCAAATTAAATACCTTCTGCGTGAACTCAGTTGAAGAATTTGTGATGAGATGAGAAATTTGCATCTGGCACTGATACTTCGTGTCTACTTATTACTTGAAGGGCACGAGCAGGGTCTACGCAAGAAAACTGTCGAGGAAGCTAGAGTAAGCTGTTGTGTGGTGGCAAGAGTGAGGAGAGAGAAAGGAGCAGTTGTGTTCTCCTGGGAATATGCCTGCAGCTAGGGAGGGTGTGGGGATGTGCAAGGACAGCCAGGACTTGGCAGTATTTTGGAATGAGAAAATCTAGAGATGGTAGAAAGAGAACAGTATAAAATATATACAAATGTTTGCCTAGTAAGAATGAGTCTTTCCCTTTCCACAGTATTTCCCCAATGCTCTCCTGCATCTCATCTCGTTGAGATGTGGCTTTCTTGTACTCAGCATGCATTTTCCTGGAGCAAGTCATCCTTGTAGGACCTGGTGGCAAATGGTGTGGGCTGCCTGCATCACACCAACGTTCTGCAGTGTGGGCCAGGGTGATGATGCTCTGTGCCCTTCGTAGTGCCTGGAAGTCCTGCCCAGAGGGGTTTGTGGGGAAGCCGTGGTAAGGTTGTAGGAGATTCCTGGAGCCTCTGGGGTGATGGAGGAGACAGAGCATTGGGAAAGCAATTCATTTTGGAGGCATGGTACTAATGCTCCAATAAACATGCAAAGCTATCTCAATCTTTTTCTTTCCAAGACTTATTTATCTTTGACACATCTCATCCTCTCTTGTACAGGGCTTGGATAGGAGATTGAAGTTCAAACTCAGCATTTCAGGGATGATTCCTAATTGAGCTTGTAGTCAGTCTCTTAATAGATGATGAGTCTCAGGTTTTCAAAGACACTCTACATGCAGAGCTGACAATTCCTATTGACCATTCCTGGGCAGGGCATACCTTTAGGTCCTTGCAGTCTGAGACCCACTCAGTTTCTGAAGAGATACAGCAAAGATAAATGCTCTTTGGAGCCTCGTTGGTGGTTTTGATATGTGTTTGTGCCTCATCTTATGTGTCTCCTGTCAGGCCCGGGTGAAAGATCTAGAAGACCAGTGCCGCAGTCAAACAGAGCAGTTCAGCCTCCTGTCTCAGGAGCTAAAACAATTCCGACTTCAAACAGGAAAGATTGACCTTCTCACCTCTACGCTGGTGACTTCTGAGCTTCCTCTTGCGCTGTGTGGCTCTACCCCAAAGCCCCACTGGGAGAAGGGTAATTGCTGGAGATTCCTGTGGTTGTTTTGATAAGTGTGCCATTATTTGTGTAAATGGAAAGGTGTAAAGTAAATAATGCAAATGTTTGCTCAACTTCTGGGATCTCTCTCTGTATCTCTCTTTCTCTCATGATTACCCATGCTTCATTTTGTGGTCACATTTTGTTGGTGCTTCTCTGACCAAAGGGAGCCCAGGGTGTCCAGTCTGTTGCATGGTTAAGTGAATCACACTTATAGAGACTTGAGTGGTTCTAAAGGGTGTTTGCTCACTGTGGGGCTCACTTTTGATCTTGTATTCTGCCTGTGGCTAAAAGTAATGGATAGGTTATTTTATTGCAGAGTCGTCTGGTCCTGCATTGCTCACTCACCAGAGCACAAAGAAGGTTCACAATGAAGAGACTGATGAATTGGAGTCATCACAGCGGGCACCTGATGCTGCTGTTGGCTCCCCAGTTTCTGCTGCTGGTTCTCAGAAACAAGCCAAGAAAGTCGAATCTCAGTCAAACTCTTCAAAATCAGAATCCATGCAGAACAGTCCAAAATCCTGCCCAACTCCAGAGGTCGGTATGGGAGTCCCCTGTTGGGCCTGTCCTTTCTAGCCAAGAAATGCATTGCAGAGAGCCCTGTATTTCCTAGCATTGCATTCATTCCCTCTGGCTGACTGAAGAAAACTGTAGCGAAACAAGAAAACCTGTAGGAAAAATGTAAAAGGCCTTGGATGCCCATGTCTGCATGCTCATTTGTACATATTGCTGCACTTTAGGTAGGAATCAACTGGGTAGACAGGTCAGATAGACTACAAACAATTCTGTAGTGGGAGAAATTACTATTGTTCAGTGTAAGAGGAGGCTTGGAAGCCACCATGCCTCCATGGTGAGATCAGGCCAGTAATGCCTGGAGAGATCACTGTGTAGAGCGTTTGACTTCAGCAACACATGGGTGTGGGAGCACTGCAGAGTGTTAGCCACTGTTTAAAGTGGCTAGTGTTTAAAAGCTACTCCACTTGTCTACCTTTGGGTGTTACAGGGTGCAGGTATTTGTCATCTTAGGACATGATGCAAGATTGCATTATGAGGAGCACACTACCCTGAAAAGGTGCTCTGAACTCTTCCAAAGATTAACTTTTGCAGTTTATATACTGGAAAAATATCTGCTGTGTGTTCCGGTGCCTGCAGTGGGTCTTCATCAAAAATACATTTGCCTTGAGGTGTGTTTCAAAAAGGCAGCTTGAATTGGTTCATTGGCACCATTTCAGACAAACACAAGGGAAGTGCATTTCCTCAGAAAGAATGATTGCATTATGTAAATTGTTGCCATTAGATGTAAAATTTCAAAATGGCAATCATAAAAGCTTGAGACAAATATCTGGAAGATGCTTCTGCCAGTAGCCACCAAATGTATTCAGGATGCAGACCCAGTTTAGGAAGTCCTTATGTAGCTCATTTCTAGCAACTGAGAGGCTATACCAGGAAGATGAGAGTTGCATGCTAGCTCTGTCTCTTCTGTGCTTTCCTTCCGCATATGCTGCTGGCTGTTATCAGAGCCAGATGTTTGGACTAGATAGAGCTTTGGTCTGAACAGGTAGGGCCTTTTAATATTCTGAAAGTACATAAATGTTATATTGAAGTATTTACACATGCTGCAGGGGAACTGCCTGAATTGCAAGAGCTTAGAACTTAGAGATCTAATGCAGCTCTAAGGTTGCCTTTGGTCACATTAGCATTTGTATTTCATATAGGAACTTAGAGGTAGGAGGAAGCGAATATACTGTATTACAGATATGTAGGGTGGAAGGGGCTTCCAGAATCTCGAGTCCAATCTCCCACTCACAGTGGGACTGCCCACCAACGCTGGCTCAGTGAGGCTACAGCTTTACTTAGCTGAGGCTTGAAGATCTTCAGTAATGTGAGATCCCCCAGCTCTGTGGAAACCTGTCCCAAGGTTGCGTCACCTGCCTGGGCAAGGAGTTTTTGCTAATTTCCACCTGGAACAATTGAAACTGCAGCTTGGAGCTGTTGTTCTTTGTGCCACTTTTTCACTCTAAAAATCATTCTTCCAGACAGTCCTTAGCCCAGTGGCCAAACTTGCCACATACATCAGCTTAGAGGACTTGTTCACTGCTGTTCAAACCCTTTGAGTGTTCCTTTATTCTGATTTTGGCCATATTTTATTCTTCATCTTTAATGTTTTTTTAGGTGGACACTGCGAGTGAAATGGAAGAACTGGATGTTGACAGCATCTCTCTAATGCCAGAGCCAGACATCCAAGGCCCTGCAAAGCTCCAGGTCTTCTTGGCTCGATACAGGTACCATGTCATCTCTTGTGCTCAATGAGGTGTTAGGTTATCTCACAATTGCCTACCTTACCCTGTTCTGTGGCATTAACCACTGTTAGGGATGACTGTCAGGTTTGACCATGTACCTTCCTCCTCTGTGGGATTTTTTTTGTGTCTTATATTTCCTCCACAAGCAAATCCTGTGCACTCAGCTTAACAAAAACATACCAAGCTCATTAGCTATTCAGCAAGCATCACTGGTTGAAACTTTTCTTTTGAAAATGATCTTGGATGGAAAATTGAGTTTTGAATTGACCCATTCCTTGGTCTGATTTCTACAGAATTGTGTAGTCTTCTCCAAGAAAATCTTATTCCAACAATTAAGAAAACTTCAGCACAGAATTCCCGAATCGAATTTTGTCTGAAATCTTTATAGTTATTATTAAGAAACGTAATAATGAAGAAGCAAAGAATAACACCAGATTTTTCAGATCACTGTTGCTGTCCACTGAGCTGCTATGGTCAAAGCCAAATACCTATTTAAAATTCCAAGAATATTGGCATATCGTTCAGCTTTTAGACTGTGGACTGGAAGGAGGAGAACTGGGATGATTCTGCAGTTGTTAGGAGTGGGTCAAATACGACCTGTGGCTTCACGTCCTAGTTTTGTGCCCATGAAGTCTTGCTCAGCTCAGAAAAGATAGCATTGTTTTGGCACGCTGAAAACTGAAGAGCAGGAATTGGCAGTAGATGCTTACAAGGTTTTTCATGAGGCTTTTTCCTCTGTTAGGCCCTCTGATCAGCTTGAGGATCTGTGGATAGGTACGTTAGAACTACCTGGAGCCCAAATACTATCACCAATGTATTTATTTACCACTTAAATGGCAGTCCAAAAGCACATTCAAAATGTGGAGTTACAGCACTGGGAGTTGTATAACTTGGATCCCAATGACTGGATAATTATGTAGAAAAAGGCTAGAAACCTTTTCTTCATTCATATGTAACATTGTTCTTGCACAAATCAACTCGTTCTTAGGGTTTTAAACATGGGAATTTTGTGATTCTTTGCTGTGCTTATCCGTGACAGTTGTACAGCTGGTAAAGTATGCTTTACATGTTTTGGGCACTTTGAATCAAAGTTGTTATGTGCATGAAATGTAGAGAGCTAAGTACATTTAAAAAAAAATTGAGTGCAAGTGAATCTAAGGATGTCTAATTTAGAAATGCAGAATCCTACAACTTTTTTACTTGATATATTCAGGAGAGCAACAGGCACTCAGGTAACGGAAATCTTTTAAAAACACTTTCTTGAGTCACTCTGATCTGTTCCTTCGGATGTCACAAGACATCTGTTCTGCCACTCAGAAAAGCATTCCTAGCTGCTATTTGAACATGGAGCAATATACTGTTAGTTATATATAAAAACATGAACTGGAGTCTTGACCTTTCTCTGTGGAATTTGCTGCTTGCAAAAGGTAGGTGCAGCTGAATTGTAAGCTGATCTAACAGCACAGCTTGAAGGTGTTGCTGTGAAAGTTGCTGTATGAAGTAAGTTTTCATATTGTGACTATTTCAGCTACAATCCTTTTGATGGACCTAATGAAAATCCAGAGGCAGAGCTTCCACTGACAGCTGGAGAGTATATTTACATCTATGGAGACATGGATGAAGATGGCTTCTTTGAAGGTGTGTTCTAGTGGAAGTGGAATGTGACTGAACTGCTGTGGAGATTTGATCTCTTTTAAAAAAAAAAAAAAAAGCAAAGAGGAATTTAGTGAATCTTACAAGCTCAAGATAAATGTTTTCTGTCCAAAGTTAGTTTGGTAGAGGGGAGATTCTGTTGGAAAAGAGTTTATTTGTGTCATGATTAAATTAAGCTTGAAACATGAAATCCTGGTCTAGTGAATTCAGTGAGAATTTTGCCACTACTTTCCTTGGAAAGGAACAAGTTTAGCCCATGGGTACCATCTGCAGGTGGTCTCTTACCCTTTTTCCAATGGCTGCATACTGAGCCAGGGACTACAGCCAGCTGATAGTCTTGGCTACCTCTTGCTCTTTTGGGCATAGTAAGGTGTAAGCTAAGCAGTCCAAACCATGGTCTTTATCCTGTTTGTTGTTATACAGTGCGTTTCTCTTTTGTCACTTTTGAAAACATGGTCCTGGTTGACTAATAGAAACTAGGTATTCTGGACTGTAAATTTGTAATGAAGTTTCTTTGTAGAGTTCGCTTGCTTACGGGGATCTAGGGTCGTGATTTATTCAGGTGCTTTGCAAGAGCTGAGGCAAATGCATGCCATGGTGCACTGCTTGCTCTTTGACTGTCTGGCTCTGTTTCTTTCTATTTCCAAGCTTCTCATGTATTTATTTGTTTGTTTGTTTATTTTTTAAAGAATAAAAAGGTTATTCTTTACTAATGTTTTCTGCTTTCCCTGCTTTCAATTGATTTACCGTAGGTAGAGTTTGAACGTATGCACAATTCCTACACAGTGTTCATTTGACACTGATTTGATGGTTCTTGCACTTATCAAGAGTGCTGTGGTATTAGTCATGGTCCTTTCGAGGCGTCTTTATTACAGAAGCTAGCATAACAATGGAGGGAACTAAAAAGAAGGCCAGAGCTGAATACAGGGCTGGATAGATGGACTTCCATGAGGACGTACTATGAAAACCAAAATCCGTGTGGCTGGGAGAAGACATAAAATAGTTTGCATAGTTTGGGAAAAATAGAAAAAGACCGTAAAGTTAGTACAAGAGCTATGATGAGGAGCAATAGGATAATGAAGAAGGAAAAATGCTTAAGCTTAACCCTTAACTACACAAAACACTCTCTGGATAGTTGACTCTGAAGTATGTAGCGCAGTGAGTTATCACACTGTGGACATCAGGGTGTAACGAGAGCAGCTGTAGGAAATGGAGCAAACTTGCCCAGGGATAACCTCCCAGAGCTTTTTTCATTTCTGATTTCAGTGCAGTTTTGACCTGGCATAGACATTGTCACGTTGTCTTCACAGATGGGCTGGAAGGTTGAACGGTAGGTGCAGTGGTAACAGGTTTCCTGTTTTTTGTTTAGGGGAGCTGATGGATGGCCGGCGAGGGCTGGTCCCCTCCAATTTTGTTGAGCGAGTTTCAGATGATGACCTCATGACGTTTCTGCCTTCGGAGCTGAATGATCTCACCCATAGTTCATACCAGGAGAAAAGTTTTGTCAGTGCAAGCACCAGCAGTGGAGATAAGAGTGATTTCTCCATTGAAGAGAGTAGCATCAGTCCGTTGGTCAGTAGAGCAGAAGGAGACCAGGAGGAAGCTGTTAGTCACACAGCAGTGCCTTACCCAAGAAAACTGACTTTGATCAAGCAGCTTGCCAGAAGCATAGTTGTAGGCTGGGAACCACCACTTTTGCCAGCTGGCTGCCCAGACATACAAAGCTACAATATCTATGTGGATGAAGAGCTACATCAAAACGTGAAGAGTGGCTTTCAGACCAAAGCAGTGATTGAAAAGCTGGATTTAAAGACAAAGGCTTACCGTGTGTCTGTGCAGAGCGTGACAGAGCAAGGCAGTTCTGATAAACTGCGATGCACTTTCTTTGTGGGGCAGGATTTTTGTGTGGCACCGACTATGCTGAAAGTCAGAAGCGTCACTGCCACGTCAGCAGAGGTCACGTGGCTTCCCTGCAACAGCAATTACAACCACGCAGTGTATCTCAATGGGGAGGAATGTGACATAACAAAACCGGGGGTCTACTGGTACGCCTTCCGCAACCTGCAGCCGAGCACTCAGTATGTTGCCAAGCTGGAGGCCCGGCCTTTGAAAACACCTTGGGAAGAGGCCCCAGAGGGACAGGAGCAGAACTCAGCTGTGATATACTTCACTACCCCACTAGCAGGTATCAGAGCAGTCATGCCCATTGCCTCGGTGCAGGGAGTGCTTGGGGCAGAGAGCTTTGTCAATACTTTGCTGTGAAACCTTGGGGTGAAGGGAAGTAAGGTTTATTAGGATCCAAAGCGTGAGATGCTGCACTGTTTTGTCTTAATGTTTTTCTTCTTTTATTTTAAGAATTTATTACCTCTTCTGTTTTCATTTGCTCTGGGAAGAAATCCCCTTTGCTAATTTGAGCAGCATGACTCTTGGGGCATGGATGATCTGGTTTGCTGTGACCTGCACTTACCTTGCTCTAAGGGTTGCTGCATCTTGACCTCAGCTACTTTTGCAAAGTTTTGTTTTCTGTGCATTAATGCTTTCACAGAACAAGAGCACCTTATTTGCTCTGGTTTTGTCTATCACTTCCCAAGACTGGCATAGCTATTCCAGTGCAGTTCTGCAGTAACAAGTCTGGTGTGAGAGTTTTCTTTTTGATACAAACCAGGATTTAGTTTAGTGCTATGCTGTAGTGAAGTAAGCAAGAAAAAAAATCTGTTTATTTTCTCATAGGCACACCTGATGCTCCTCTGGATGTCCAGGTAGAAGCTGGTCCCTCGCCAGGTATCCTCGTTATCAGCTGGTTACCTGTCACAATTGATGCCGAAGGATCTTCCAACGGAGTTCGAGTCACCGGTTACGCCGTGTATGCGGATGGACAGAAGGTATGGTGCCGATGCTGTGCAAGGCTGATGTTTATGCGGGTGGGTGGTTGGAGGCTGGTGCAGGGGTAACAGGGCAGTCTCAGAGCCTCAAGACCTGGAAAGTAGCCGCTGACTGTACAAGTCAGCCAAGGCACGTGATGAGTGTTAATGTCACTGCGGTGTTCCTGTGACCTGGACAGGACTGAGAGGTACTTTATGTATTCATGAGAAGTAATGAAAAAGGAAGACAAGGCCATGCTCTAAAAAGTGAGGAAAACTTTTTTTACTGGGAGAGGACTTTTCTAATTAATACATCATTAGCATGGTGCATGGGGGCCAACTTTGCTGCAGGTTGGTAACTTAGGGCAGGTCCAGGCTTGTGGGATCTTGGGTGGGGACACAGTAACTGCAGAATGCAACCGTGATGGTTGCACTGTTTTGTGCTGGCATCAGTAGGGAGATTCTTCATTCCTCATTAGGGTGCTTAGCTTGTTAATTTGATTCCAGTCTCTTCAGAACATAGTAAAAATTCCTTGCTGTTGACTATCTTTTCCTGTATGTTTTTTATCCTAGTGTTACAGTGTCTTCCTTTTGCTATGTTTCTGGTGTGTCCATCTGAAACATGGGTGGGGAAGAGGTGTGATGGTGCTGCCTCACCATGGTGGTGCCAGTAAGCCCCAGGGAAGTTAATAACTCATGTCTGTTGGTGCTGTTATACCCAAAAGCTGTGGTTTGGTTAAAATGAAGAGTCATAAAAAATGCCATTTAAAAACAACAAATTTTCTCATGCTCTCCACAAAGGACGTGGATAGTGACAAAATACAGAGAAGGGAGAAAATATGGAAAATCTGAAAATATGTGGTAAAATGTGGAGAAATATGGGAAAGGCTCCAAAAAGCTTGAGTTGATTCATGATCCAGTAAGCATGCAAGGAGGAGGCAATGACAGTCCTTGGTATGGAAAGGAATGATATCAGAGAAGGGACAATACTTGGGCTGTTTGTTTTGGCTGATGTACAGCAAAAAAGACGTCCATCCAGATTTCTGAGGCGTTCTTGATATAACTAAACAATAAAAGTTTTTGTGGCAGGACTCTTCACTAGCAAAACAGGACAGTCAGTGTCAGCGTCCTCTGTCTCACCCTAGGCACTTGCTGGATCCTCAGGGAAGCGGTGAGTTTCTGGGGACACCCTTTCAGGACAGCACCTTCTGACTGTTTCAGAGTGAGAACAGCAAGAATCCACAGGGAGCACCCTGCTTGTTGTCTCAGCAAGTTGTCACTTCTGTGGGCATGGGCAGAGAGAAGTACACAGCCTTGCCACCACTTGAGTCTTGTCTCTGAGCTGTGAGGAGTGAGGTGTAGTTCTCTAGCCCTTTCTAAATTAGGAACACATGAAGGCAGAGGTACACAAACACCTGAGGGTCCAATATGAATATTAATGAAGAACCTCCAAGGATGTTCTGTATTGCAAATGGCCTGTAGTCTTCTGCGTGCATGATGTTGTGCCATCAGCCATGGTAGAGGCAAACCACAGCTGTTTAAAGGAGCTCAGTGCAAAACAGAGTGGTGCTGTGTTGGATGGTTGCTGTTTGTCATGTTTGTCATATCATGTTCCTCAGCACAGGTCAAAAAAAGGAGTATGGAAAGGTTTTGCCAAGGCAAAGGAGAGGCCAAAAAAGAGTGGAGTTTTAACGCAAGAAGCGTTAACACCTGGCACAGAAGGGAATATAGAAGAATTACTTTATAATAATAAAGAATATGATATAATAAAGAATAGAATAATAATAAAGAATTACTTTATAGAACATCCGATTTCTCAAATATTTACAGTAACAATTTCTCTTTACTGTTTGTTCTTCCCTGATACTGTGCAGAAGAGTGGGAATCCTGCATTCCTGCTGTCAGGAGCTTTGGGAACAGTTGTTAACTTTGGGTTCAGGAACTGCCATTCTCAGCAGGGCTGAGCTGTGCTCAATAAATAGCTGCTTCCTGGTTCTTTGCTTGCAGGCAATAGAAGTTACTTCTCCAACAGCCGGGAGTGTCCTTGTGGACTTGTCCCAGCTTCAGATGTTCCAGGTGTGCCGGGAGGTTTCTGTGAGAACAATGTCTCTGTACGGGGAGTCGGTGGATTCAGTTCCAGCCCAGATTTCCTCAGACTTGCTGAGAGCCTCTCGCCGCTCTTCACCTTCAGATTCTGCTGTTTCT
The DNA here is from genome assembly GCA_013399115.1 of Anseranas semipalmata. Taxonomy (NCBI): domain Eukaryota; kingdom Metazoa; phylum Chordata; class Aves; order Anseriformes; family Anseranatidae; genus Anseranas; species Anseranas semipalmata. The sequence continues at coordinate 179,600 of VXAA01002070.1, forward strand.
AGTACTTTTACCTCTAGACTGCCCTGTGGAGACTCCAGGGGCTCTCTGCCTGCACGCAGCCCACCTACGCACCAGAAGGTTGCACTCCTGCTTCGACAAAAAGTTCCCACTGATAGCTCAGATGCCAAATTGACTGATCATTCGTCCAGCCACGATGGCTCAGCACGATCTCTGTCAGAGAAAGCCTCTTCACCACTGCACCTCTACTCTCCCAGTGCTTCCTTGGTGCACACCTTAGGCACTTCCCCAGAGGGATCGGACGCTGCACGAGACAAGAAATGCCTGACTGTGCCTCCTCAGCAAGCTGGCAGCGCAGTGCTCCCCGGTGAGGGCACGGAGCCTGTCCCTTCAAGGGAAGCAGAACTGAAAGGCCCAGGTGAACAGACGGAGATGCAGGTAAGTGCTTAACATCTCATGCCCAGTGCCTCGTGTGCTGGGAAGGAGAATGAATCATTCTGGGGAATGGAACGACATGCTGCTGTTCGTCTTTCTCCTCTTGTGACACACTGTTTTCTTTGAGCCATCATCCAGTGGTTGACAAACCAGCAGGGAGTGTTGGCTGCTGCTGTGTACCTGAAAGAGCAGATGAAATTCACTGCTTGATTGCATGTGCGCAAGCGTACAGGAGTAGAGTCAGGAAAGCAAGAATTCCTCAGGGCTGGATGGTGAAAAGAATGTTCCTACTTCTTGTGCTGTAAATGTTAGTCGGGCATTGCTGTGGTCTCCAACTTGCAGGAGTCTTCTCCAGTCTGGTGGACTTGTGCAAAGCAGAGTAGGCACTGTAGCAAGAAGGAGCACCTTAGTGGACTGAAGTGGCTCAGTCTGGAGAAGAGCTGGCAAGCTGTCATGGCATTGGGTATTTGGAAGCCTGTAGGGTAGATGAGTGGTTTCAGGGCTTTTTTAAGACAGTGGTGAGCAGTGTCTAGGAAGCCTGTGAGAAAAGGGGTGAGTTGTCTTTAAGGTGCTTACTCTGTGACAAGAGGGAAGTAGACTCTGTTGGTGTGTGATGTAATATATCAGGAAAAAGGATCTTTTTCCTAGTCTTACCTTTGACATTGACTGGGGGACTCACGAGAGTGCTTCAAACGATCAAAGTCAGCATGACTTTATTAATCATGGCAGTGTGAGTTTGCAGAGGCTCGAAGTTAGACAAAAAGAGGGGAAGGCTTTTGATAATTGCTGAAACATCAGCAGCTGTGTGGGCCCAAGACCAAAGGCTAAATACACAACAGAATTGAGATGTTAAATCCAAAATTGCAATCGTCATTCTTCATCCCCTGCTCATTTGCTGCTCATGACAATTCAAGTCAATCATTTTGATTCATTTGCCCACATTTAGATGTCTAGTGTAGATGGTTACACAAGACTGGGCTGCTTTGCCTCCTTTGTAGTCAGAGCAAAATGGGTGCTTCCAGGATGCAAATCATCCTTCTTGCTTGAGCTGTCTTCATTCAGCTGTCACAAAGAGAAACAGGGCAGAAGGAGTCTAGCTGTCAGATTAGACATGATATCCAGACCTGCCTAGCTTTTGCCTGAGCCCAGGGAGCATTTAGAAACTAGGCTCTGCAGCTTCTAAATCTCCTCTGGAGTCTGATCCTGTAAATATTTTCAGTGTGCCTGGTACATAAGGAAAAAACTGTGCTCCGTTGCAAAATGCAATGGAGGGAGGCTGCCTTTTTTAAAGCAGATGGTTAGCAAAGGAGATGGTTGATGAAGGTCCGCCTGACTTACCCTCCTTGTTCCTGGGGTTCCACTCCTCCATCTCCTGGAGATTTCCCTAAACACCAGACTAAGTTGACTGATCATAAAAGACAGAAACACTTCTTGGGCAGAAACCAAAATTAAAAATTTCTGTAGTCCAACTAGGTGACCTAACCAGTAGTCTGTGCAGTTGTACTCTCTGTGTATATTCTTCTTCATTAAATGCCATTTTCTTCACAGCACTTACCAGCTCCAAGAAGTGCTGGGATGGTGTCCTTACCTCCAGCTCAAGCTAACCTCTAAGCTACTGCTCAGAACATTCCTTTAGAGCAGCAGAATGGGAAATGGCCTGGTTGGATAGGTTCGGCTTGTCTTGTTCTTGCTGCTCTAAAACTACTTGTTGATGTTCTTATGTGGCCTATGTGAGACACTTGAGGTGGCCAGACTTGCAGCCGGGTGCAAAGTGCAGTGCTTTAGTGGAAGGGCCTGCTTGCAGTTAATGGTAAGGAGGAGTTTGTTCCAGTTTGTTCCAGCCTTCCATGCTACAAATTGACTGCCAAAATCTTCACCCGCCGATGACACAGAATGTATTGTGTTTCAGAGTACTGGGGGTAAAGGTCCCCTTTTGGTTCACAAGTATTGGATGACATCAGGTTTATTTGCTCTCTGTCAAGAAGGGGCTGGGTGAGGGGTGCAGCATACTGGTGTCATTGTCCTCAGAACTGCTGGCAAGGAGGCCAAGGTTGAACTTTTCAAAATGTCCTTGAGAGGTCCTTTGCAGAAGAGCAGAAATAGAGCACGGTCCTGGAATGGTCCTGCAGCAGATGCTGTTATCCTGGTGATGACCTTTTTTTGGTTTGTTTCTCAGATGGAGCAATCTGTAACCAAAGCGCCTGAGCTAGAAAGCCCATCTAGCAATAGCCTGAAGATACGTATGGAGACCTGCTATACGTGCTCCGTGGAAGAGCCACCAAAAAGTCCCAGTGCTGAAAGAGAGAGAGAGGCGAAGGAGAAGCACTTGAACCCAGAGCCTGTGCCCTTCCCCAGCCAGGCTGAGGGTACAGAGGGCACCTCCCGAGATGCAAGCACAGGTGGGAGCAGCTACCAGGAGTTCCTGAGGTTGTCCCCTGGCAAGGAGGTGATGAAAGAAATGTCCAGAGTGAAACGAGAGGTTTGTTTTTTACCTTGGTCAAATTTCTGCCCATGGAGGGGACGTGGATTGTGTTTGCTATCCCTAGGATTTACAGTCTTAAGCGGTACTGTTCTTTGCAGGCTATAAAATGTGTCTGTCAGTTTTGCCGGTCCATGGACATGTTTGTGTGTGCATGTGCCAATTCCTGCACTGGGTGCTGTCCAATTTATTTCCTACCACACTTTAGCTGAACGTGTACTACAGAAAAAAAAATAAAATGGTACTTTATTGCTGAAATAGAGAGGGTGCCTGAGAGGACTGAAGAAATTTGTTTTGTTTTTCCATAGCAAGAAGAAAAAATGTCTGAAATGGGAAGACGACAGCTGACCCTTTTTGCTGAGCACAACCGCAGTTCTGACCTTTCAGATATTTTAGAAGAGGAGGAAGAAGATGAACTGTCTTCAGAAGCTCTGGAAGAGAAGAAATGGGATCCAAGAGAGCCCTGTTACAGGGAGAATGGGGAAAAGGTAACCTGTAACAGAGTGATGCTTGTGGGGAGCGCCAGTGCAGCCATCCCATGTCATCAGCTCATAGGAGGAGGTGCCGGTCTGAGCCCAGCACTCTCAGCAGTGCTTGACTAAGTTCCTGCATGCTTTGCTTTTACTCCCAGCATTGTCTTAAGCTAGTAAAATGCAAGTTCTTTGTGAGAGGGGAGGGTGTTTATATGTAATAAATGTGCCCGGGGTTTAATTAGTTGGAAAAACACACAACGTAATGTGAACGTTAGAACCCAGGGTGAAAAATCAATCACATTGATCAAGTTCTTAATATAAATGTAAGCAGTGAGCACGCAGGAGTCTATAAAATCCGCCCATCTATAGATCCTGTACCAATCCACCATCCCTCCAAAGGGAAAACAGGCATGTAATATTTTGGCCTCAGTCCTGCAAACACTCCTAAACGTGAATAACATCGTGCAGATGATTTTGTTTATTCGTGTTACAAGTTCAAACAGTTAAAGCTGGCTAGAGTGTTATAATGCATCTGCATCAGGAAATGTGCTTAAAACTGCACAACTGGAAAGTGATACGTAATCATACAAATCACGACAGTTGAGATGAATGCACATGAGGGAAAGTATTAGGGCTGTATGACTAAGAAATTTGAAAGATTTGCAGGGAATGTGATCTGCCTGTATTGCCAGAAAGCACCCTAATTTCTTTCATGTGATCAAAGAACAGCTGTAGTTCACTCATGCTGACCTGTGTGGCTCATAGCCTGCAGCACAGATGGGGTGGATCTGATGAGCATTAAATAGACAGTAGCAGAAAGTACAATGAATCTGGAGTAAATTTGCTGCTGCTTTTTTCCTTTTTGAAGGGGGTTCTGCATTGGTGGGGAGGCTGGACCTGCAGGGCAGTGTGTCAGGAGCCCAAGGAGAGCCTGGCGCCTGGAGATGTGGGGCTGCCTGGGAAGGGCATGTTGAAAGGGCTCCCAGTTGCTGGGATTGTGCTGGAAAAAAACGTGGATAAAAATAGTTTCCTTAGAAGGAGAAAAAGGGGAAATGACAACAGTCAGAAGCACTGTTCCTAGTCACTTTTTCCTAGACATTTTATTATTAGCAGGCAGGACGAAGGGTGTTGCAGACAGTTGTCTATGCAGAGGCAGAGCCTGGGAGGGAGCTTGTCCATGCATTGACCTTTCTTGCTTTCCGCTGCGTTGCTAGTTCATCTGATTGTCTTTTGCCAGAAGACCCATTGCTATCGTTTGCTTCCTACCCTTGCTTCTCTGCAGACCACAGTCGCCGCTCCATACCGCTGTGCTGGGAGGGAATCCGCTGTAACTTTGTCTCTCTTTTTAATGCATATTTCCTCTCTTTTTTTCCTTTGCTTGTCCTGGCTGTTGCTTTTCTCGGGGCTGGGTACAGATGGATCTTTGTGATACTGACAGCGATGAGGAGATTCTGGAGAGGATACTAGAGCTCCCGCTTCAGAAGAACCACAGCAAGAAATTGTTTAGCATCCCTGAAGTGACTGAGGATGAGGATGAAGATGAGGATGAGAAGTGTGTTACGGAAGAAAAGGCAAATGCTCAAGGCTCCTTGGAGATGCCTACCTACCACGCAGGAAGGACCGAGAAGCCACTCAGCATCGAGAAGCCATTTCTAAAGGCAGATGGTAGTGATTCCTCCCTGGATCTGTCTGCTCAGACCCCGCGGGAGGAGCGTACTGTTAAGGAGAGCAGAGCGGATGCTGACCATGCAAGCCCTGGCTTTGAGCCTCTAGGCTGGAGTCAGAAAAGGGCAAACTGGAACTGGGGCTACCAGGAGAACAATCCGAAGTCTGGGACTGGGGCAAGCCCCACTCGGAGCAAGAAGAAGGGAAATAATTATCGAGAGAAGATTCGGAGTCGGCCTGAGATGGGTAGGAAGAGACAAAATGATCTCTCAGAGCATTGCAGTCGTCTGCTGGGCAACTGCAGCCAGATGGGAGGCGGGTTGTACAGAGCTCCTAGCCTGAGGGAAGAGCTGAACATTGTGAGCAGCGCTGGTGGTAAGGAGGGGTTTGATGTGTACAGTCATGCCAGACAAGGCACCTCACAAAGAAACCACAGAAAAGCAGTGGTTTCAGGATTTGCAGAACCTGCTTTGATGGCAGCACGCTGCTCCAGCCCCAGGAGCCTGGAAATAGACATTGAATATGACTCTGAAGATGATCAGGATTCAACCTGTGCATCCCCCCCTGAGAGCAGGCTGTGGCTAGAAAGGGCCCAGAGCTGTCAGGGGGAGTGGAGCGATTGCTCCAGTCAATCTGAGGTTGTCCACACGGATGGCAGAAGGAACCTGACCAGACTGGAGATGATGGAAGAGCAGGGTATGGAGTGGGATGGGTATCCAAACCAGCACCTGCGATTCTTCTGCCAAGAGAAGAAAGCACTGAGGTGTGAGAGCAGCTCTGAGGAGCAGGGCCGGGAGCTGGACTGTAAGTCACCCGGCTGGAGAAGGAGGCTCGAACATCCTTGGAAGGGGATACGTAGCACCTCCTTGCACAAAAGGGTTGGGTGACTTTTCCTATTCTGGCTTTGAAGCAGCTTGCAGTGGCGTTAGCTTCCCTTCTGCTTCCCTGGCCTGCCTGTATCTTGCTTTGTTCAGTGTTGTCCAGAGAAAGGACCCTCTAGGACCGTCTGGAAGAATATCTGGGAGATTCTGTAGTTCTGTGCTGCTCCATGGCTTTTCTTGTATTAGCTGCTTCTGCTTTTCCTGCTAAATGACTGAGTGTCACCGATGCAGTATTCCTTTTCGCACTGGGTCTTCCTACCTACAGCAGGAGGCTGTGGGACCCAAATGAGAATCCCTGGTGAAATAAGCTGATTCATGAAAGCTTTGTGTAGATGATGACTGTAGTGTCATTGCCTTCCTTTGAAATGCCCTTTCCTGCGTCCTCACATCACTGGTGTCAGGCAGGGTGCCTGCCTGTATTTAGTTCTCTTTTCCAACTCCTGTAGTATTTTCAGCTCTAGAGTGTCCCTGAAGAGGAATGTTGCATTTGGATGCACTGCTCTTTGTGGAGTGCGTTTGGGCTGAGCACTGTTCATGCGAGTTGGAAGGCAGAGGCTTCTACTAACTCTCTGGTGGTTCCTGTTGCAGGCGTCTGGTAATAAAGATCCTAGGGGCCAGGAGCTGCCTAGCTCAGCCTCCTGGCAGGCTCCCAGCAGAAGAGGGAACAGGAGCGTAAGAAGAACCCAAATGCAGAAACCTGTGCTCTCTAGTCCAGGTGAGTGGGGAAGAAGGGGCGAGTAATGCAGCAGGAGAGAGGGAGACTGTTGGAAATTGCATGGGGGAGGCTAGTAGGCAGTATTTGAACCATGCAGGTCTATGGCAGGGAAATGGTGCTGACGTTATCTCTGGTGTGTCCCCTGACTGCGCCCAGGTCCTCCAAGGAGTGCTGCTTCAGAAACCTCCATTAAAGATGATGGCATTAGAATATTTGTGGCCCTCTTTGACTACGATCCTGTTTCTATGTCTCCTAACCCTGATGCAGCTGAAGAGGAGCTCCCGTTTAAGGAGGGGCAGATCCTGAAGGTAGGAGCAGATCTTAGTGAACATCTTCTACTCCGTATGGAGCCATCTCTTGTTCCAGGGACAGCATAAACCTTGGGAGGTAGAGCTTCCTCATCTTGGGAGTTTTCTTAGATTCCCTTTCTCCATTTTCTTTGTGTCTTGGTCCCTGTAGTGTAAACAGTCCTTGGCTTGTCTTTTACCTTGCAGGTGTGTGGAGACAAGGATGCTGATGGCTTTTACAGGGGTGAATGTGCAGGAAGAGAGGGATACATTCCCTGTAACATGGTATCTGAAGTCCAGGTGGAGAATAATGAAATCAAGAAGCAGCTCCTAAAGCAAGGGTTCCTTCCTGCCGACACACCAATGGAGAGCATAGGTACTGTATCTCCTTTATGTGTGTGCTGTTCTATGTGTCTTTGCTGAACTGTAGAAAGCTCAGTTGTGCTGTCAAGCTTTGTGGCCAATGCAGCCCACCAAACTGGCTCATCCCCAGGATCTGTCACCTAAACACTTGTTTAGTGGCTACAACAGTGGCAAGCAGGGAGGTCTGAGGTCTCAATTCGTACCAGACTGTAGTGCAACACAGCACTGCCCAGAGCTGCATTTGCAGGTGCCCGAGTTGGTCCCATGCTTGAAGCGTTGCGTGTGTGAACTCAGCACGGAGTGTGAGTGAGGCTGATCCTTGCTAGAGAAAGAGGAACAAAAGTTTGAAGAGCAGCTGAAGGATGCAAACACAGTTTTCACTTCTATGCTCTCCCTTGTTTTGTGAGTTTGTAAGTGAGCCTGTAAGGGTGACCCTGCTCTTAGGTGACAGAATCTGCGATGTGTGAATGAAGGAAGATGGGGAAAGACTCGTGGGGAAGGGAAGGAAGGCAAGAGCATACAGGGAGCAGACCTGGTCCTTGGGCTCTTTCTCACTCACTCCCTGAAGTACATGGTTCAGTGGTTTATGCACTGCAGCGACTTTCCCATTTCTTCCCACTCGTGTTCAGAGAGAGGAGAGGAACCTTCCCTGGGATTTGCAGCCATCACTGCTTGGGCTGTGTTAGGCTGCAGGTCAGGAGCTGTGAGCTGCCCTGAGACTGCTGTCAACATGCTGTGTCCCATCTGCCTGTCCTTTATCCCCCCATCTCTCATCCTGCGCCTGTTTCTGTACTCTCTGCTACCAGTGGCAATTGTTTGACTTCTCCCACTTGTTAAAATGAGAGGAAATTCATGTTTTGGCCAGCCTCCTTTCCCCCACCAGTTCAGCAGAGTGAAGCAGCACAAGTGTGGGTCTGATGGGTGCTTGGGGTGGCAAAGGACATGGACTGAGCTGTTCCGCTGCCTCCCACAGGCGGTAGAGCAAAAACAAAAATAAAAGGAAAAGAAGCAATCAAATTTATTTCTATTTCTCTGTATTGAGACCTAGTGTCCAGCCCTTTAGGCTGAGGGTTTAACCATGCACAGCTGCTAAATGTGGGTCCTGGAAGGTGGACCCTGAGGAGCACAGGAGTTGAAGGAGGCAGTTGCTTTCACTTTGGGGCTGTGTGCTTTTTGTCTGTTGGCCCCTCTCATGTCTAGGGGGAGCAGAGATTTTAGTATGGCTTTTTTCACACTTGCAACATTCATAATGTTTCTCTTGAGTTTATTCTCTGGTGCCCAGAGATGGCTCGATGCCTGTGGTGGCCTTTGTCCCTGTGTGGATGTATAAGGCTCTCTGTCCCCTCCCCTGTTGTGTCCTCTCAGAATAAAAACCTTAATAGCTTTGAGACTGCCTGAAACATAGTGGGTTTGAAAGTTTCCAGAACAGTGGTGGTAGTGAAAAACACACCTGTGGGTGTGTGCATGGATGGTAAACCTTGTTTCCTTAGGCAGCTGGGCTGGATATGCCTAGGTTGTTTTCCTGCTGCTGTAAACCCATATTACAGCCTGGTAACTGAGGGAATGTGAAGCATGACTTCTGGCAGCCCTCTAGTACCTTAGAAGAGGTTAGCAAGCAGACACAGCCAGGCACTTCATGATACTGCATGGCAGAAGGAAAAGGGAGAATAGTAATCAATACAGAGAGAGAGAGGTTTTGACTAAATAAAAGGAACAGATCTCTCACTATGAGGGTAATTAAGCATTGGTACGGGACCTAAGAGGTGGGGGAATCCCTGTCCTGAGAGTTTTTCAAGACCCAGTGAGGCAAAGCCTTGAGCAGCCTGGTCCAAATACAATTGACCCTGCTCTGTTCAGAAGTTTTGACGATTGACCTCCCAAGGTCCCTTCCCACCTGAGCTGTTGGCATACACCTCACCTAGCATTTTTCAGGTATTAGTTGTACAAACGCTTTATTTTATCTTTGTGATGCTGCTTCTGAACGATAAAATGCAGCAAAGTGGCAGTTTGTCTGATGTGTACTGTGGTATCACTTATGGGCAAAAATACGATGTGGATTTTTGTGTATATTTAGGATGGGGATCATGCCTCATCTGAGTCCATGGAGACTGGGGCTTTGTGCGCAGAAATCACAGTGTTTGCTTCCCAGGGGAAGCACGTCACGCCACTCTGTTGCCTGTTCACTCTTCAAGATGCTTTTCACTTTCCATTCACTGTCTGTTTCTCTTGTCTATTTATTTGCTTTTTTGGATTTTTATTAAGGAAATGGCACATTTTCTCCACCTCCACGCCGCCAAACCGTCCCTCCTCCAAAACCCAGACGCTCCAAGAAAGGTCTGTGTCACCAACTGCTTCCTCTTTGGTTTTTGCAATAGGATTACAGACTGCATTGAATTTTTACTACTTGCTTACAGGACCCTCAGATGTTTGTCTCTGTACGACTGCTAGGAAGTGGAAAGAGAGCCCATCCCTGCTGGTGTTAAGTTTTTAACAACAGTGATGTCTATTATAGTTTTGGAGCTTGACCTCTGCGTCCTATTACGTCCCTGAGTCATGGTTACTGGCTTAGACTTTTTGTTGCATGTTTGCTTCTGTTGTTTGCTGCCGTGGTCTTTGTTCTTTTTATTGTTGTTTGTCAGTTGTGTGGTGTGGTCACTGTTGAAAGATGAATACCTATTGATGAGATGTTTTCTTCCCCCAGCAGAACTGGATAAACAGGCGAAGTACAAGTCTCATCCAGGTAAGAATTGCTCTTTCTTACTGTGAGAAAAGGAATGCTACATTGGTGTGATCATAATACAGACACTAGTTCTGTGATCAAGGGCCAATCCAACACCCTGTAGTCCTCCTTCAGAGCACTGTAAGAAAATGATCATTCTCAGGAAAGAAGAGTTTTAGTTCTTTAATTTTTTGTCCTTTGACTAAACAGGGAGTGTTTGAAGGTGGAGGGCGCACATGGTTTTGCTTTGCAAGAGCAGGGAAATCTCTTACTCATCTGATGCAGCAGTCCTTAAAATCCAAGGTCCCTCTGCTTAGGTGCACTGTGATTTACTGATGTCAGGAGAGTTCAAGCCTGCAAACCCCTTGCTAACCCATCCAGTGTTGACCTTAAACATGGATTAAATCTGTAAGATGAAGGACTGGACAATTTGTGTTTTCTGTACTGCCAGGCTTTGCTTTTGAAGACTCAAAGCAGGTCTGTAAGTAATGGGGCTGAGCACATAGGTGGTTGTAAAAATGCAGTGTGATGCCTGGACTATGAGGCCTGCCCTTCCTTTTGTGCTGAGCTCTGTGCTGGTGTGGCTGGACTGCCTGTTGATGCTGTTTGGGGTCTTGCTGATCCCCTGGCACTTGGAGGATAAATTTTGTAGCTCAGTAGCAGAGCATTACATGGAGGAAAGAGAAATGTCCATTTGAGACACTGTGAAGAGACTGCTGTCTTGTGTGTTTATATGTGTGCCCATGTGTATGAAAATATAAAATACAAAACAAAATGAAACATTCCTGTTTATACAGGCAGGACACCAGGATACTGCATCTGGGAGATGTCACCAGTTCTGTGATTGTGAGGTGATGCAGGAGATCAGAAAATTGCTTTACCAGATATCTCGGGGTCCTCTAAGATCTCTTGCCCATTCAGTTTCCCCCTTGTATTCACTTTACTCACATCACTCCCAAGAACAGTGAAGAGCTGCTGCGATTTGGTATTTTGTCCTTTAACTTCCAGCTCAGCATATTTTGTTATATTTTTGTCCTCCAGGACAGAAGCATCAGGACTTTGAAGCTGAACTGCTGACTCCTCGAAGTATGGTGGCTGTCTTCGACTATAACCCTAAGGAGAGCTCTCCAAATGCAGATGCAGAGGTAACCGGCAGCTGCCCAGTCCTCTGATAGGTTTCTTTTTCCACTCTTTATTTCTTCTATCTTGAGACACTTAAGACTTTGGTCAAAACTAAGGTGATTATAGCATGGCAAAATAACCACTAAAACAGGTTGGCTGAAGTCATAAGATGTAAAGTTTGCCAGTATGTTCTCTCATGCATTCTCTAGTGTTCAGTTATCTGTGAAGAATATGAACCAACATACCCCTAATAATTTTCAGTAAGCATCTCTGTGAAGCTATATGAACATCTCATGGCCTTGTAGCATCCTGTAAGTGCTTAGACAGGACTAAGCAGCCCCTGCTGTTAGCAACTGATCCAGGGCTTCCTGTGGTAAAAGGAGAAACCTGCTCAAGGGTTTGAACTGAGTTCTGATACTTAAGGTGAACATGTTTTGGAGCATGTCTTTTGTGTTAGCTACCTGTGTAGGTCTTTGTTCAAGCAAGAACACTTAGCTCCAGTTTAATGGACCAGTCCTCTAAGCTCTGGCTTTTCAAGCAGTCCCTACATAAAATCCAGACAGCAGTTTTGTGGATAAGGGTGTTTCTGATGGAAAGATTATAAAGCAGAATCCTTTATGCAAAAAAGGCTTTCTAAATTAGAACATGCTCTATTCTCTGTTCCTCTGTAGCAGCATTAGTCTACTCGGAAAGAATCTGAATCCAAACCCCTTGTTTATGTTTGCTCCATGTACACTAAAAAGAAGGTATGGCCAAGATGTGGCACAGTACAGGTAATGCTTGCCACACAATTCAAATGTCTTATGAACAAGAGAGCCTACTTCTGAGGACAGAGTGTTTTGGTGGTAATGGATTATCTTAGGAGAGATACAATGAGAGCATGCATCAACCAGCATCCATGTAGGTATTCACACATCTGGCCAAAGAATACTTCTGAGCCCTTGTCAACAAGATGCTCTTGACATAGTGTTTGTTAGAGGTGCTCCCCATTCACACTCCCAGAAAATTTGGTCACTTGGTTTGTTAGAAAGCTGCAGTTGCTATTTGTGAATGGGCAGCAAGACCTAGTAGGATGAGCTGTGCAGTTCTTTGTGTCTGTGAGTGAAGTTCCCTAGAAGCTTCTTTCTGCTACGACAAAGTCGTTCACAGCCAACAGTAGGAACCTGCGGCCTCAGAAGAGAAATTGAGTACTGGGAACTAAATAAGGTAAATATATCAGAAGTAGGTCTCTTACAGCCAGTGCTTCTGTGATTCTGTGAAGTGCATGTAAAGAAGCATGTCTTCAATGGGACTTGCCTATTACGCAGCCTGTTTGGAGACTCCACCTCTTCTATCTTAAAGCAGTTGTTTCACTGTAAGTGGGGGGATTCCTTCCATTAGAAGAGAGTACCTATATCTTTGGCCTTGGTCTTATGCTCCAAGGACTACATATTGGGGTGGCTGACAACAGATGGATCTGATGGGGAAGGATCATGTGTCCTGTGCAGTAATGTTCTGTTTTCAGGTCAGATCTTCCTGTTCATATGCATTCCTGCTAGTAACTAATCCCTGAGCATCGCGTACAGAACGGGCTTATCCAAGGGAAGGGGGATTTAGTGTTTATATTTTTAAAAAAATGAAAGATATTTCTGGTACTTGTTCAGCTTGTTCTCAGCACCCCTTTCTAGAAGCGGTGGTAGGTACCATTTTGAAGCTTTATTAAAATTGGTTTATGAGACAGACTTTGCTCTTGTCCTACTTTATGAAATGCTTCCTTAATGCTGAATTACAGTTTCCCAGTTTGGTTGTTCTTCTGCATTCTGGTCCTGCAACTCTTAACACAATGGCCTCCCTCACTTGTGGTGAGATTGTGCAAGCAGCTCAGGGTGACCTTGTGTTTCTGGTGAAAAATTCTAGACAGTGCTTCTCCTGTGACCATTGTTCTTTTTTGCTCATTGCAGGCTGAACTGACTTTCAGTGCAGGGGATATTATCACTGTGTTTGGGTCCATGGACGATGATGGATTCTATTATGTAAGTATTTGGGTTGGCAAGGTCCTTCGGCTACATGTGAAATCCTTGGAATCCATGTAGTTGCAGGAGAGCAGAAATTAGGGGACAAAATATTCTGCTGCTGGAACAAATTGAACACATGCCTGCTTAGTGCAGGCAGATTGTTTCTTGCAGTCCATGTTCTTCTTCTAAACCTAATACCCAAATGGTTCTGAGTTTCATTCTTGGCATAACTTGAATGCAGGTTTCCCAAAGCCTAGGATGCATCTTACTGCACATACGTCAGCTGCATCAGCATCTGCTACAAGCTGATTTGTCACCAAGGACTCTGACACATGGTCTTATCCAGGGCAGGAGGCTAAAATGTTAACATAAGAATAAAAACATATGCTGACCCCCATCCTGCCACACATCAACATATCAACTTCAACAAACACTAATACCTGCTTAATTTACTGTGGATAGCTGGGGACTGTGCCTGTCAGCAAGCTGTGTGTTAGACGTGTTCCTTAGCCCTTGGATCATCCATCTTTTCCTGCACAGAAAACAGTGTGTATTCACACATCAAAGTTGAGGTTCACCTCCAGGTAAAGTCTGGAGTGATCATTGTGAATGTTTTGTTTGACTTCCTTCATGGTGTTGGTCAAACAACATTGCTGGGGTTGGTTTGTCTCACCCAACTACCTCTTGTTGAACTGGAGACATTTTTTAGAAAGATGGCCAAGCTTGGTTTGCAGCTCCAGATGTCAGTGAGAATAGAGACAAGAGACATCGCCTACAGGACATTGTACTAGCAGTACTTCATTCTTTAAAAAAAGTAAAATAAAATACCAGAGCAAATGAAAGGCCTTTAGGAAGCCTGTGACACAGTCATATTCCAGTTGCTTCCATGATATCAGTGGAATTTTTTTGAGTTTGTGAAGTGCAAACAGGCTTCATAGTTTACAACTTAAAGGTGTCCGTGTTGCTGGAATACATTTGTCATGGCTTGCTCTCATTGTTTCTTCTTTTATGCTCCTCTGTGTTTTTCCGTTCTGAATTGTTCCACAACTAAGCAAGAATGTGAGTTGTGAAATTTACTGAGGATGCTTCCAACATGAATGTGTTCCTGGGCTTTTCTCAGGCCATAGCCTAGCATTCTCTGCACGGGGCTGCTCCTCTATTTCTCCATCTGCCAGGAAACCCGATGTGGGAACTAAGTGTTGATCTTGCAGGGAGAGCTGAACCAACAGAGGGGGCTTGTCCCATCTAACTTCTTGGAAGCTGTAACTTCAGATGGAGGCATGGTTGAAGAACTTCATTCAAAAGATAAAGATGCTTTTCCACTGAGTGCTGAGAGCCAGGTAAGGTTGCATGACTGCATAGTACAGACATCCAAGCTGTGACATGGCTGGAGAGTGGGCATTGCACAGCATGCAGCATCTGTTGGAGTCATTTAAATTATTGCATGCAGCTCGGTTCATCCTGTGGGAGCTCAGAAGTTAAGAGGGGAGCACCAGGAGCTCTTCTTAAAGATTTATCTTAGTACAACAAGAGGCGCAAAGCAACAACATTTGCTGAGGCCTCATACTCATTATTTTCTTGTGAACAAAGAACATCACAGGTCCCACCAGCAAGTTCTTCAGATGCACACAAGGGTCAGTGGTGAAATCCTGCTGCAAGCAAAGCAGTTCAGCCAGATCCCCGGACACATGAAATTCCTCAGATTTGCTCATATTCGTGCCAAGGAGTTCTGGAGTTACTGACACCTAAGCACCGATGCTCTTCCACCCATCCTGAGTTAGATATATCTTAATCCTGTCCAAGGCACTTTCAGAAAAATTCAAAACATAGAGGGGAGTTTCTCAAACAGATCTGCGGAATGGATCCACAGGCTAAGGCTTTGAGAGCAACCCACAGATGCACAGGGTTCAAAGGTTGGGCTCTCCCCCTTGCATTATGTTTCTGAAACTTTTCAAACAGATGCTTAAGCAGGAGCTTTGGGTCACCTGCCAGATTCAGTCAGTCTTCAGTGGCTGAGGCCAAAAGTGTCACACCTCCCTGGTCACTCCTGAACCTCCTGTGCTGTGGCATTCTAGAGAGTGGGAGGCAGGGAGGGACACAGTTTGGTCCCAGCTCAGATGTACTCGTCCCTGAAGCTTCAGTTCTTCTTGGGAGAAGACCCATAAAAGTGTGGAAGAGCGGGCCTAGATTGGCTTCGAGACAGTCCTTAAGGAAGTATGTGGTCCTGAATCCTCCTCTGTCAAACTCTTCGCTGGCGTCACCCTAGCTTTCTGGCTCTCTGCAGTGTCATTTGTCCTATTTTTCATGCTCTGCTCCTCCTTTACTCACTTCATGCCTCCCTATCTTCAAATGCTCCTGCAAGCTCCACCTGCAGCCCCTTCTTTTGCTTCCACGCACTTGAAGCTTTGTGGGTGTAGTGTTTGTCCCACAACCTCAATGCCTTCTTATGAGAGGAGGTGGCAGAACTGCCTCAGAAATAAGATTTGTGTTTAATAAGTTTGCTGGATCATCTTCTAAATCCAGAAGCTGTTTGGGTCCCTTGTGTTTGCCTGTTTAGGATACTCAGTCCCTTTGATCTCAACCAACAAGGGCTGGTCCATGCTGGGGAATCACAGAAATTAATGAGCTGTTACTACGAGGGTTTAGCAGCTCTGAGGTTACTCAGGTCTAACTTCCCGGGTCGAAACAAGTATTCAGAGTGTATCTTCTTCTCCAGTTTCCCTATCAGAACAATTTACTCTTCCCAAATTATCCATCTATTAGAACAGAGAGAGAGACCAAATGAGACCTGAACCAGTACAATTACAACAGATTGAATTCATAGTACAGCTCATTATGGATCTGACATTCTCTGGCATTGATCAGCAAGGGCCTGTTTCACATGTCAGGGTGTCATTATTCCAGCGTCAGCCTGGATCCCAGCAATCGTGGAAAAAAAGTCATGGTAAATAATAGGAAATCAAGCTAACCTTCAGGGTTCAGAGAGCTGTCACTTGCAAATGTGAAGTGTGTGGCTTAGCAAATGGTGTTCTATTGAAGAGAGGTAAGAGAGACCAACAAGGCTGATAAACAGAGTAACTACACAATAAATCTGTGCTTATTCCTATTTGTGTTTCTCTCTTAAGTCTTATTGGTGAGGAAACTGAGACACCAGTTTGGCCTGCCGTGTCCCAGGCTGTGCCATGGGCTTACAGGGGACCAAGAGCCTGTCTGCTCTGCTGCTGAGCAGGGAGCACGAGCTGCTCCTGCTTGCTACTCTGCAGTTTGCTGCTGCTCCCCTTCCCTCTCCCCTTTCCACTGGTGCTGGGTTCAGCAGTGGCTGACTGTTCCCCTGGACACGGCAGTTCGGCCCAGATATCCCTCTATGTTCAAGGCTGTAATTTTTTTTTCTGTGGTTCATGACTCCTTTTTTTAACAGAAATGCCTCTCAAGCATTCACCAGGACACCTTCACACAGGTCCTGGGTGATTCTGGCTTAGCACTCTTAACTATGTGCAGTCCTGCCTCCTGCTTGTGCTTCGCGGTCCAGCTCTATCTAAACAGCTTGCAAATATGAAGGGCATGTTTGCCCCCTTGTAAAAGCAGTATATTTACCCTGCTCATAACCAAGCTTATATTAGATAACTACATGTAAGTACGTTTAGTGATTCCTGAAGAGGGACAGAACCAGACCCACTGAGTTTTTGGCTGTGTCATAGCAATTACATCATCCCTACCTATGAGCAGAACACTTTATGGGTAAGGCAAGAAGGAACATGTTCTCCTATAGAAAATACACATTCTAAGACTCATCCCCGAGCTGCGATAAACTGAGTGATACAGCCAAGCATGAGGCTTTCTAAACTCCGTCATACTCCCTCCATAGAGTTTAGGAATATGCTAGTTAAGTGTGTTGTTGGCATGCATATCTAGGCAGAACACAGACAGAAGCACCTTTGCTGCTCTTGTCTGGGATGGGGTGAGTGGGTGGAGGGGTATGGAAAAAATCACCAAAGTCAGAAGATGCATGGCAGCATCTAGGGAGGTATTGTTTGAATATTCTGAAACACAGCATAGCAAAACAGTCTCCCATCAAATTTGCTGGCACCTAACACATCACTGAGCATGTGTACTCACCATGGTATCACATCAGAGCTTTGGGCTGTATGAAAGCTAGTTCCAGTTTTAACAGAAGCTTCTCCAGTGTGACCACGAGTGATTTTAAAATCGCTTGTAACTTCTTGGATTTGAAGTTTTCATTGTGTCTGTTCTTCCAATTTCCCTTCTCCTTGCTGCTGTGCCCAAGGCCTGAGACTAAGGACAATTTACTTTCCAAATTGAACTGGGGAAGGTGAATTACTAGAACTATTTCTGAGTAAATCTTAAAATGCTGGCAACCGAAAAAGGTCAATCAGTTTAACTTTCAAGCTGACATCATTTCGGCATTAGACTGAGCAGCAAAAAATGCAGTACAAAGAGTAGTATCCAAGAAGTTATGATCACAAGCTAGGGCACTGAAACACTCATGTTCACCAGCTAGGAGCAGTTTGTTTTAATGCTGTGGCTGTTGAATGAATATTTTTGCATCACTAATATGCAGTTTTTGTCAAAGACTGTTTGTAAAGTACCTTGAGAAAGTTTTCAGTTCTAATTGATTTTATGTATTTATTTCTGCCTGTATTATGCACCCATGGCGGTTCTTTTCTTCAGAGAATGAGGAAGAGAAGAGTCCAGTGATAGATATGAATGATACATAGAGAGAGAGAGCAACCATGTAAGTTTGTGTGAGAAGATCTCTTCAATTTCCCACCCAGCCTAGCCTATTAAAGGGACCTGCACTTGCAGTTTATTCCTGTTCTTGCTTGTAGTTTGACAGGCTGGTCTGGGGCTCTGCTACCAAGTCCAGCTTCAAACCCTCTGGTGGCAGACCTTTACCTGCCGAATTAGTTCTGTATTAATGAGAAGCCGCGTTCAGCACATGAAGTGCAGTTTGGAACAATTATCTGGTGGTTTTGGGGACCGTGATGGGACTGTAGGAGTACTGGATATTCAGGTTTAGAAAAGACCCGCTTTGTAATTCAGCCTTGCCATTCTACCACTGTTCAAGCACACCAGCAACAAAAGCCTTGTGTAGCGTTTGCAGGATCCTGCTCAGGCTGAGCACACCCCGTATTCAGCTTGTGTTTTTCACTTCTTGATTCTACTCCCTCCTGAGTAGAGTCCTGAAATGCCCCTGTACAGCATCAACTTAAGAAAGTATTAACATTTAGTCCCTAAAACCAACCTAGCGTGGATAATTGTTCTGTCTGATAGCACCTAGACAATTTTGGGGATGGGGGATGAGACCCCTGTTTTTGGGTGGCAGTGGGAGGAGATCTGTGTTTTTCTTGCTTTCAAACATTGTTTTCCTGAAGTTGTGCAAGTCAGCAATACCTGAGAGAGCACTGAAAACCGTTCCCTGAAAACTAACATAACTATTCTGTTTATCAACCCCAATAGCTTTTATCAGGATCTTGCCAGAGCAGTTTTTCCTTCATGTTTCTCTTAGGGAAGAATCCCTTGTTTTAGTGTCATTTATCTCTTACCAGATGGATCTGTGAACTGGTTCTGTTGCTTTTCTGCCATACAGAGAGAATATCTGCACGTGTTTGTGTGTGAGTGCCTCTGTGTGCGAAAATCTGCCTGGGCATTGTGTACCACAGCTGCGAATCAGAAGGGCTTGCAGCCACAAAGACAGGAAACTGCTAGTCATTTTCTTTTTAACAGGTTGATATTTGATAATGATATTGATACTGTGCTATCCTTATTACAGTAAATAATGGTGTCATTTGTGAGTTGGCCTGGGTACCTGCCTCTCATTTTGCATGCAGTCTTTCATGCCTAGCTCAACAGGAGAAGTTGTGTAAGGTTTGTTGGGCCACTTCAGATCTGCCCTAAAACTGTTCCACCTTTGCCAGAAAAATGGTTTCTAGCAGTGCATGGGCTCCGAGCCTTTGCTGCCCTGGCTGTGCAGGGACCTTCACATTGCTCCCATGTCCTCTGGTGCTGCTGAGCCAGACAGCCCAAGGTGTGAACTTCATACAGGACATCATTTCACAGCAGCGTAACTTCAGCCTATGGGAGGAGCAGAAATCACAGCTACTTTTCATATTCTTCATCACAGAGGAGATGCGCTGCTGAAACAGCTGTGGGGTGATAGAGCGGTGCTGCATTTGCTTGTAACCCCAGGAAACTTTAAATAAGCAAACCCACAGCACATAAAGTGTCTGTGCTATAGCTATGGCAGTGACAGTATGTCTGTGTATCTGCTTGATTCAGCAGTGTTCCCCAGGAGCTGTATGGGACCAGGACCAGAGCACATCTACTCCTGCCAGTGAAGTACAAGCAGCTGCTGCTGTGATTCTGACATATTTCCTCTGCAGGGCTCTCCTTTGCTCTTCAGTAATGCTTCCTCCCTGGGCAGGGCATCCTGCTGCTTTTGTCACTAACTCATCTTCCCTGATGGAGCTGTGGCTGCTTACGGACCTTTAAGGAGCATGCACTTGACTCTCCCTGACTTAGTGGGACCCGAGCACAGCCAGAGTTTCAATGTGCCAAGGAAGAGGGCTCTTCCTTGGCACAGCTCCAGCATCTGTCATGTTGTGTTTTGGGGGCTGCCAAGGTAGGTTCTACAGCTGGGAGCTTCGAAGATTAGTTCTGTGTCAGGCACATCAAAGCTGGTTTGTGAAAGCTGTGTGGAAGGGAAGGCAACAGGACAAGTGCTCTCCTAGGCATCAGCAACCCAGAACCTCTTCCCTGGTAAACTTCACAACTTCTTGGGGAAGAATGCCATGCCAGATCAGAAACGGTCGCTGTCTGTACACCTAAACCAAGCAAGAGGAGATTGTGGAAAGGAGGAGGCTTCTGCTGGGAACTGACCTGCCATCAGCATGTTGTGAAGAGGAAACTGAGTCCAGGACTAGGGTGCTTTATGATTTCCAAAAGCTCTTTCCAAAAGGAGCAGCATACAGTGAATGAAATGGAGCTGTGGATCCTAGTTAATATTCCAAAATGCTCAGGTTACTTAGGAACACATCAGTTGCTCTGTGCCACTTGATCCAAGACTTCCCTGTGTCCTGCTCCATCACAAACCTTTTCTCCTTTATTGGTACCACTGGAGAGAGTCAGACATTCTTTCTGACCCTCCTGTGACTAGATCTGATGGATGCTGAGCAGCCTTGCAAGGCTCTAAATTTCTCTTCTGACCATGACAAAACAGTCACTGTTGCAGAAACCTCCCAGCTTAGCCAGCCTCCTTGAACTTCTGAAGGTCTTGTGCAGCCCTTGTTCTTATTAGGTTGTTTTTCTTAATAGCCTGTCCCAGAGTGTGCTGGGAGCCCACCAGTCTCCCCTGGCCCCAGGCAGCCAGCAGGCATATATGGATGCATCGTTATCTTTCCATCCTCGCACTTAGGAGGTGCTAAGCATAGTTTCTTCAGCTGTGAAGCGGCATCTTTCATCAAGTCCTCAGTGGGGCTTTTCTGCTGTACTATTCTTAGCCCAAAGTTAAGGAATTTTGGAATGTCTGAGATCAATCAGTGTCTGGGTTGGGGTAGAAAACACTTTACTGGAAACTTCCTAACTGAGTGTGCAACTGCACGGGGGAGCTGAGCCTTGCAGGGCGAGGGACAGACTGGTATGGAGAAGGCAGGGTTCTATGGCTGAGGTCTGTGTTGGTGTGATGTCCTTCCTCAACCCTAACTTCTGCTTTTTCTTTTGTTTTCTCTTTTCCCACTCAGTTAAATCCAGATGGGTCTTTTGATCACAGCGACTTCTCACCAACTCCTCCTACTGAACCACCTTCCTGCCTTGTCACAGGCGAGCAGTGTCCAGAGCAGGCATCGCTGGCCATTCTCAAATGCAGTGACTTACCTGGTGAGAGTAAAAAGAAAAGAGGCTTCTTCTTCAAAGGAAAAAAGTTCTTCAAAAAACTTGGGTCCAGTAAGAAAAACTAACAGAGGATATATTGTTATGTATAGACTGCCTGTGCAGTCTACACAGGCACTGAAAATTCAGGAGAAGCCCTCTGCAATAAGCTGATTAGAGTATTTTCATAGGGGAAAAGTGTATATTGAATAGAGAAAACTCTTCAGTGGGTCTGTGAGCTGTGGTCTCTGCTGAGAGCCCAGCTGCAGGTGCCCACCCAGCATGGGCAGTGGCTCTGAACAGTGTCATGGCACTGAGGTGTGTGAAGCCTCAGCTCTAGGATACAGCTACGTCCACAGTAGTGTGTCCTGCTCCATGCAGCCCTCAGTGCACTGGTTCTCTGTAAATATTTTAATTTTAAAAATATCTTCTGGCTGTAAGTTAGCTAAATGGCTTTTCCCAGCAAAGCCCCAGCCCCTTAGGAAGAGCTCCCTTGTACTACACCCCCTGGTATTTCTCTGGTCCAAAGGAGGTTGTGTTGAGTCCTTTACATCCTGCAAAGAAAATTTGCACTTTTCTGTTCCCGTGAACCCCCTTTGCTATCTCTGGGCTGAAAAGTGAGTTATTTGTACTGTAAACCTGTAAATATGCAGCTGTGCCTAGGAGCATCCCACACTGCCTCAGTCATGTTTCAGCATGAGGATTCCCATGGATGAAGGAGCGATACCCAGAAGGGAGTCAATACTTCTGCCTATAGTGTGGGCTGCTGTAAGCTGCTCTTGGCTGGTTCACCTTGGCCACACACTGGCTGGGGACTCCGCCTTATTTATTTATTTAACCTACCTATTTATTTATTTATTTATTTATTTTTGTCCTCCTCTTTCAAGGTTTTATTTGGCTGTTTCAGTGGGCTGCTCCTTAGTTGGAGCATTTGGAGAGTAGAGCTGGGGATGGAGAGTTTGCAGCTATTTTCATATGAGATGATGTGTTCCTTCAGTTAAGACACATCCCTTTCTAAGCCACGGAGAGTTTTGTACTACATGGTTTCTATCCTTTCCAGTGTTTCTTTCTTTGCATGTTTCAATGGGGTACTTGTTTTGAGAAGGACAGTTACATGAGGTACGTGAATGATGCCAGCACAGTGTCCACAAATGTTGGTGATAAGGTATGTTTTTATTTAATATCAAATTTTATTATTATAAAGTCTATTTTCACAAAAATACATTTTCCTTAAAAAAGCAAAAGATTCATTGTTGCTTATTTTGGGGGGTGGGAGTGGGGGGAGTGTGGGGGGAGGATAATACCAGTCACTAACACCTTGAGGATGCATGAGGAATTTGATATGACAGTGTACCACTGCCTCCTGTGATGGACACAGTCATAAAGTTGCTGTAGCTACGAATGCTGCAAGGATTTATCAGAACATCTGAAGCAGACGTAAGAGATGATGGTCTTCAGCGACCCAGTCTCAAGGCTGGCTGGGTTTTTCTTGAGTCATGGAAGCATGTGAGACCCCAGGTCTCCTCTGCCTTGGAGTTTTCCTTCCCCTAACTGCAGGGACACTACATATAGAGCTATAAAGGATGTAAAAGTATTAGAAAGTTTCCACAGGAGGGCAACAGAGACGGTGAAAGGTCTAGAGGGCACGATGTAGGAGGAGCGGCTGTGGTCACTCGGCTTGTTCAGCTTAGAGAAGAGAAGGCAGAGGGGTGACCCCATGGCAGCCTGCAGCTTCCTCACCAGGGGGAGCGGAGGGGCAGGCACTGATCTCTTTTCTCTGGTGCCCGGTGAGAGGACCTGAGGGAAGAGCAGGAAGCTGCCTCAGATAGGCTACCAGGAAAAGGTTCTTCACCAAGAGGCTTGTCAGGTACTGGAACAGGCTCCCCAGGGAAGTGGTCACTGCACCAAAGCTGATGGAGCTCCAGAAGCGTTTGGACAATGCTCTCAGACCTATGGCTTCCCTCAGACATGATTGCTGAGGGAAGGCATCCTCCTCACTGCAGCTNATGCTGGTGGGTCCCTTCCCAGTCGGGATATTCTGTGATTCTGTAATTCCAATTTTGGTAGCTAATGCCTCCAGAAATACCCTCCATGCCATAACTTATCTTCCACCTGCCCTGCCTGGAGGAAGTTGGTTGCCATTCTAACTGAATTTACCATCTGGAGTTTCCTAAGCAAGTTGTTTGAGGTCTTTTGAAAGAAACTGTCTGTTGTTGCACTTATCAGTTCATCAGGGGATGAACCGAAGAATAAAGACGTTCAGAAGAAAAACGGCAGCTGTAACGTTCTGGTGTCTGCCCAGAGTTGGTGCCCGCAGGATGGCTCGCTCACTCTGGTACTGCCTTTGTACCTCCCAAGGTGCATGTTGTCTCCCTGCTCCCCAAGTGCATGCTGGGCTGCGTGCTACCGAATTTCACTGTTATATACACAGACTCCATTGACATGGAGTGACATTAATTCAGTTGGTTCCCCACCACCAGGCAGGCTTTACAGCAAAGCTGAGAGAAGTCTTGAGAAAGGTTGAAGACCTTCAGGTCTTGGTAGCTAAAAAAAAAAAAAAAAGCTACGAGAACCAACCAACCAAACAATGCAAGTGTAATCTAGTTGTTCTGCTTTGCACCCTCTGCTTTGAATTGCTGTGTTATATCCCAGGTGTTGACACTCTTGGTGACATCCAAAGTTCCAGTTTCTTCTTCTGCCAAACTGTGCCATCTCATAGCTACTTCCCTTCAGTCTAGCTTTGGATTCAAATGCATGGTCACCTGGGGGTTGGTGTCCTCTACTAAATTAGGAGTTGCTCCTGTTTCTGAATTTCTGTATACTAATGGAAGAGCCACTGTACTTGGGTTTGCTTTCCCCCACCTGACAGGGATGTCCACATTTCCATTCTTGGGCCTTTGGTGACCATTTATTGCATGCGTGTTCTCTTTCACTTGGCAGATCCAGTATGCTCTTCACTTCTGGTAGGCACATCATCAGTGGCAACTCTGAGCACATTTGTTAGCAGACATAATACTGGCACTGGACACTTCTTTGTGTCTCTGGTCTCCATCCCATTGAGAGCTCCTGAATCACACACATCCTCTATAAATTAAAGTGCTGAAGAAGTTGGGGAGGGGGCAAGGCCAGTGGACAGAATCATCTGAATTTTTATAAATGAGTTCCTCTGTAAGTTTTCATAGTGTCGTCTCAATTCTAGAGAAAATATCAATGTGTGGTTGGACATACTTCCCAAGGTGAACCAGAGTACCTGAGCTCTGACAAGTTCCTGAGTTCACAAAACTTATTCCAGAAGAACAAGACTTGGGTCAGCTTTTTACAGACCTCACGCAATACAAGAGCTGAATACTCTTGTACAGCTCTTATTTATGAGCTCTAAAACCTGAACTGAAGATGTCTAGAAATATGCAGGTAAGAGCTTGACCTGGGCTTGTGGATCACTGCCATGGTCCCAGAGAGTGAGGGAGGCAGTATGTGGCTCTGGGTGGGATGGAGGGTGCACAGGGAGTGGGATCATCTGTCTCAACAAGCCACTTACTGTAGGTTCCCAGTCCAAAGCTGCGTATTGTCCAGAGGAGCAGATTGCCTCTGAAGTGGAACAAAGCAGGTGAGCCATCCTGGAGCACGACTGGACCTGCAGAGCCAGGGGGATCCCTGCCATGGGCTGCTGGATGATGGAGAAGTTACTCTTGGTTTTGGCCTCATCCTAATCACTGGTTAAAATTGGGAGCATATAGCCTCTGGCCAGGATGTGAGCTTGCTTATTCTGGGGCTTCTGGCTGCTCTTGGTCCAAGTATTTCTTAAAAACACAGAAGTGCACTAGGTGTGTGAAGCTTTTCTCAGTGCTCAGCAGTCTTGTTGTTTGTCATTGCTGCTGTGCCTACTGCACTGCCAAGGAAATGCCTGAACGACTTGATGGAAAAGCAGCTTTTGTGTCTGCCAATTTTCTTCCTGAGGAAGAGGGCTGCTATTTTTTAGGCTCTTTCATGAGAATATAATTGGCTTTATATAAAGGTGCTGTGTTGTCAGAAAGCCATCTGCAGTCAGGCTTTGCCTGGCAGTTTTGAGGGGCTGATCCCTATGGCCAAGTTGTGACTTGTCAGAACCACTGTAAAGGCAGCCAAATCCTTTCTTGCTCACTGGAGCTGCAGCGTTGGAGCTCGGTAGTTGGACTGCGAGCACAGATGGAGAAGGTCATCCCTGCTCATAGAGCTATGCCTGATGGGAGAGCATCCCAATCTGGCTGTGGACCTAATCCTGATCAGTCCAGAAGGAGGTTGAACCACAGACTTTAGAGGAACCTCCCAGATGAAACTCTTTTATAAACTGTCCCTTTGGCATAATTCGAAATTGAGCTGTGATGGTCCACACCAGCCCCCACCAGGAGGGTTTGTCTCTGTCTCAACAGCATGAAAAGCTCAGAGCTACTGAGCTTGCTCCATCAGTGGTGCAAACCTCCACCTAGGACAACCACCACCATTGTGTTTTTCAGTAGGAGCACTTGGAGTCTCCCAGTGCTGTGGAGATGCCTGGTGCTTTGATCTGACTACCCCATGGTCAACAGAACCGTGCATCCCGCTGGCTCTGCCTGGGCTAGCAGGGAAAAGAGCAGCTGGATGGTAAGGAGATGTCTCTGCTCTGAGGCAACATTGCTTGAGCTGGCATGTTTGTTTCTTTACTCTAGAGGATCAGCACACGATGTCTCCTTTGCTGGTGAAGGTGGTGAGCATGAGGGCTTGGCACTTGCACTGGTGCTCAGCAGAAGGCTCAGATACAGAAAGGCCCAGATACATGGCCTGTCCCATACACGGTTATCTGGCAGCAGGTCCACAGTCTCCATGGCAAGGGGACATTCAAGAGACAAAGCCGCTCTCAAAACCTCCCACTTTTAGGATTTGTGAAGCAGTTTTGAGAGCAATTAAGTAAGTTCCTCATTGTGAAATGCAATTATCAGCACAGATACGCACTAACTGTCTCACTAGCCTTTGAAAAATCCTTATCCACTTCTAACCAGTGAGCTGCATGATACAGCAGAGTAAGCGTACAGATAATGGCTTCAAAAATCTGCCAGCTCTGCCCCTTTGCACAAGAGCAGTGCTGCGCCCGTTGTTGTGCAAGCAGCCAGTGGTGGTGGCTCAGAGAGATACTCCACTTCTGTCTCAGATAAGCTGAGCACACAGGAAGGTGTGGGGTAGGGGCACCTCCTGAGGCTCTGGTCCACCCCCTGCCCACCACGGGGCTACCTCTGAGGCCAGGGGAGGTTGCTCAGGGTCTTGTCCAAGTGAGCATTGAGTATCTCCAAAGATGGAGATCCCACCACTTTCCTGAGCCCTGTCCCAGCACTGCACCACTCCTGAGGTTGTTATGTCTAACAAGAATTTCTTTTGCAGCAACAAGTGCCATTTGCCTCTTGTCCTTTCTGAAAAGACTCCGGCTCTGTAATCCTCCCATGAGACAGCCGAATCCAATAGTGCGGTTCCCCTGAGCCTTCTCCCCTCCCAGCTGACTAAACCCAGCTAAATCATCTCTTCTTGTATGTCCTGTGCTCTAGGTGGATTTACTCCAGTTCGTCAAAAGCTGTCTCAGGCTAGAGGCCTGCAAACAGGACGTGTGCTCCACGTGCAGCCTCACCTGTGGCTCACTGCAAGGCTTGCAATTTGCTTTGCAGATTTTCTTTAAGGGTACGGCTCCACCTGCAAGTAGCCCAGCTTTGAGGACGGACACGTGTGGAGCTGCTGCCAGAGGCGCTGTACTACCACCGCAGTTCCTTGGGATGTCCCATGCAGGGAAGAGTTCAGCTAACAGATGCTCATTTAACCTGCCCCTGGTGAACACTGGCAGAGACTTGAGTGCTCTGGGTCTGTGCTGCTGAACCAAGGAGTTTCTGTTCAGAAGCACCACTGCTGTGAGCCAGAGTCCCAGTCGGGGGGAACTAATGAGCGCTGGTGAGCAGCTCCCTTGCTTCTCCCCACACCAGCTTGTTCAAGCGTGTCATTCACCTGGTCCAGCCGTATCCCATTTCCCTGCGTCATTAGCACAGCCATGAGATGGTGAGGATTTGTCCATCGGCTGGATGTGCGCTTGGACAGGGAGAGCTGGTGCTTTTCCAGGTGAGCTCCCAGGAGTACAATGGCAATTTGGACAAGGGTGAAACCCCTACCTGAGCTGCCTAGAGCTTGAACTCCACATGCTGGAGGCTGGTGGAGCATGTTCAGCCCATCAGCCAGGTGCCCCCTCCTGCTGCATCTGTGTGTGCAGGGAGGTGTGTGGCACTGGCAGTGATATTCACGGGGCCTTCCAGACCACAACAGGAACATGGGGCAGAGCAGGGCAGGGCAGGGAGGCGAGATGCCTGAGTGATGAGCAGAACAGACATCCCTTAGAGCTGGTGCCCCCATAGATACTTATGAGACTTTTTTCCAACGTTTAAGAGCAGCAAAGGATAAAGAGCACCATGGGGAAAGGAAAACTGTCCCTGTAAGACATCCCCAGGCGGAGTTCAAGACTCCCAAACCATTGCAAAGTACAGCCTTATGTCTCCCTCCTGCCAAAAACATGGGGAAGCTCTGCTTGAGCATCAGGCTGTGTGTCCAGCTGGGTGTGCAGAGCCACTCGCCTGCTGCACAGGAGCCCCCTGCTAGGGAGCTGGGGTGGGAAGCGGGTGCTGCGCTGCCTGGGCCTCACCAACCCCACAGGGAGTTCCCGAGCCCCGTGGTCAGTCCAGATAGCCCGCCACAGATAACAGCCCGCCGCAGATAAAAGTGTGGCTGTGGAGAGAGCTGTGTTGAGGACAGCAGAAGACAGCAGGTGAGAGCCTGGCCCATCGCGTGCTTGCTTTTGCTTTCACAGAGCGCTTGCTTCCAGGCTGCGGGTGGGGAGCCGGAGCTATGCCCGGCTGAGGTCTGTGCTTCCACCACCTCACTCCAGGGCCGGCAGAGCCGCTCTCGGCCCCGCCACCCAGCATGGCTGGAGGCCAGCGAGGATGGGGCTGCACCACGCTGCTGTTGTTGCAGGGAGCTCCCCCGCAGGGAATGGGTTTAGCACTGTATTTTAGGCTGAATGCTGGGCTGCTCCATGGTGGGTGCTAAATGATGCTCCATTGGCACCACCCATAGCTCTGGGCTCTGCTTCTGGTAGAACTGATCGCTTTGGAGTGGCCTTGCTCCATGCTGGAGAGAGGTGAGGGGTCAGCTTTGGGCAAAACATCCCAAAGGTCTGCATGCAGAGGACCTTGCAGGCTGATCCCTCTCCCCGCCCCGGCCCCAACCGGCTCACCAGTGGCAGCCCTCCTAACCCTGTGCACAAACTCTCCCTGCATGCTCAGGGCAGCTGCCGGGCTCCCTTGCCAGCCTTCTCCACCCTCTCCAGAGGATTTGAGTCTGTTTTAAACATACAGCTGAGGAAATAATTGTCTGCCTGCCTCTGGGGTTTGACACAGACACGGGGGAGCTGCTGGGGACCCGTTGCTCATACGCAGTGAAGGATGTGGAGTTTTTGAACAGGCCCTCTCCAGTTCTCTGATGCCAGTGTCCCCATGTGGGTTTGAGTCTCTGGCTGGGCATGGGTTGTTTTGGGATGTGATGCTGGCCTGGGGGCTCCAGACTCCCAGATATCTCATTGGGGGTGGATAAATCACCATTTTCCAACTGCAAGGACTTGCTGGGCAGCACACTTGCTCTTGGGGAGCATTGCACTGGGAAGAGGACACCCTTGTGAGCTCCCTTAACATGTTTCATCTGCAGTGTGGGGACTGATCTTTTATAATCCGATCCATGGCTTCTTGGTTCTCTTCATTTCCTGTTTTTCTTTGCAGGGATGAAGGCAGAAATCCCCTTTCTGAGGTTGCTGGTGATCCTCATCCTGTTCCAGGCACCTGTATCTTCTTCCTACGGTATTGTCCCCTTCTCGTGTTTTGCAGATTAGGAGCTTTTATGTTCTGAGTATGAAAAAGAATGAAGTTAAGTCTAGGAGAACCTGATTTACTCTCTTCTAAGCAGCTAGGTCCCAAAGAGAGCTCAGAAGAAGCATAGCCAGTTTGTATCTACTGTGTGGCAGTCCTGACAGTTTCAGGTGTTTATCAGTTAATCTCCTATCTGATTTTTTAAAATCATGTTAAAGGAGAGGTCAGTTCTCAGAACAGCTCCATCCCCATGGTACAGCAGTCCTCCCACCCCAAGCGCTGTGTGAGGCATGAAGCACGGGTGTCCCCTTGGAGCGTGGTTCAGCCCTGCCAGGCTGCAGTGCCAGTAGCTCCATCACTGCATGCATGGTACTTTTTATGCAGCTTGAAAACTGAACTCACTTCTCTTCCAGTGCTGGATGACCCCTCCAAAACCTGTAGAGATCTCTGCTTGTTAATTCATGATTTTAAATCATCATGGAAAAAACATGCCAGACCTTTATTTTATCTCAAATGGTGGCTCAGGCAATACCTTTTCTCTCCAAGATTGCAAAAGAGGTGAACTCTGGGTTGGTCACAGAAGATAGTTTAAAGAACCTTGGGAGAATCTGGAGATTTTTGTTCCATTTGTGTTGATTTCTGAAGCTTTCTTCTTCTCTAGAAGCTGTAGGAAAACTCAGAGAAGCACAGCAGGGGCTTCCCCTCCTATTCTGTAACCCACAGCTAGCTGATGATGCGGATCCAGTCCATTTTTGGGAGTTCCCCAGAGCAGGAGGGGAAACAATGAGAGTGGCAGGAGAGCAGGGGGTTGCAGGACAGACTGAGGAAATCAGTGGGGAAATTGGGCTGAGCATCAATCTGCCTTGAGACACAGGGAGGTATATAGGAGCTTTGGCCAGTTGATGCCATGGGGGAGCAGCCAAACTCACCATAGGTGTGTTGGAAAATGTGCCTATACCCAATCTAGCTTAAAAGAGTGAGGGAGCAAAGACAGTGAGGAGAAAAACCAGGAGATGAGAGCTCTTAATGCTGGGCTGCTTGTCATGGCAGCCAGAGGTGTCTGTGCAGGCTCTCTGAAGGCAACGATGGCTGTAGGCATAGAAATACAATAAATCACATTAATTGGGGTTGCAAAATGTCTTATAGAAATAGCAACCTCTTCCCCCATAAAGCAACAGGAAGGATCATGCCTACATCTCTCACGTGGCTATTTGAAGCCTCCACTGATGGAGATACCCTTTCCATGCCTGAGGAATGTATTTATACACAGATGTCTCTCTCTCTCCAGAGAGCAGCAGAGAAACCCAGTGCAGCACAGGGAAGCTCTGATGTGAGCAGGATGAGGGACGGTGCTCTCACCTCTGCTCTTTCCTTTCCCCTTATGAGATCTGTCCGAGGAGCTGTCAGATGCATCCCTCCTGAGCAGCGTGGATGAGGCCAAGCAGCTCGTGGATTCAGCCTACAAGGACACACGCGACCGGTGAGAGTCGGGCTTGGGCACAGCTGCCTCACGTGCACAAGCCATGGCCTGGTCTCCTCTGTCACATTCTGGAGGTGTCACAACCTGGTAGTGGGTGTCCAGTGTCCCTTTTGTACATCCTTGTGGTTTTCCTACCCATCCTTTGCTGCTTGCTCTCATCCCCAGATCCTCAGCTGAGTCCCCGCAGAGGGCTTGGCTCTTCACATCCTGCAGCTGATAGTGCTGCCTTGTGCATATTGCCTTCCTCCTGTTTTGCACCACGTCTCCAATCTATTGGGTCACTCGGAGCCGGAATGCTGTCCTTCTCCCTGCCATCCCTCCCAGCCGAGTATTGCTTGGCTCTGTTTCGTCCCTCGTGGAGATCCCAAGGAGGGCTGGAGTCAGCACAGGCTCCTGCTGATTTCTAGTTGTTCACCACCTACAGAGGGAGCAAACCACTGTAGGCTGTGGTTACGACATTTTGTGGGATCTGACCGGAGAGTCCAGCTTTTGCCACTATGGTGTGAGAGCGTCTGGCTTCCTACTGACCCATACACCTCCTCCTTCTGTAGCCATCCTCTGAAACCCCTCACTGGCTTAGGGACCCTCCATCTGAGAGCTCTTCAGGGCTCCAGTGGCATTAAGACAGGGTGACATGGAGACATTTGGGACCTCTGGATGCGGATAGGCACCTTCAAGCATTTATTAGTTGGAGAAGAGTTGAGTGAGGCTTGGTTTCCTCAAGGATGTGAAGACGTAAGAGCTCTGATATTTTCTGGCAGGTGGAGCTGTGAGATTGAAGAGATTCCCTTCCTGCAACCCACTCCGCTCCTCTGCTGAGGGTGGCAGGAGCAGTCTGGTCTCTTCTAGCTGCTGTGCAGGATGTTAGGTGACTTTGCCTTTGTGGCGATTCTAATAACATGCCAGATCTGGGGTGCCTGAGGCTCATGTGTGTAACCTGCAGGACTTGTGGCTTTGGCCCATTTCAGTCCTGCAGAAGTTGTTTTATTCTCCCTTGCAGCATAAAGAACCTGGAGAACGATGCCTTGACCCCCATAGAGCTTCTGAGATATTTCAAACAGCCAGTGGCAGGGACTCGGGCTGCTGTTCGGGCTGCAGATTACATGGAAACCGCCCTGACCCTCCTCAAGGAGAAGCTGCGATGGGCCGTGAAGGGGGACTTCAATGTCACAGGTCGGGATGTCACTTTGCTGGGAGGAAGGCAGAGCAGCGCTGTTGCAGGAAGATACAGGGCTTGGTCGGGGGGCTTTGTGGGGCTTGCAAGGAGGGAGTGGAAGGGGTTTATGGGGGTCAGGTCTCGGATCCCTCCCACCTGAGCAGAGTGAGCCATCCCCGTGCCATGCTGAGGAGCAATGTCCTCCAGGAGGCGTCAGTCCTGGCCTCCTGGCAAGACCAGTTTGCTGAGAGCAGGAGGCAGATTAGGGGCAGATAGAGAACCAGCCCATGGCAGGGCTTTTGCCATGTAAAGATGAACTCATGGGGATCCCCAGCAACGGAAGATTAATCTGATTGCTGCAGAAGCACTGGCAGGCCAAGGTGCAAGTCTCGGGGTGCTCCAGCATTGCTCCAGCATGAGTGGGAGTGGGAAGAGGGAGACAGGGCTGGGTCTGGAGCCTTGCTCCAGCACTACTCAAGAGACTTGCCAGGCCACCTCGCATCAGCCTGTGCATGCTGATAAACCATGCTGTGACCCAGTCTGTTGGTGGCAGCAGTGGCTAGGAAACCTCCAAGGGACTCGGAATGTGTGCTAGCAGCAATAGCCAAGCAGGATTTGCTGGTTGGATTCAGCCACTTACCTCCCATACATGGGGAAAGCTTCATGGTTGAAATGCAGAGCTGGCATCCCCTTGTGCTGCCCAGCCACCTGAGGGTTCCTTTTCCAAGCAGCTTTGAATGGGTGTTCAGCGGTGGTGATGCACACTGGCGGCTCCTCCCATGGGGGAAAAAATTGTAACAGACTGCTTGGATGACTAACTGTTAGCAATTTATGGTGGAGATAAAAAGGAAGGGGAGAGGAAGAGAAAAGGATTGCTAATGCTAGAAACTCATTCCCCTCCTGCACAGGCTTAACATATAATTATATGTAAGATTTGATCACAACTTTGGTGGTTTTAATGCTTTCCAAACCAGAAAAAGCAATCTGCTGCTCCAAAGAGCATCCTCGGCACAGCTCTGAGCAGGACCTTAAATGACAGCCCCTTGTGCTCCTACAACAGAGGATGACACAGTGATAAAAGACCATGTCAAGGGTACAAGAAGGGGAACTTTTTCCCTGAGCCAGGGAGGCATTACAAACTCAACAGAGCCCGTATGTTCCTGCATGTTTATCCTCTATGGTTACCTTGCAGACGTGCTCACGCCAGCTCAGCTGGGGATGATTTTCAAGGCAAGCGGATGTGACCAGCAAAATAGGGAAATAAACTGTGAATCTTCTGGCCGCTACCGAACAATCACTGGCAAGTGCAACAACAGGTGAGGGAGCTGTGTCAACAGGAGGATGGATGCATGGGTCCTCCATCAGTAGGAGCAGACCCATGGCCCCACGGATCATCCATATAGGATGCCTTATTTAGGGTTTTACAAGCCACAGTGTTGTTTCCTAGATGTGTGAAGATTTTAATTACAGCCTTGCTTCAAGGGTTCTTGGTGTCATACATGAATGAGCTCTTTGGCCAAAATGCCAACACTTCTGTGCTGGGGACTGACCCTCCAACCCAGGGCCTCTGTCGTCAGGCTGCATCTTTCTGCTCTCTCCCGGTTTTTGTCTGGCTCTGCCCCTTGTAGGCTTTCAAAGTGCTTCCTGGCTTCCCACCTTGGTATATGACCTGGCTGCACCTGAACACATACTGAGGCATCATCTGGCTATCTCCATGCCCCAGTCTGTGCCCAGGAGGAAATCTGGACACACAGGCTGGACGAGAGCACCTTGTGCAGGTCCCATGCTCGGGCATATGGAGGGACATGGCTGTAACATGGAATGTAAAAACTATTTCTCAGTACTTCCAGAGCTTTCCTAGTGTAGTAAAGGGGAAACGGTGGCAAATGGTGGAGTATTTTCAAAAGAACAGTACAGGAGCATTCCCCATCCTTCCCCCACTGCCCAAGCACCTGGCAGGCAGAGCATGTCCTGGGAGCTGTGGCCAAAAAGCACCTCAGGAGGAGAAAGGAATTCAGACAGGTCTGCCTGCCTAGAGGATGACTTAGCCTTCAGATATCTGTGTAAGAAGTAGGGAGAGGGTTAGCTCTCTCCTTCCATTTTCAGAAGGTGGTGGCTTCATTCAGGAGAGGAATTTGGGATCTGGGATAAGGATGGGGCCATCACACCTGAGCCAGACCTAATGCCACTAATATTTTGCTGTTCTTCCATTAACTGGTGCAGGAAAAGCCCATTACTTGGAGCTTCAAACAGAGCCCTGGTCAGATGGTTGCCAGCAGAATATGAAGACGGTGTATCAATTCCCCATGGGTGGACAGAAGGAAAGCGTTTCTCTGGATTCCCCTTTCCACTGGTAAGTCCATGCAAGTCCACTAGTTAGCATGGTGGTGATCAGGATGCAGGAAGTTAAATTCGCCAGCTTCAGGTGTCATGTGAGCATATGAGAATCTCCATGGTGATCTAACAGAAATGCTTTCTAACTCCTTTGCTTGGATGAAAAGCAAAGGAAAATTAATCTGATTACTGCAGAAGCACAGGACAAAGAAAGAGCTGCATGATGCTTTCTTTTGACTCAAGTGCATTTAAGCCAATATAATTTACTTTAAGGCATGACTCACCATTGTTTGATTCGTTTTGTGGAAGTTAGTTGTCGCTTGAATTGTCTCCTGAAAAGCAATACGCCAGAGGATAAAATGAGCAAGTGAATCTCCGGAATAAAAAATATTGAGCTATAAATTCTGTGTATGCACCCATGGGTAAGTGTGATCTGGGGTGTGTGTGTGTGGCTCTGGTGGCACCTGGAGGGGAGCAGGGACACTGCGAGGTGGTTTCAGATCACTTGAGCTTGGTGCACCACCAGCACTAACGAGGAGCAAAGATTTTGCATGTTGAGTGGCTTATGCTCATGCTTTCCTTGTACTTCCTAACTCTGCTCTGCAGCACAGTATCAGGGCTGCAGCAGAGTTTTTACCACCTTTTCTGTAGTAATGAGTGAAGGAAGAACTGGTGGAGAAATAGTGATGGGGGAGGGATGAGAAGAGAAGAAAAGGGACTTGGGAGAGTGTTCTGCCTATGGGAGAAGTGTAGCTGACCAAGGAGCATTTGAACTGTGAAGAATTGTACATGTGCTAGTAACTAGAATGAATTTACTGAGAAAACCTTCAGAAATTGCTAAATACTTTTTTCCTTACACTTATATTTCAAAGCAGATTTGAAAATCTTTTGCCTCCTTTTCCCAGTCTATTCAATAGCTGCTTCCATATATCCATTGAGGGATGCTCTTTGCCTAGAAGCTCAGAAACTTGGCTAGATCCAAAAGAGTACAATGCTCAGCAAGGGGGGCTCTCAGTAATGCCTTCCAATCCAGAGGCTTGTTTTTTGTAATGTGACATATGAGGAATTCATGCCTTGTGATTTTTTGTTGATGACCCTACAGATGCACCCATTGCTATAGTCATTTCCTAATGCACATGTTCTGCCTTCATCCCTTGCAGGTTCGAAAGGTTTCAAATGAGATCGTCCGCTTCCCCCCTGAGCAGCTCAAGTTGGACCAGCAGCGATCACTCATGTTCATGCAGTGGGGTCAGTTTATTGACCATGACCTTGACTTCAGTCCCGAAACCCCAGCCAGAGTCACCTTCAGTGGCAAAGTGGACTGTCACACCAGCTGTGCCAAGCAGCCCCCCTGCTTTCCCATCAAGGTACAGCCAGCCTGCCTCTTGCAGAGAAGCCAGGGAGAGAGTATTTGTCCTCTGACTGGGAGGTGTTGGTGGCTCTCCCTGTCCCTGGCCACCAAGGAACAGCCTCCCAGAGCAGGCCAAGGGGGTCAGACCACTGCCTCTGAGGTGGCAGTGCTGGCTCCAAGGGGCTGTCCCCAGATGTCAGGCACAGCCACAGTCTGTCTTTCCCCCATTTCCAACCTTTAACTCCATCTCCTTCAAGGATATGGATTTACTTTGGAGGTACAATGCAAAGACAACACGGATGGTGCCTGGGTTATAATAAGTGTGTCAGAGACAGGAGTTGGTGGGTGTTAATGTCCCATTTGTACCCTGGAAAATCCATGTCCATTTGATGGTTAACTGCTCAGTAGTGCATGGGGTGGGGAAGCGGTGATCACCTCTCAGCAGCGGCTAAGGCTTTGAGCTGGAAAACACAACAGTCACATTACAGTCTCCGCTCCAGTAAGCACACATCCACCCTGCAGCGCTACTCTCCTGCCTTTGAAGATGTACTGCAGCTCTGGCTCTCTCGTGTACCCGTATTTCCTCCCAAGAGAAACTGTGAAGGGACAGGGCATCACTGAGTATTTGCCCAATGTGCATTTGAGAACGCAGCGAGCGTCACAAGTTCTGGATGACAACTGTCCCCAACATGGAGTAGATATGGACACTAGACTGCAACATTAAATAGGAACACCTGAGCTTCTAAGATTCAATCCAATATGTATTGGATTGAATACCCAGGGGAAAAAGTTTAGGTATCCATGGGACTTTCTTTGTGGACATTCAGGTATCTCCAGGCTTTCATGCATGTTTAGGACCCGGACTCCTAAAAAAGCATCTCTGCTGTCAATCTCACCCTTCATACATGGGACTTATGACTGGTCTCTGCACTGTCTACCATGAAAACTGTCTCTGAAATCACTCCTGCCTGTTTTTTCTTATGGTTGTAGTATCACAGTGCAGAGTTTCTGCACCCCTGAAGTGATGATGAATTATTCTGTTATCTTTCTGCAGATCCCACCCAATGACCCACGAATTAAAAACACAAAAGATTGCCTCCCTTTCTTCCGCTCAGCTCCTGCTTGTGACAGCGGCAAAGCAATTCGAGATCAGATCAACGCACTCACATCCTTTCTTGATGGTAGTGTGGTGTATGGCAGTGAAGTGCCTTTGGCCAACAAGCTGAGGGATCGGACCAACCAGCTGGGCTTGCTGGCTGTTAATCGGAATTTCACTGACAGGGGGATGGCGTATATGCCCTTTGCCCGCATGCGAAAGGACCCCTGTCTCATGGTCAGCAGGGGAGCTAAAATCCCTTGCTTTCTTGCAGGTAAGTTGGCTGCTGGCACCCTGGTAAGTTCCCAAGCCTTGAAATCCAGAACAAACAAATCCACCAGCTCTGGTTCATTTCTATAATTGGTTGCTTCTTGCATTTAAGTAGAAAAGGGAGCATAGCAGAACACAATGAAAGACTGAGGTGGGCTGTGCTAGGTAGGAGAAAGCTCTTCACTTCCTCTGAGTCTTCATGACCATACGCCCAGTGCGAAGTTTCCCCATCTGTGCTCAGCAGCCCTGGAGCCAGCAGGGAGATGGTGCTGCCAAGGGCTCCAGGAACCAGGGCCACATGCAGCTCCTGGATGGAGCTGAGCAAACACAGCAGTAGCAGACTGGCCCAAAGGCATTGGCTTGTCCATGCTTGTCACTTGGCAAGCATCTCCCATCAGGATGGGTACAGGTGTGTTTGTGCTTGGCTGGGTCACCACCACAAAATATTTGCTGGTGCTGCTGTGCTGAGAGGAGCTCAGATCCCAGCTGGACCGAGAACAGGACTGGTTGCAGACTGAGATGACCCCACAACCGGAGAAGGTTGGGGGTGCACTGGCAGCATGCTGGCAGCACAGACCTTTACCCATCGACACAACCTTCTGCTCCGTTTATCCTTTGACACCCTTTTGGCATCCTCTTGACCACTTCTTCAACCCAAGCTAACTCCCTTTGTCCTGTGCAGAGCCTCCCAAAGCCATGCCTCCCCTCCGGCCGCAAAA
The DNA here is from genome assembly GCA_013399115.1 of Anseranas semipalmata. NCBI lineage: Eukaryota > Metazoa > Chordata > Aves > Anseriformes > Anseranatidae > Anseranas > Anseranas semipalmata. The sequence continues at coordinate 216,882 of VXAA01002070.1, forward strand.
CTGCATAGCCTCTACAACCTTCCATCTGCTTGCCGTTTGCTGTCTTCTCCTGTTCCCAGCACACAGAGGCCAAAACATTTCATTTCCCAAAGCCCTGAGCAGTTCTCCCTTCTCCCTTGCTCCTGCTGGTGAGAACCAGGGTGCTGCTACAAGTGTGTGAGACCCCACAAAGGAAAGTTTCTCACACCCTGGTCCTTTCTTTTGGCCAGCAGGACCTCCTGTCTAATGCTCGATGGCTCTGGACACACTGGGCTGCTCGTGGCACCAGAGGAGAAAGCTTGAGGGCACAACAGATCTCATCAGCTGTGGAGCTGATTTCTGTTCCCTTGCCCCCTGCACATCTGGCCCAAGCTGCTCTGAACAACATTCCTGTGCGCCTTGGGTACCAACCAAGTTGGTGGGACTGGTGGGAGAGCTCTGGTTGGTGTCATTTTCCAGGTCCCTTCTTTTAAGTTCTTGGTGTTTTCTGTTTCCTTTGGCCTCTCACACCTGTCTGTCTGTCCCATTCATTGCTCCATGTCTTCAGCTGCTTTCCCAGTTCCGTGCAGGTCCTCAGTTAGGACCCTGCAGGACCCATGGCAGATGCCCAGTGGAGAGCAGAACAGGCCCGCGCATTGGATGCTTCCTGGGGTGGGCTCCCAGCCTCCAGCGCTCCTGGGCTGCTTGAGCTGTTTCTGTTATGTAGCCAGGTACATGGCCTCAACGAAATTACAGTGAAGGGGTTCAGGCTTACTTGGAAGCAATTTGCAGCTCCCTGCAAACTCATTTGACAATTCAGCATCTTATTTGTGACTTTTTCCGGTCCCTGAGAACTGAGGAAATTGTACTTGTGCAGTTGCCTAACGGGGTTCAGTGATTTCGTACCGGAGTTCCTTTGGAAGCCCTGGGTGGATGCCATCTACTGGAGGAAACCTCACAGTGCTTGTTTTGTCTCTTCTGTAGCCTGTTACAAACAGTCTTTGATAGTTAATGAAAAGGGCTCTGTGCTGAATGCATGAGCAAATCTCTCTATTTACCATGGAACTAGGGGACTAAATACTACACATTTACTCTTCTCTGAGTGCCTCTTTATACTCTCATCACCTGCTTGCTCTCAGGTTTCCTGCTCTAGATGTTTGAAGATGGATTTAATGTTTCATTGTAATGCCTTTTGTAATTTATTCCTTCAAGTTGTGACTCATTTTGCTTTTGCTTTTACTTTCCAGAGAGCTGGATTGTGACTGTCTTCTTGCTTTGGCCATGGTTTCAGCTGTTTTGAAGGATGCCTTCTGACTTACAAAGCTCCCTTGGCCATCCTGACTTCCCTCTGCACATTTTAATTTCTCTCTTGAGCTGTGAGACTGTCGCTCTGCTATGGGAGCCTGGTTAAGGCCTACTTGTATTTAACTCCTTAAGTTACCACTCCTAGCCTCTATTTAAAAAAAAAAGCTTCCCCCATTTCTGGGTACTCTCTCTTTGTGACCTTTGAGCACAACTATGCTCATCTTGGCTATTGCTGCTTCAGTGGGAAATGGCTTTTCACCAGAGCTCTCCAGCCCTTTGGGCCCTTCCTTCTCCTCGTGTGTGTTTCATATCCATCTTCTTCACAACGCAGGTATTGAGACACCTATAAAGTTTGCTGTGCGTGGTTCAAAGCATGATGTTTGCTTTCTCCCAGTGCGAAGCAGCCAAGCACACACAGGTCACTGGCAGTAAAAGTAAGCGCTCTTGTGATACTCGTAGGTGACTCTCGAGCAAGCGAGATGCTGGAGCTGGCGTGCATGCACACACTCTTCGTGCGGGAGCACAACCGCCTAGCTAGAGGGCTGAAGAGATTAAATCCACATTGGAATGGAGAAAAGCTCTACCAGGAGGCACGGAAGATTGTGGGTGCCATGATCCAGGTATGAGCCACCATGTCACACCCCAGTTCTGCTGCCTTGTCTTGCAGTTCCACATGTGGTGAGGTTTCCATAGGGTGCAGTATTTTGGGGTGAAAGTAATCAAATGCTTTTCACTGGCCCCTTAAGTCCAAAGCAAAATCACCCAGAGATACCTGAAATAACATGTGCAGAGGGGTCTCCCTGAATCTTTTATGTCCCTCTACTGTTACATTTCTGAATTGTTTGATGTGTTTTTAACTGCACATTTTCGTTTGAGGAACATGGGGACAGAAAAGTCAGAGGAAATTTTTTCCAGTGTTTTGTACAGGATAATAATGCTATCAGAGGTTTGGATTAAAATTCCTCTGGGTTGTGAGTCTGTTCTGCTCAAGAAGCCCCATGGGCTGGTGGGTGCGACCAGCTGTGACATTCCTCTGTCCTTACTGCTTTGGGGCAAAGAGACCCTCGGGTCTGTGCTACACTACAGACTTCCCGCTGAATGAGATGCCAGGGTCACAGAAATACTTCTGTGCTTGGAAGGGACCTCTCAGCATCTCTAGTCCAGCCTCCAGTTTGGAGCAGGACCAGCTTCAAAAATAGATGAGGTTTCACAGCTGGCAGAAAAGGCTGGCTCCTATGACAGAAGAAGACATGTGGCTTCCAAAGGCAGTGTTTAGTCATATCTAACTGGAAACCTATTTTCTGAGTTGGCTTGACAAACGCTTTCAGGAATATCAAAAGGTTTGTTTTTAAAACTGTCAAAATTAAATATTATGATAGTGTTGAATAAACAACTATTGGATACACCAATGTGGAGAGACTTAAACAAATGCATTAGAAGTGTTGTCTCCTTCATCATGTTTAGATCAATGGTTTCATTTTCTTGAAGTTTTCGGGCAATTAAGACATTTTCATCTCCTGACAAAGAATTTGATTTTTTGAGTTGTATTCTTTGGCCTCCTCAATATCCTAAAGAGACAGGAAACCAGGGCTGGAAACCTCTGCTATGAGAGGACTAAAACAGCTGCCTATGGGAGGTGATATCATCTGTGTCAACACCATAGATTTTTTCTCTCATCTGAAGCGTGTAATACGGGAGGGAGGAAGAAACGCAGTTCTACCTGGCTGCTGGAAATGGGTTCTACCTATAGGTCCAGGAGGGAATATCTGGGAGGTTTTGGCAGGCGTTGCTAGCTTTCATCCTGCTCTGATCTGCCAAGATGTAAGGCTAGAGGTGAGGACCATGTCTTGGGACATCTGAGTACTAGCACCAGCGGGCAGAGAATCCCGGTGCGCACACAAAGGTTGAGCGTGGGTCAGGCACTAGCAGCATCTGTGCTTCCTGATGTTGCTGAAGCTGTTATGTCCTCTTTGTATTTTCATGCCCTCATCAGTGCTAGAGAGTGCAGAGATGCCACAATGCATGGCTGGAGCAGCCAGGAGCCCAGGCAGTGGCCTGCAGTGTCTGTGCCTGGAGCTGCCCCGCTGGTGGCACAGGGCAATGGTCAGGTGCAGAAGCTGCTTTGAACCAAGGCCACAGAGCTTTAGAAATAAAACTGTCACTCAACAGTGTCAGAAAGGGTCCTCACCAGGCTGCCAGAGCAGTTGGATCAAGGTCTGATGAGGTGAAAGAAAGGTTGGCCCTGGGGAGTCTCTGCTCTGCGGTCTTTTATTAGCAAAATCTCCTACAGAAATAGCATCAGAGAAGTTCAGTGTGACAACTCCTGTAGTTTAAGATGTGAGCAACAGCTCTCCCATTATTTCGTTTCCAAGGAAACTGATGGTTAAGCAATTAATGATTCCCACTTTCCTTGTTTCGCTTTAGATTATAACCTACAGGGACTACCTGCCTCTTCTGCTGGGAACAAGTTTACAGAGATGGATTCCTTGCTACCGGGGCTACAACGAGTCTGTGGATCCTCGAATATCCAATGTCTTCACTCTGGCTTTTCGTTTTGCTCACGCTTCAATTCCCCCATTTGTGGGCCGATTAAACAAAAATTATAAGCCCATAAGTCCCAAACTGCAACTCAGCAAAACCTTTTTTGGTGTCTGGAGGATTGTGAAAGAAGGTAAAGCCTTTCTTGCACTCTGGTGCGTAACTACTTCATTTGGCCTTTTCTGCCCTCTCTGGATGAGCTCCTGCGTCAGTCAAACTTAAAAGCAGCTTGCATTAAATGTATTAAACTGTCTTTAGTACCAGACAGAGTTTTTCCTAATGTAGCTGTTCTCTGCAGTCAAATGTGACTCATCCTATTATGATGTATGCAGTCTGATTGATTAATTGCTGTAGTTTCTAAGAACATTCTAAGTATTTTCTTGCTTTATGTGCAAGAAAAATGATTCTCCTGTACTAGAAGCTTATAATTAAATACAAGCTGCATTCAGCTCTCTGGAGCCTCTTTCACACATACTTCCCACCCCACGCTGCTCACAAGTTGCTGTGTAACTGTTGCAGGAGGTATTGACCCCTTCCTTCGGAACCTGATGGCTAGTCAGGCCAAGCTGATGACACAGAAACAAATGGTTGTGGATGAGCTCCGGGATCGGCTGTTTGTGCAGGTTGAAAGGATTGGGTTTGATTTACCTGCACTTAACATGCAGCGTGGCAGAGATCATGGCCTCCCAGGTAAGCTGGCTGGGTCAGCAGAGCTTCCAAAGGAGAACAAGTGAAAATCAGGCACTCTTGCAATTGAACATTGAGAAATGTCTCCAGCCCATGCTTGGCTGAAACTTGTCTCAGAGGGCTTTTCCAAACCTTTTCATCTTTTCTGTACTACCATCAATAAGTAGGTAGCAGGTTGTGCAATGAAGTCAGAGCCTGGCTGGAGCTGGAGAAGACACATGGAGGCACATGACCACAAGAACACTTAGCATTGCACAGACCAGAATCAAGCATTGAGTAACTGATGCATTTATATTGTTGTTTAAATGTCAAAATTGGGAAAGTAGTTCATCAAGAGTCTGCAGGAGTCATTAGCAGAATTAGGGCCAGAAGCCCCCGTGACTTCTCTTCAGGCATTTGTATAGTTCCAACCCAGCCACACATGGTCGGAAGAGGAGATTGCACTACAAAGACAGTGTCCCAGAAAAAAAGCATGTCAAAACCACTCACAGGGTGCTGCAAGATGCAAAACCAATGTAATGATATTGCAAGATAGTCTTGAGAAATAGATTGTTGATAGGACTTTACAACAGGATCAAGGATGTGCCATTGCCTAATACTGTTATTAGGCTGATGTAAATACCTGGAGCTGCTGTGTCCTGGGAACTGCAGTACAGCTCACTTTGAAACTGTGACGAAGAGTGCCAGATTCAAAGGTTTTAAGTCCAGACAGAGGCTTTGCAATACATGCAGGTGCATGGTCAGGTCACAGGATTGCTCTGCCTTTCCCTCAACAGGAGGTTTTGATTTTCCGTTCTGTCTCTGGGAACACAGGCATACAGAACTTCATCTGAACCAAAATCCTGAATTTCTAGCTTTGACTGCTGATCTATTCAGTGGAACTGAAATGTATTTCTAGCATGAATTTGTGTTTATCTCCTTTTCTTTGTGTCTCAGCCCACCCCTGAGTGCTACTGTGCTATGAAGGTGATGAAGATATAGAAACATCGAAAAAGCTCCCCGATTCTTTTTCTGATACAGCAATACTTGGTCTCCTTAAATTGTTTGATAGTGGTGCCATCCAGGCACCATATGCTTATCTTTTTCTCTGAATTCTCACCAGCTTTTAAACATCCTGCTTACAGCTGAAATGTATGCTGCAGCATTGTACCTAGCAGTTTGTTGGGCTGGCAGGTAGGAGAATGCATTAGTTCTCCATAGACTTTTCCTTTATTTAAGCAGTTATTTGATAAGATAGAGAGAGAACCGAATTGCAGACTGCCTTTTGTTGTTTATGTGCCCAGTCCTCCAAGATGCAGAATTATTCACCAGTTGCGGTTTAGTGAATTTCCAGCTATTTGCTGTACACAAAATGTAGTCCAACTGGCAATGTCCAGTGTCCCTCTTCCACCCATAGTAACTTGGCTTATAAGCTCTCTTTGCAGTGTGGGATGGCTTGTCTGGGTGGCTAGACGTATGTGAGCGTGGCTAGGAACGTATGTGAGACCACCTGTGGGGAGGTACTTGGCCACTGTACAGAGAGGTAGCATCAACATCTTGTCTAGATTCACTTTCAAAGAAAGCAACATCAATGAGTTTTGTGAGGACATCTCTCCTGTTGCTCTGAAGGTCTCTGAGACCGTCTGCTTACAGAGCTCCCTTAAGGTTCCTGGCTCACAGTGAAAATTTGGAAACGATTAGGCATGCCCAGCCCCTTCATCTCAGCATCCAGAGCAGAAGGGTAGGAGCAGTCACAGCACTCTCAGGATCAGGTGTCTGAACATAGGTCTTCTTTGCTATTTGAAATGCTCTGGGGTCACTCCTCTTGCCATCTGCTGCAGCTTCAGCAGGGTGTGGGTCTCCCATAGCTCATCTGTCACATCTTTAGGAAATTGTTTCAGATACACCATGGCTCTGAAGCCTGTGCAGGGACCTGCATTACCACTTGGTGAAACAGCAAAATGGTGCTGGAAAGTGGTAGAGCAACTCCAAGTAGCAGAGATCACTTGCAAAGACATGGTCCTTCCACAAATAGCATGTAAATGCCAGGCAAGACAAATTAGCTCTGGAGCAGTGGAAAGGCATTAACAGAAATATAGAATTTCAAAGAATATAGAAGAATTTAGAAAAAGGTTTTAAACAGACTGGGAACATACCTGTGTCCCAGGTTTGGGAAAGAGAGGAAAAGTCTTTCCAGGAAGGGGAAATGTTGCTGACCAGTCTTTGCTCTGATACTCAACTACTTGCAGGTTATACCTCCTGGAGACAATTCTGTAGGCTCTCAAAACCTTCTGGTTTGAATTCACTTGCTCGAGTATTGAGGAATCGCAGTCTGGCGAAGAAGTTCATGCAGCTATATGGGACACCAAAGAATATTGACATTTGGATTGGGGCACTTGCAGAGCCCTTTGTGAAAGGAGGAAGAGTTGGCCCTCTCATGGCTTGTCTCATTGGCACCCAGTTCAGGAACACACGTGATGGCGACAGGTAAGAGAGGAGACAGGTATACAAACCCTAGAGGACAGAGTGAGACTGGAGTTTGTGCAGATTTCTTTATGCAGATTTGTAAACTGCTTCCAGTTGTCTGGTTGATTTTTTTTTTTTTCATTACTTCTCCAAATGTTTTTTTTTTTCCCTTTCCAGTAATGTTCTTATTCCCTGTCTAGATCTATCATCCCTAGGTTGAGATCCTAGGCTGATATCTGTTCCCAGCCAAGTGCTTTCACCCTCTGCCCATTCACTGTCTATCACTAATTTTGCAAATTGGGTTGTCCTTCTCCATGCTGATGGCTCACACCCAGTGTTAATATTTGAGCTATTTTGCTGCATTCAGATAAGTTGTTTTAAGGAGGCCTACATTACGTGTTCAAACACCTGCTCATGTAAACAAAGGGAAACTTTAAATACCTTAAGAAGAAAAACAGGTGCAGTTCTAAGGATGGGAAAACCAGGATCCAGATGCATTGCCTTCACCAACTGGAAGCAAGTTTCCAGGTTTAATCAGGCTATGTAGCTTGCACTGACAGTACTGTAGATGTTCAGTGTCTGCTGATGTGGTGGCTAATGATTTGGGTAGTTTTGAAAATTTACCTGCATGCCAAGGGATGTTACTGAGGGACTTTGCAGGGAGTAAAGTAGATTAATTGGTCTCTTGGTTAAGTCCCAGCTAAGCCCACATTGCCTGCCTGGCACTGGCAGCATTCCTGATCCTTCTCAGCTGGGAGAGAGAGACTGCTTTTTCTGGGCTTCTGTGCCCTGCAAAAGTCAAACATTTGTCACTTTCACATACCCTGAGCTTACAATACACAGCTTTGCACCACTGCAGTATCTTCTGCACCTCTTGTGGGTCTTAGAGATGACTTTTCACTATTTGTTCATTTCATCCCAATTCTGAGTAGTACCTTCGTGAGCATGTATCAGTGTTTAGGCTTAGCTTGCACCATGAGATGGGTGGAATGGGGTTTGCTTGCCAGCCAAAATCATTTGAGCAGTGTTGTGCTTTCAGCATACCTGAGGTCCTCCACCTCCTCCTCCTTGAAGTTGCTAAGGGACATCAGGTGCAGGAGTTAGTTATGTGTCCCATTTCCAGGTACATTTCCCAGTCCTTTCTGAAGCAGGGTTCTTACACTGTTTAGCAACATTGTCTGAAAATGGGATCATGACCCCTGTTTCTGGAAAACGTTTCTGCCAGGTACATACCTAGAAAAATGTATGAGCTCAAAACTCAGTGTTGGGAGCTTAAAGGCAAACAGTCTACTGCACATCTGGAAATCCTATTCATAAGGCAGGATACAAGAACGGATTTTTTTAAAGAGAGTAATTATAGGACTGTTTCCACCATGGCAATCACATAGATGTAACCACAGTCTGTGTTGAGTATGTGCTGAATTTTCTATTTGAAAGAGGGTGCTTGCCCCTCAGTTGAAGGAACACAGGGCTAGGCTTTAATTCAACTGTATCTTTATTATATGTCCATGACAGAAAGGCAATTCAAATTACCCAGCTGGTGAGACAGAGCTTTTAATTTAAATATCAGAAATTTTAATTTGTTCTTGGCAGAAAAAAAAAAAAAGAAGTTTTACTGGTGTAAATGGGAAATAATGTTGCAGGAGTCTTGAATGTGAGGAAGCCAGAAGGGAAAAAAATCTTCTGTGTCATTATCTGTCTCCTGCAGGTTTTGGTGGGAGAATAAAGGGGTTTTCACTCCTCGGCAGCGCAGTTCACTGGCCAAAATCTCCTTGTCACGAATAATATGTGACAATACCCACATCTCTAAAGTATCAAGAAATATCTTCCGGGCCAACAGCTATCCTCACTCCTTTGTGAGCTGCAGCCGGATCCCAAAGCTGGACCTCAGAGCCTGGAAGTCAAAGAAGACGGAGGAAAGTACAGAACAAGGTATAAGCTTGAAACAGCAGACAGTTCCTGCTTGCAAGCATGTGAGATAACCCGGTTAAGTCCAGGTTTTAGAGGTTTTCAAGTGTCTAAGCAATGCAGGAAACAGGAAATATACAGGAAACTAGCTTACCTAAATACTCCTGAGAATACCATGAAATGGCTGTTGACATGTTAAGGCAGACAAAGAGCTCTGCACCAGGCATTGAGGCTCTAAAACAGAGCTGTCTGTCACAAACCTGAAGATATGTGCCAGGTACATACCTAGCGCGTGTTTAAATACTTCATTGCATCAAGTCCACTGGGAGTTGTTCCTCTGGCACAGATTTTCCAGCATTGCAAGGTGAAGCTAGCTTTATAGTTCTGGGATTTTTTCTCATTTAGTCTTTTCAGTTTAGCTCTTTGTTGTTGATGTACATGCATTTCTTTCCATCCAGCTTGTCTTTCTGTCTAGGCAGTTGGTCTGTCTTTTGCTGTCAGCACATCCAGGTCACGCAAAAGCCATCTCTGCACTTGAACAGAGATTCCCACTTTATGGACCAGTTTGCAGAGTTTGATTTCTATAATAGATTTTGCCCATATTTCTGGTGTTTCCTCCAGCTGCCTTCAGACTTTGTGAAATTCTTGAGGTTTAATGATTTTCTTCCAAAATGATCGCTGAAATCTCTAGGAAGTGGATGCAGGCAAGAGCGGCTATCCTGCGGGATAGGTGGGCTGCTTCAGTTCATTAGGACCATGCCTTTTCCTAACGAACCACCATCTTTCCCTTGCTCTCAGAGTCAGGCCCTGCCATGCTATCATGCTGATAGTCAGGCTGTGAGCAGGAGCAAATCTCTGCAACTAGAAGCAATCATTAAGTGCTCAGACAACTCCAGCTGCAGTCAGCTCTCACTTTCCTTGAGGCTGTTTAGTTACATTCTCCAAAGGGCTACGGGATTATCAGGTTGAAAGTGTGACAAGGTGCAACCATAAATGATACCTTCATGGTACCAGAAAAAGTAAGGCTTGGAGGACTGCAGAAAGCTGTAGGCAGTGAGGGATCCCCAGAGATCTCTGGAGCAATCTCCTGCTCAAAGCGGGGCTAATATCAGAGTTATTAGTCCCCCTTTTCCAGCTTAACCTACAGAAATAAATCACACAAGAAAACAGGGAGTTATGGCACGTCCTTTTCTGTTTTGTTAATACACTGCTTTTTATGTTCCTGTAGAAGAAGCATACGGTGACTCTTAACACTGAACACTGAGGATTCTCCAGAAGCCTGGATTTGAAGAACTGCTGAGATGGACTGTTTTTTTTTTTCTGTGTCTATGCTTTTACTGCCTGAAATGTTTGGGCATGATTGCTGTCATTCACTCAATTTAGTTTGTACAAAGCCTTTCCAGTGAGATGGAATCCAGCAATAATAATAATAATAATAATAATAATAATAATAATAATAATAGTAATGAAAAGATGTTCCAGATCTGTGCAAATTACTCAATATCACAAAGCAAAAGAAAATGACTTATAAAGAGATTCGCTCCCAATTAAACCAACTGCTTGCTTAGACAATTTCACATACACTGTGTCCCAGTAAGCTTTACTGTCAAAATATAGGTTTTGGACCCTCCTTTCGTGTGAAATAGTACAAAGTTTCCAATCTACACAGAAAGGCATTGGGACATTGGAATAGATTGCATATTTTTGCTCTATTTTTGCTCTATTATTATTATTATTTTATTCTTATTTCTAAGAAGTACATATTTTAGTTTCCAGAGAAAATCTAGTAATTTCATGGTCACTTTCAGTGAAGAAGCAATAGCTGTCATGCACCCCAAACAGACTTGTTAAAAACTCTCTGTTTCTGCTTTTGTTGGATATGGAATCAAGAAACTGTCCACATGGAAGAAAGCTGTTCTCTCATCAGTTCCTGCCCCTAGTCCAGAATGCCTAAGGTATCACACAGCGTGATGGAAAACTCTGATAAGTTGTTCCACAGCCCAGCATAAGCCAGAATGACTTACCCCTGGGCTGTGGAGGTGATGGTATGTGTCCTGGCAAAGGTAGGATCAGTCTAAAGTACAAGAAAGTAAGAGCTAATCTAGTTTCTCCCCTCAATATCTTTTCCCCAAAGGAATCAAAACTGCTTTCTTTTTCCTCTCTAGTTTGTTGTGCTACTGTTGTTGATCAATAAATTGCAATTTTGAGATGAGGCCAAAACTTTCTTTACACTTTGTAAAAAGTGCAATAACCAAAGACAAGTGGAGGATGGTGGTAGGTTTAGTCTGGGAATATTGGACAAAGCAGATTCAAGTGAAGAACCCATGTATTTTTAATGAAGGAAGATATTTCTCCCGTGTCACGTGGCACTACGAAACATTCCTCGGAGAAAGGGGCAGTGCAGGATTTAGTTCCAACATACACTTGACAGTAATCTCCTTCTTATTTCTCCTAAAATGGGAAAAGTCTCTGTGAGATCCTCAGAGAAAAAGAAGAGGCGTAGGTACTGACTTCTGCCAGCACTTGGCCAAGGTGTTGGGGTGACGCTGGGGGGGCAAAATGCCCCAGGTGTGTAGGCTGACAAATGTAAGCCTGGGCATGTTCTGAACACAGAAGGGTTCTTACATGCAAACATCCCCTAGGAGTGGGTTGAAGCCCAGTGTTTCTTGGCTAAGTTCCTGGTGCTGAGAGCTTCAAGGGAGTCAACAGATTTGATGGGTGTGAGGTGCCTGACTACACTGGGGTTGTGTATCTCAGTCTCTCTGGCTTTAGTTTTCTAGTATTTAATTGTCTAATGTGTGCACCTCCAGTGTTTGTTCAGCCCCCTGGTGACACAAGAGGACGCATTCATTACCTTTTGACTTCAGCAATTAACTTAACAAAAAGGAAATAGAATAGGTCAGTTGGAACAGAGACCTACAAATATCATCAAGTCCAAATTATTGGTTCAAAATCACCCATAATCTTTCTGTGTGCACTAAACACAGAATATCTATTTTTCCAAGAGTATCACAGAGTATCTATTTTTTTTCTAGCTGTGTGCAAGGCTGAAGCATGGAAAATTTAAACAAGCTTATCAACTTGATCAAACTGCCTAATCAAATTCACAGAAATGCATGTGCAGCAGGATCAAGGCTGTTGCGATAAGACTGTTCAGAGTGTGCCTGCCCCATCTGGCAGAGCCATAGAGATGGGGAGCACAGCTTGAAGGAGCCACGTCCTTGGCAGGAGCCAGGATGGGTTCGTTTGCCCTGCTCAGTCTCTGCTGCTGCTTTCTGAAATGCAGCACGGTCAGGGCCTCTCATTCACTTTCTTTCCCATCTGCAGCTGCCCCTAGCAGCTTCAGCTCTACGAATGGATGTCCGTCTTGCTCAGGACCTTCTCCCAGCAATGACTACATCACTCTCTGCATTTACCTTAAAGGAGGCTGTAGCAAGGTGGGGATTGGTCTCTTCTCCCACGCGCCAGGTGATAGGACGAGGGGGAATGGGCTTAAGTTGCACCAGGAGAGGTTTAGGTTGAATATTAGGAAAAACTTCTTCACTGAAAGGGAAGTGTTGGTAGTGTTAGGTTATAGGTCGGACTGGATGATCTTGGAGGTCTTTTCCAACCTAAATGGTTCTGTGATTCTGTGATTCTGTGACTACATTTCAATTGAGTGGAGAGCTACTAAGATGGTCAATGGGCTGGAGCATGTGCTGTACAAAGAGAGGCTGAGGAAGCTGGTTTTGTTCAGTCTGGAGAAGAAAAGGAGAGAGGGGGAGATTTCATTTCAATCTTCAACTACCCAATGAGCAGCTATAAGGCCAAATGCTCAGCTGCACAGTGAAAGGATGAGAGAGATCAGACATTTGTATCAGCAAGGGAGATTCCCGTTAGACAAAGAAAAACATTCTTCCTCATCATAATGGTTTGATGCTGAGACAGGGACCAGAGAGCTGGTCGGATCTCCTTCCTTGGAGGTACTCCAGACTTACCTAGACAAGGCTCTGAGGAAGCTTATCTGATTGGATAAGCTGGTTAGACTATGGACCTCTAGGGGTCCATTCCCCCATAATTTTTTTATACGTTTCTTTGATTTACAGTGGTAAACTGATTTATTTTCCAGTTCTCAGTTCACCTGGCTGTCCTGTGCACTGTCATAATGGATTAAAGTCCAAGAGCACATGCTGTTCTAGCCTGTTGTACTACATTTCTGTCAGGGATGCCACAGGAAGCTTCATGAGTCAGTACACATTTTCTTGTAGAAACTCTTCTTCTGTGTCATTATGGGAAGTTCCATCTATTTCTTTTCTTCTAAATAGAAATGCAACGCTAATCTGTGCCTTGTACAACTGAGTTATGTGCAGATTCATCATGGAGCTACAGCTGGAGCATAATAAGTACAGCTTCCTTAGTTTTGATGACCTATGTCTAATATATTTGCCCTGGAATCCTTGTGAAACTTTTAACACCAGTGTTAATGTCTCTGTTTAGCCGAGTACGTAATAGGTGAGTTCCCTCTAGCACTGCTCTCCTTTTGAGGACTGGCTGGCTGATATGGTCCTCTCAGTGAGCAGTCCCAATGCTTTGCCCTTTGATAGCTTGTTCCAGTTTCTTCTAGTGGAGATATTTGTGTCAGCATTTTCCAGTGGGATTTGCTCACATTTCAGAATCCAGTCCTCTTATTTCATCCTGAAATCATTCCTTTCTCACTTAAAAGTCAGTCGTGATCTTTAACTTGAACAACTCTTTTCTCTTTCCAGCTTTGCTTTACTGACAGCAGTCAGATCTCTTCTGAGCCTTCATTTGCTTACTGTGAACAAGTCAATTTTCTTAGTCTTTTCCCATTAGATCAGATCACCTTCCTGCCTCCACCTCTCTCTTCTGGCTGATGTGTGCCTTAGCAGAATTGGTGAGTAGGAGAGTCATTGAAGCTGCATGATAAAAGCTCATGATATGAGCAAGCTCCTCCTCCCCCTACCTAAGATTCATTTGAATTGGACCGGGCTCTGTAGAGGGTGCAAAGACCTAGGGGCAAAGGGAGTCAGCTGGACATGGACATGTTTAGTCTGAAAGTCAGGAGCTTCACTAGAGCTGTAGTTTCTGAAAACACCTTGAACAGGCAAGACCTGACTGCTTTTGAAATGGAAGCATGATGGGTCTAGATGCTATGGATCTTTGCAACAGAAGACAATTATATCTGAGGATTTTAGTATCAGTGGGTTTGGAGCCTAAATGTGTTGTTAGATCTGAACTGACTCTCTCTCCACAGTGAGTTGGGAATGGCATAATTTTTATTACCTCTTTTTGTCCTTGCATTTTCCCATATTCATAAGAGATATTTACGAAGGGTTGAAAGCCCCGTATAACCATGAGCCTAGCTTCAAACTCTTGCATATCTGATGTCCTCAGTGCTTTCAGTGTACAGTGTTACCCTCCTGCATGGAACAGCTTGGCAATGCCCAATTGCTCTACCAGCCCAGAGCCACACACACACCCTTCACATACACAGCCTTGCTATTGCATGTTTACCTCTACTTGACAGTCACCTCCTACACACAGTGTTGCTGCAGCTCCCTTGCTAAACCAGCTTTTCATGATTGGATGAAGATCTCCCAGATCTCATTCCAGTGTTGCGGCACCCACCCATAGCTGAACAAGAGAATTTAACTCTGCTCCACAACATTGGGTGCTAGTTACTCATTTATTGTTCTGGGCAACACTCCTCTGGTTTACTCTGGGCTGAAAGGATGGAGCTATTGCTTCTTCGCTACCCATTTACTTTTCTGCTCATCGCATTTCTAATTCTTTACCAGGTGAATCCTGCATTCAGATTCTTCTGCAAGATGTCCTTCTATAAGCTGTGGGTCTTCACCATAAGCATTCTGGTTATTATCATCAGTATTCCTCGTGGACGTAACTGTGAAAACATTAAGTAAGTTGGCTGTGGCTTCTTTCTGCTCTGGGCATTGATGGAGTGAACTTGCACTCTGTTTCGGAGGGCCCTGGGAACAGTGCTGCAGTGGGGAGGAATTAGTTGTATATTGGTGTGCAGTGTTACAAAGTCCTGCAATTCAGAGAATGGAGGCACCTTTGGGGATTTTACTTGAGTTGATAGAAAGCATAATTAAGGATGATGAAGGAAAAGATGTAAAAGGGCATATGGATTTGACAAACTAGGTAATACCAACAAACTGAATATAATGCACAGGTAAAGTAACCTGCTTTTTTTTTTTTTTTTTTTTTTTTTTTTTTTTTTGAGTAAACCTCTTCTATCTGGTCTTCAGGGCTGTGTTTCCTGTCTCCCTGTGGGTGGTCATTCCCCTTCTAAACTGTTGAGAAAGTTCCTGAGGGTACTTTTCTCCCCTTGACTGTATTCTTAGCCAGTGCCCACCTGAACAGGAAAGAGCAGACATTACCACGGTGCAGTGCTGGTACGCACCTGCATTGTCACTGATGTGCCCATCACTGAAATCACAGCTCAGCGCCCCCAGGTCTTGCAGTCTCTGAACCTGTCCCCTCACTGCCCATCCCATCTCTCCATCTGTTCCTGCCTCTGCAACGAGCTGCAGGGCTGTGCAGCTGGGTGTACTTGTGTGAGTTATGACTTGCAGCAGTGTGCATTAATGGGCAGGTTCTTGGGGCATGGGTTAAGTGGGAGCTAGAAGCTGACTCTGCTACACAGCAGCATAGCACTTCGTAGCCTCTTGAAGTGCTACAGAGACTGGATTCGCTACTTCAGAAAGTGTATGCTGCAGCACAAGTTTCCAGCTCTATCTCCTAACTGAGCCTTGGCTTTTCACTTTAAGAAGTTTTCTTGACTTTTGTGCCTGACTTTTTTTCTTAATTTTTTTCTGCCGTCTATGAGAACTGCAGTCTGTCATCTGGTGGCAAAATCACCTCTCTTGTCACCATTTGGGCAATAGCACTGTCAGGTGCATGACATGTTTACTGCAGCCCATATTCAAGATTCGGCAAGGTGGACAGGGGAGTAGAGGGCAAATAGGTACACTATGAATTTGGGCATTATCTGATATTTGGCTGATCCATGGAATTGCTGTAGCTGGAGTTGCTGGGCCATTGGTCTAACCTGTCCTGAAGAAAACCTACCAGGTGTATTTGTCTTCTCTAATGAGAGCTGAAGAGCCAGACTAGTTGTTCTCCAAGACAGCGAAGTAATAGGTCAAATCTGGGACTATGGAGAAACAGGCTACTCCGCAGAAGCAGTCTGCGAGATGGGCTAGTTTGAAAGACTGTTTTTTTTGGACCCTTTACTCATTTTTAGCTTCACTTTAGCTCACATCCGCTCCCCTTTTCCAGGTTTTTCTGCATGTTGATTCTGCCACTCAAATACATCTTTGGTATCAAGATAGTGGTGAAGGGCAAGGAGAACCTGAGGACTAAGAAGCCTTTTGTACTTGTGTTGAATCACCAGACCTCCCTCGACATTATCAGTATGTGGATAACCTGATCCTGCCGTCTACTTCTTGCTCCACTGCTTTTGAGGGGAGGGTAGTTACAAAATACCACAAGCAGAGGGACAGGAGTGGCTGCTATATAGTCCAGCCCAGTTAGCCCCAAGCCAGCGTGGTGTTCCAGGACATTAGAGCACAACAGTCATTTTCAAGCTAAAGCAGCTTCATCCTTTCCAATAGAATTGAGATAAGAGCATCAGCTGACCAGCTGATCAGTGTCACAGCTGTTCTTATTCAGCATTGGCAATAGTCCTGCTTTAAGTGGTTGGTTGGTTTGGAGACTCACAGAATCCCTTTCCCAACATGTTTATGAACCTGTGAAGTTGGGTGGGAGCTGCAGGCATGGCATTTCCCAGAGCAGAGGGCTGTAGCCCAGGAGCTGGAGGGAACCTCAGTGTATATAAAAACTTATTCTGTCCTTGTTCTTCCCTTCCAGTGATGGTGGAGATAATACCAAGTCGCTGTGTCATCATTGCAAAGAAGGAAATCCTATACATGGGCACTTTCGGCCTAGCGTGCTGGCTTTCGGGCCTCATTTTCATTGACCGCAAGAAGAGGGAAGAGTCTATCACTACCTTGACAGAGGTGGCACACTCTATGCACAAAGAGAATGTGAGTGGGGAAGACCTTTTGGTGGGGAGCAGGAGGCATTCTGAGCCACAGGAAAATGTGTACCTTGATGTAGCTGGAAGGTAATCTTGGTCTCTGGACTGGGCACTGAGCAGAACAAAGTAAGACCACCTCTGGTGGGTTAACTGTGTTTTGTGCCCAGAAAGTGCTTCAGGTGGAGGAATTGGATGTCTCTGCATGGCCAGGAGCAGACAGATCAGTCCCAAGAGAGTATGCCTGTGCAGTGATTTAAAATGAATGGTGCAGTTTAGGATCCTAGGGGCAGTGAGGAGGGAGCACAGCAAACTCACTACCCTGGACTTTGGGAGAGCAGACTTTGGCATCTTTAGGGATTGGTTTGGTAGAGTACCATGGGACAAAGCGGGGAGGGAAAAGGGAGGGAAAAGGGGCCCAGGAAAGCTGGTTAATATTCAAGGATCACCTCCTCCAAGCTCAGGAGCAATGTATCCCAACAAAGAGGAAGTCAGGCAAAAAATGCCAGGAGGCCTGCATGGATGAACAAGGAGCTCCTGGCCAGACTCAAGCAGAAAAAGGAGGCCTACAGAGGGTGGAAGCAAGGACAGATAGCCTGGGAGGAATACAGAGAAATTGTCCAAGCAGCAAGGGATCAGGTTAGGAAAGCTAAAGCCATATTAGAATTAAATTAGGCCAGGGACGTCAAGGGCAACAAGAAAGGCTTCTATAGGTATGTCAGTGATAAAAGGAAGACTACAGAAATTGTGGGCCCTCTCCGGAAGGAAACGGGAGACCTGGTTACTCAGAATACAGAGAAGGCTGAGGTACTCAATGACTTTTTTTGCCTCATTCTTCACTAGCAAGAGCTTTAACCACATAGCCCAAACCCCAGAAGGCAAAGGCTGGGAGAATGAAGAAATGCTTACTGTAGGAGATCATTTCTGATATCACCTAAGGAACCTAAAGGTACACAAGTCCATGGGAGCTGTTNGTATGTCAGTGATAAAAGGAAGACTACAGAAATTGTGGGCCCTCTCCGGAAGGAAACGGGAGACCTGGTTACTCAGAATACAGAGAAGGCTGAGGTACTCAATGACTATTTTTGCCTCATTCTTCACTAGCAAGAGCTTTAACCACATAGCCCAAACCCCAGAAGGCAAAGGCTGGGAGAATGAAGAAATGCTTACTGTAGGAGATCATTTCTGATATCACCTAAGGAACCTAAAGGTACACAAGTCCATGGGAGCTGTTGAGATGCATCTACAGGTCCTGAGGGAACTGGTGGATGTAGTTGCTAAGCCACTATCCATCACATTTGAGAAGTCGTGGCAGTCCGGTGAAGTTCGCACTGACTGGAAGAAGGGAAACATAACCCCCACTTTTAAAAAGGGAAAAAAGGAAGACCTGGGGAAGTACAGGCCGGTCAGTCTCACCTCTGTGCCTGGCAAGATCATGGAAACTGTGCTAAGGCACATGGAAAACAACGAGGTGATTGGTGACAGTCAACATGTTTTCACTAAGAGCAGATCACGCCTGACAAATCTGGTGGCCTTCTATGATGGGGTTGCAGCACTGGTGGATAGGGGAAGAGGAACTGACATCATCTTACCTAGACTCGTGCAAAGCATTTGACACTGTCCTGCATGATATCCTTGTCTCTAAATTGGAGACATGGATTTGATGGATGGACCACTCACTGGGTAAGGAATTGGCTGGATGGTTGCACTCAAAGTGTTGTGATCAACAGCTCAACGTCCAAGTGGAGATCAGTGACGAGCGGTATTCCTCAGGGGTCAGTACTGGAACCGGTGCTGTTTACCATCTTTGTCCGTGGCATAGACAGTGGGATTGAGTGCACCCTCAGGAAGTTTGCAGACAACACCAAGCTGTGTGGTGCAGCCGGCACGCTGGAGGGAAGGGATGGCATCTAGAGGGACGTGGACAGGCCTGAGAGGTGGGCCTGTGCAAACCTCATGAAGTTCAACAAGGCCAAGTGCAAGATGCTGCACCTGGGCTGGGGCAATCCCAAGCACAAAGACAGGCTGGGTGGAGACTGGATGGAGAGCAGCGCCGAGGAGAAGGACCTGGGGATGCTGGTCAACGAGATGCTCAACATGAGCTGGCAATGTGCACTTGCAGCCCAGAAAGCCAACCGTATCCTGGGCTGCATCAGAAGAAGTGTAGCCAGCAGGTGGAGGGAGGTGATTCTCCCCCTCTACTCTGCTCTTGTGAGACCCCACCTAGAGTACTGCGTTCAGCTCTGGGGACCCTAGCACAAGAAGGACATGGACCTATTAGAATGAGCCCAGAGGAGGGCCATGAAGATGTTCAAAGGGCTGGAGCACCTCTTCTATGAAGACAGGCTGAGAGAGCTGGGGGTGTTCAGCCTGGAGAAGAGAAGGCTCCAGGGATACCTTATAGCAGCCTTCCAGTACCTAAAGGGGGCCCACAGGAAAGCTGGGGTGGGACTCTTTGTCAGGGAGTGTGGTGGTAGAATAAGGGGTAATGGCTTTAAACTAAAAGAGGGTAGGTTTAGATTAGATATAAGGAAGAAATTCTTTACTCAGAGGGTGTGAGGCACTGGAACAGGTTGCCCAGAGCAGTTGTGGATGCCCCATCCCTAGAAGTGTTCAAGGCCAGGTTGGATGGGGCTTGGAGTGACCTGGTCCAGTGGAAGGTGCCCCTGCACATGGCAGGGGGGTTGGAACTAGATGGTCTTTAAGATCCCTTCCAATCCAAACCATTCTATGATTCTAGGAAGAGCAACTTGAGCTCCCTCCATCTCAATGTCTTCTCCCTCCTGCAGTTCTGTGTCTTGATCTTCCCTGAAGGAACTCGCAATCATTGTGGCTCCGTGTTGCCCTTCAAACGTGGGGCCTTCCAGCTGGCTGTGAAAGCCCAGGTGAGAGCCACCTTCCTCCTGCCCCTTGGGATGCAGTTTGCCTACCATAGTCCACCAACAAGCAGGACTATGAGGCCCCTGGTTCCTGCCGTCCCTTTGGGTTGAGCACCCCTCCAGGAGCCCAACAGGAGCCTGCAGGTGGCACAGGCAGGGGCCATTTCTGGGACAGATGGAAAACCTTAGTGACTCTGCTTAGGAAAAAGGTGGGGGAACCTTGACAAAAACCTGCCTGGGAGAGTTCCTGCTGAACAGGTCCAGGCACTTTTGGCCTAAATACAGAGAATTAAAAATAAAAAACAACAGTGAGGACGTTGGGTGATTCAGTTAAATGACTGAAATACCCCTTTGAGTGTCTACTATGAAGCTAACTGGGATAATTATCAGAAAAGTGCATGATTCATCTGAGAACACCATTTCCCTTTTGGGTGAGGAATAGGGAAATTTGTAGATTTGCTCACTGTAGATTGCCTCCCCTCTAGGTCCCCATTATTCCTGTAGTGATCTCATCCTACAGTGACTTCTACAGCCAGAAGGAAAAGAGATTCACACCAGGTGAGGATTACTTGGGGCAGAGAGCAGGCTGGGTGCTTCTGCGAGCTCAGTCCTTGGATGGAGCCATGAGGTGGGTGGGCAGAGAACCACGTGCAATGTGGGGGTTGCAGCTGGACAAAGGCAATTTCTTTCTTCTCAGGAGGGGAGGGAGTGGGAGATTTCAGGAAATACTTTAGCCTCTGCTGTTGGATTTCTCAGAGCTTGTACAATGAGGGAACCTGAAGAAGCAGCAGAGTCCTAGGGCAGATCCTGCCCCAGCTCCACTGATGTCCTTGGGTCTGCAGGTGCGTGGAGAATTGAGGAGCAAAAGCAAATGCAGCTCTCAGCAAAAGTCATGCAGACTCCTATCTCCTCTCATTTATCCTGTTCTTTTCATGTTTCATCCATTTATGATGACAAAATTTCTGCTTGTCACCACTAAAATTTCATGGGGAAAAAAGATTAATCTTGGGCTTCAAAAGGAACATGTAGAAAAAATCTTTCAAGTTCCTACAGAGAAAAAGAGCCCACCCCGCTCCTCCCCTTTCTTCCCTGGCACCCACCCCAAAAAGGGCTTCTGGCACTTCCTACCCTCCCCCAGGCTGACCCTGCTCTTTCCTAAGGGGGGAGGTTAGCAGCTGAAATTCTCATCCCTGTCATCATTTGTACCTTGAGGTAGTCATTCCCTTGAAGGCAGACACCTGGAAGAGAGACGTTAACACTGCATTATCTGTTTCTACTTGGCTTTCACCTACTGGGTTTATTCTGTCTCTGTTGGCCACACGCAAGAGCATTTCAGTACTGGAAGCATTCCCCAACGTGGGAGTTAGGTAGGAGCACGAGCAGGGATTTCGGCTATCTGTCCTGCTCTGCTGTCCTGCTCCTTGCACTCCCTCTCCATGACATCCCTGTTCAGTTGGGCAACCAAGATAGAGCACTTCCATGGAAAATCAGAGAAAAATGCAGCACGGAAGCGCCTCTGGATTAGATGAACCTTTTGCCTTACGCAAGACCAATTCCAAAGATAGATCAGTTTGCTCTGTGCCTTGTCCAGCCAAGTTTGGAATACCTCCAAGAAAGGAGATTCCACAGCCTCCCTGAGCTTTTCAGGAAAGACTATTTGCAGTTGTATATACATTTGCCTTAATAATAACCTCCCAAAACCCTGGGAGTTTGCTGTCAGCTGGGATTTTTGTGACCTCTAAGCACTTTTCAGGGTCATTTCCAAATGCTATTGAACAGGTAGAATCTTCACTGCTGGAGAAAGGACCACAGTTTGCTTTTCCTGTACCTCTCCACTTTTCCCATCTGGAATTTTTGCCAGGGCTGATTCTGAAGATGTGCTACACATGGCCAAGATTTCTGCATGTTGAGCAGGCTGATCATCAGGCCAGGACAGTTCTCCATGTCCACAGTGTCTCTGGGCATGCTGATGAGTTTCTGGAAGGTCCAGCTCTGTGTCCAGTGTGTGCACATTGAAGCTGTCTGTCAAGCACAGAGTGCTTGCTGGAAGTCTGTTATACCCCAGCAACAGCACTTCTAGCACTGCACTGTCATCACTCAGCTTTTTCTGCAAGACCAAGAGTAGAATAGTAGACTCCTGAGATACAAGGCTTTGCATTTAGTGTGCTTTCTGGGTATATGTGCAGGCAGGGAACATGTCCTCTTCTTTTGGGAAGTTCTTCTCTATGCTTCTGTTTCATGTTCCTTTCATGGCTCTACCAGCAGCACTTCTGGATTTTACTTCCTAGCACACATGTAAAGGCATGCAAAAAGAGTTAAAGAGTAATACAGACACACCCCAGATCTTCAGACGATTGTCTGTGCAGGTAGCATCTTGTCTCCGCTGGCCAGAACAAGGGCCACTGTGCAAGAACAGAAAAGCATCATGACAGCTCCCCAGTATGTTCTTCCTGTTTGCTCCAGCCCATTGCTAAGGCATTTCCTGAGACACATCTTGGCAAACCAAGGAGTTCTCTGCATGGTTTCTCTCATCCTGAAGTGCATTTCTGGAAGGAAGGGCTCTGCTGAATTCAGTATACATAGATCAGACCATGTCCAGTTTGGATGTCTTGTATTACAGACCTCTTTGCCCTGACCCAGATGGACCCTGAGGTCTAGGGCCAAGACTGTTGTGGGTGACCTCTTTCCACTGTGAAAACTTATTCCACATAATTTTTCACATTTGATATAATTGGGTCGTAGTGTATGGTGGTCTCTGTGGACGAGAAAAGTCTGGTTTGGGTTTTTGCTGTATGCATCTAGGATATGACTGGGTTGCTACACAGCTGTTGGTGTGTGAAATAATACATTTCCCTTCATTTCTGTTTTGTTCCTTGACTTGCACCAATCCCTCTGCTACAGCTTCTCTTGCTCTCCTATACCACTCACATATTTCATTCCCCCCTCTCTGACCCCTCCTGTCTCACTCTTCCAGGGAAAAGCACCATCCAGATCCTGCCAGAAGTGGAGACCCTTGGCCTGGGCCCAGAAGATGTTCCCAAGCTCACCGAGCAGGTCCGTGACTCCATGATCACCGCCTATCAGGGGATATCAGGAATGATGAATGGGACTTCCCATTAGTGATCCAGCAACCACGAGAAGGTTTGGAAACAGAAACAACCATGACTGTAACCCTGGTATAATAGAGACAGGTAAAATGTCCACAGAGGAAGAAAAACTTTTACGTGGAAGTAGTGAAATGGTTGTTGTGTTCCTTTCAGAGAACTGTGCTGCCTGAGCTCTGTGGACAGACACACAATGGATAGCTGGACAATTCTTTGTAATCATAACCCTGAGAACTTCTCTCCAGCTGGACCCCAGGCAGAGCTAGACCTTTCCTGTGATCATCTCTGTGTGCTTATGATCACTTTTTCCTATTCAAAACCAACAAGGTGGAGACATTTATCCCTGAGCACGTGGCCATCCTGCTTGGGGAATTAGCTGTCTTGGAGTTAGAGGGCTACTACAATCCCCCGGCAAGCACAATCAGGAAAAAGTACGGTCTCCTACAATGGGGAGGACTTGGGAGTTATCTCTGCCACAAGAGGTGAAAGCCAAGGCAGTTTGGGAGAGGGGAATTAAAGACCAATGCATTCCTTATGTGTGTCTGCAGGGGTAGGTGGTTTCTGGTTTTTGTTGTTTGTTTGTTTGTTTGTTTGTTTTTCTCAGCCTTCATTTCTAGCAAAACAAGAGTTTGCATTCAGTGGTTGGGCAGATCTTGAGAGTGTGAAAGGAACATGCCCGGGGGACTCAGAGATCAGAGGCAAACAGTAGAAATGTATTACTTGACACCCTTGCCATGCCCTGATAATCTCATGATTTTTAATACACCTATGTATTTTTCAATCCAAATACACACTGGAAGCTGCAGCTCCTGATTTCTGAATACTTCCTAGTTTTGCCCTGTCTGCTCCATGTCCTCAGCACAATTTCTGTGGCAGGTGAGGGAGAACAGAGCACCAGTAGACATCAAATAAAAAAATTATAAAAAAAAAGCAAAGCTTGAGTTTCTGGCACTGAATTTCATTTTTACCATAGGCTGTACTATGATTGAAAAGTAAAAGTGGTTTGTGTTTGTATACGGGCAAGCCTGGTGGCCATGGCCTGGAAGAGACAGCAGATCTCCAAGACCCGCAAGGAGACCTATGAGCAAGGACCTGAGAAGAGTCTGGAGCTCTGTTGGCATAAGAGACCTGGCTCTGGTCCTTGCTGCCTGGGAAACCCAGCCAGGTGAGTCCTGGGGACCTCACTGGGAACAGCCACCACTGGTAGGACTGCATTTGTTTGGCTTGCCTGGCATCTTGCCCTCCTCTGCCCAAGGGCATCACTGTCTTGCCCTGCTCCCAGCGTGCTGGGTGCTCATGAAGCAGCATGGTCCACATGCTCAGTCACTCACCTGGGGTCCTGGCAGCCATGGGTGGGCAGCATGGGGCAGTCTGGGCTTAGACACACATGTGTCGGCACACCCACATGGCAAAACCTGCATGCAGGTGCTGCAGCCATGGGAATTTACCAAGCATCTCCTTCATTAGTCCTCATCAGAGAGGTACCTACTCCACCCAGAAGTGTCAGGCATGACTCTACCTTAAACTGCTGTCTTCTTGCTCCCATTCCCCTCCTTCCCTCTTGGTTGTGCCAAGCAGAGATGGAAATTTAATATAACTTTTGCATGTTTGCTATTTATTGACTTCATATAGTCTTGGGAGTGATCGTTTCAGCCAGATGATTAATTTTTAGCCCTTATGTTTGTGGTTTACATACCAGTCAGCTTATGGTTTGCTTTTTTTATGCTGATAAGTTTAGCTACAAACCATCGTCAAAGAATGTTTTGGGACAGATGTTTGACATACAAGAATGGATGTCAAATGTAGATGAGTGCATATAATGTATTTTATTAATGCCCAGCACTGCCAAACACACACGTTCACTATGGGGTTTAAGTAAAAGGTGTCTCTAGGTTTCAAGATGCAGCTGCCGTTCTCCATCATCTTCAGAGACTGAAATCTCACCGCTAACTAGAAACAGCCCCCCCCCACACACACACACACATTATACTCTTGTGCAAAACAAGAAGGAGATAAGCAACACTGAGATAAAGATTACACATACTTGCTAAGTTCTGAGCGGGTACAAATGATAAGGAATTTGATTTAGAAGGCTAAATTACTATTTAATAAACTGTAATTAAGAGATTATAAACAAGGACAACATTTGAAACCTGTTTCTTGCAAGCACCTTGGCTTCCAGAGTTGCCACCCCTTCAGGATGGGAAGCAGAAAATGTCTTCTTTGATTGTGCCAGTCATAAAACATAGATCACCTAACCACATCTTGTAAACCCCTGAACATTTTTAGGGCAATAGATCTTAAAATGTCACTACCTCATCTGAAGACTTTCATTATAGGAAGCTAAAAAGCTTAAAAATCTTAAAGGAAAAGGAAATCTTAAAGGCACAGGAGCAGGCCGTTCCTGTGTCCCGTAACGTGAGCTGGAGGGGAAGAAGACCGGCATGGACGAACCAGGAACATATGTTGAGACTCCAGGAGAAAAAGAGAGTCTACGTCCGCTGGAAGAAAGGACAGGCTACTTGGCGTGACTACAAAGAAGTTGCCAAGACATGCAGAGA
>VXAA01002072.1:0-27684 GCA_013399115.1 Anseranas semipalmata
CACTCACTCACTGGCTCACACTCGCCTGCCCTCACTCACTCACTGGCCCCCACTCACACTCACTTGCTCTCACTCACCCCCATGCTCACTCGCTCGCCCTTGCTCGCCCTCACACGCACTCACGCCCTCACTCACTTGCTCGCCCTCACGCGCTCTCACTCGCTCCCACCCACACTCANCGCTCTCACTCACTCCCACTCACACCCACTCGCTCTCACTCGCTCCCACTCACACTCACTCGCTCTCACTCGCTCCCACTCACACTCACTCACTCGCTTGCCCTCACTCACCTGCTCTCAATCACCCACTCTCACTCACACCCACTCTCCCTCACCCACTGAGTCACACTCACTCTCACTGTCACTTACTCACACACTCGCCCTCAGCACTCATACTCACTCTCTCGCACTCACTCATTCACACTCCCATGCACTTAGTTACCCTCACTCAGTCACCCACACTCACTTGCCCTCCCTCCCTCACCTGCTCCCACTCACCCGCCCTCGCTCACTCACACTCACCCTCACTCAGTCACGCCCCAAGCCCGCCCCAGCCTGCTGCTGGCACTTGCATGTCCCTGCTGGCACCTGTGTGTCCCCGAGGCTGCTCGCTCTCCTCCCCTGAGCTCCCTGCCTGGCCCAGCCCGTGCTGTCCCGTTGTGCACTAACCCCGCTCAGGCCGTCCCGTGATGTGTCCTCAGACCCACCGCGTCCTGTGTCGATTCCCTCTGTCACCCTCTTTGACACGTCTGTGCCTCCCCGATCTGCAAGGTAATGCCCAGTTCTGCGCCCTGCTCTCCCTCCCATGCAGGTTTTCACGTGGAACTCTTTCTTCTGCAGACTGCCGCTGTTGCCGTTATTTTCCCTATAGAGTTCCCCTTTGAAGCCCACTCCTGTTTTTCCTTCAGGCGTTCCGGTGCAGCGCGAATGGCCGGTGGGATTTTATTTTTAATATGTGAGATGAAGTCAGCGCTGCGTTACTTCCTCAGAAGCAGATGATGTTCGCGGGCTGGCAGCACTCATAAGCAGAACTACGGCTTGTGCCGCGTGGGTCAGAAAGCTAAATCTAATTTGCTGTATTCGCTTGTAATGAGCTGAGTAACTGTAAGTGTGCCCAAGGGAAGTTCTGAAAGAAATTTAATCTGTCTTACCTGTGACGGTGTTTGCTTTGTTACTTCATCAGTTTTGAGTTTCATAAGAGAAACATAAATGAGTCAAGGCAGAGTTTAATTGTATGTTAAAACAAACAAACAGCCCTGAGCAAAGCAGATGCAAGCTGACGCTCACCACCAGCAACAGGAACATGCACGTGCATGCGCGTGTTTCTTGCAGCTCTTCTACAGCAGAAATAAAACCAGTTCCCGTTTAGGGCAGGAATAGCCAGTGGCTATTAAGGAGAGTCTGCACGACACGTCTGTATTTTCCTACAAGCAGGCAGCTTGGGAACGCATCCAAAGATGATTCCTGCTGCTCTACTGAACAATGAACCAAGTAAACTAACTGTGAACGTGCCTGATGCTTCTGAATTTAAGAGGAAGCCATTCTTCTGTGTGTTTTTTTTCTTTTTTAATAGGTTTCTCTATACTTCAGGTGGAAGACTGGATCCTTAGTTCTTCACTTTGAATCGTGTTTACTCTGAACATTTAACTTCATGCCATGTGGTTTTGAAAAAAAAAAAAGCTTTCTTTTTTGTTTCTGAGCTCCCTGTCATGGCAAGAAGCTGGCAATCTTTAATGCCTGTTTTAAAAATGGAACTGTAAAGAAAGGTGCATTAAAATGTATCCAAAATTTGGTAGATTTGATGGCAGTTGGTATTACAAGGCAGGCATGTCTTGCATTAACAGTAGATGCCGATGCGTTGATACCAGACACAACAAGCAAGACAGGACATGCAGAAAAAGCACAAGGTATTGCAAGCCTACGTCCTGAATGACAAAGCAGCCAGGGGAGCGTGCCAGCCTTTTGCTGGCTCTGGTGTTGGTATTACTCCGGAGGCAGGCAGAGCTCCCGACAAATTTGTGTCTGTTTGTTTATTTAAATACAACCTTTTTAGACTTGTTCAAGATATAGGGATAAAAAGGAAGACCCTTTGGCCTTAAAATGGGATGGTGGTAGTTGTTGAAAGCAGTTGTTTTACTTGCTTCTAACTGCTTTTTTTTATTATTATTTTTGGTCTTTAAAGTACTTTGTGCTACCTGGTTAAGGGGAAACACACTGCACGACACACCTCAAGCGCATACCATCCAGATCAGTCTGTCTTACATTCCATTTCCATTCTTAGGGTGGTTTCATAGACAATCGTGTTTTTCTTTGTTGTATCGTATCCTGTAGCAATACATTGCTTTTCAATTGTGAAGCTTTGCATTTTCTTTACATATGAAAAAGCAAGCCCATAACTGGCTTTTGGCGGGTAGATTCTCAATGATTTTAATTAGAATAATTAAATTCAGAGAGAACAGATAAATCAACCAGATTTAGCTTGTTATATCAGTGTATCTGTTTATACATGGACATTCCATTAGAATATTCTTTTTCTGGCTCTTTGTCCATGTACACCAGGTTTGCTCTTGCTGTTCGCTGAATAGTAAAGTGGTAAAGTAAATGAATCTCTTCCACTTTTTAAATTGTAGCTTCTTCCCAATTAACAATTTGCTTAAAAAACAAAAAAGGCAAAGATGAACATTGATTTTTGTTTTTTCCCATTAGGTATGTGGAGTACTTATATTTTTACACCTAATGACAAATCAATTTCAGCATTTGAATGCAAGGTAAATCCTACTGGTTGAGAATGTTATTTTCCTGTTTTCAAGTTTCAACATCTTCTGTATTCGTCTTCCTTCACTGACTGAGTGTAATTTGAACAAACCAATAATTATTTTGTTAGCACTGTACAGAATTTTCCTTGTCTGTATTGCTGTTTTAGTGGGAAAACTTGTCTGAAACTAATGTTATAGGGGAATTATAGGAAAGGCATAGAGGAAATTATCTTTCACTGATAAATGTGAACTATAGTACATAAAATGCTGTGATAGGAACTTTGATGAGACCAATAATCTGTATAAGGGCCCTTTGTTATGGTGAAATACACCATTTCCCTTCCCAACCTAATACCAAAAACAGCTAATGGGGACACAGTCTTAGAATCTACCTTGCATTATATTTCGTATGATGTTTGGATACTTAGAATGTAATTGCCTTATAGGTTTGATAGCCAGCTTAAATTAGGCTGTATCTTCTTATAACAAGGAAACGTACTCACTTTGTTTTGCAACTATAACAATGCTATTTCAACAGAACTCTGTATAATGTAGCTAATTCTATTTTCCTGTATACATTTGCTATTGGTCATTACCAATACCATTTCTCACTATTTCCTCCCTACCTGATATGCATTTAAAGAAAAACTATAGGTAGGGTAAATGCTGTTGATTTTTTTTTTTTTTTTAAGATTGTGTAGTCTTTGTCTTCATAGCTTAAATTTCTTCTTCCACAAGTCGGTTAGATCTATTTCTAGACCATCATTTCAAAATGCCATAACACGGGACATTAGAAACATCCACGTACAAGGTAAGGAGGAGGAAGAGGGGTAGGGAACTGGCAAAAGAATATATACTTTAAAATCTTTTGTTTTGTTACTGGAAATGAGGTACTAGTTTTAAATAAGAGGTGCTGTCAGCTGTTGCACTTTACAAGATGGGGTGGCTCACACAAATGACCCTGCACTACTTTGCATTTGCTCCACTTTACCATGATCAAGAGCAAGCAGTGAAGACTTGTCTCACTCCTGCACAGAGACGAGTTTCCTGCAGCAGAAGGGTGCTAATGGTGGAGAGGGCGCATAAAGCACTGAAGCTGCTAATGAGAAACTGGTTCAGAGCAGCAATCCAATAATCCCCCAAAATGCCAACGACTCAGGACCCATCACAGACATCCTGTGAATGCAGTACCAAATGCAAACTGTATTTGCCCTGCAAAAGCAACAAAATTTTCAAAAAACATTACTTTTAAAATGTTTGTCGTAATGTTTGTGTCAAAAGTTTTTGTCAGTATGATTTTAGGAAATGTAAAAGTTTCATGAAAAGCTTTGCAATTTTTCATCTCCAGCTCTAGTGAATAAAAATCCATGGGAAACATGCTGAATGGATTTCTGCCACTAACATCTGTTTCCTTTATTTTCCCTCTGTGAAATCTGTGGAGTAGTTTACTACTATATACTTAGATGATTCTAAAATTCTGTTTTTTTTTTTCCTCCTAAAATACTTCAGCTTTTTCCCTAAAAAAGGGTGAACCCTACAATTTAAACTCATATAGCCTAAGTGGGTTATATTCTGGTAATATTATTTCTGATAAATATACTTTCGGTCAGATAAATATATAAATGTTTATTTAGGGTGGAAACCAACTAATTTGATAACTAATAGAGAAAAAATAATGCCAGGTGGTTTAACAAAAATCCAGGCAAAAAACTTCTAAGGATATTTTGGGAGGCACAAATGCAATGCGGTTTGGTAGAAATCACTTTTTTTTTTTCTTCTGCCAGTGTTGCACCTATTGGGGTCATAATTAGGGAAGAGAATTGGTGCTTTCAAATGGAATAGGAAAAAATAGATTTTAATAGAATTCCCATAGCACCTCACTAAAAAGATAGACAAAAGAGTCAGATCAGAATAATAAATGATTGGGCAAAATTTTAATCAGCAGAAAGCAGGCTGCTTTGGCTCCTTAAATATAGACATAATCAATGCATGCTCTTTTGTTTATCCATGGAAGTTGGGTATGGTTTGGTTAATGAGATGATGAACTTCTTCAGAGTCAGCTAATAGACTGTGAAGAGTTCATGTTCCTGCTAACCAAAGCAGCAAGACAACCTTTTGACCTGCATACCAGTCTGATTTCTTTAGAAGAAATACAAGTAATTAAATGATAGATGATGAGACCATTAACAGTCAATGAGATGCTTACCTGGAAAGTGTCAGCAAGTGGTAAAACACAAGCGAAACAAAACCCAAACCCAACCACATAGCAAAGTCACAGCACCAGATGTGCAGAGAATTAAAACAAGAGTGTGGGCTGCTCCAAAAGCTGATTTGAAGTGTTTTATCTAACTTTTTACTAAATCCATTACTGTAAATAAAGCTTTGCCTGGTATGCATTATTCTCTATTCTAAATTTTACATTGAAATACTTCAGCCAAAGGTTTTAAAAAAAATAAAAAAAACCTTTTCTGTAATTAAGGTTCTCATCGGATGCTGCTTTTTTTTTTTTTTTGTAATGTGCATTGTTTTAAATCTCCTGTTACAATGCTGAAAAGAAGTTGAAACTGCATTTCAGTTTCAGTAGGCAAATAGCTGTAACTTTCCTATTTTGCACCATCTTAGCAGAAGGATCTAGAGCTTCTGAGCATGTTTTTTTTTTTTCTTTCTTTCTTTCTTTCTTTCTTTTAAGGGGAAATAAAATAGAGAGTTTAGGCTTCAGATTTTCTCCAAGGATACAACTGTTATATCTGACCGAATACTATATATTCTGCGGACATTCCTAAGGTTTCACTCCAGACTGTAGATGCAGGACTTTTATTTTCTCTAAACTCTATGATTATATCATAATATTTGTGATTTTGGAAAATATTTACCATTTAAGATAAACAAAATTTAGCATGCTTTACAAATGAATTTATTGCTGATTGATGTGCTTGTGTGACAGCCCTGTGGACAGAATGCCCTATTGCATGTCCCAGAACAGATTCATCAGCGAGTAATGATGTGCCGTAACTTAAAAATTCATAGTGAAAATTCAGTCTCTTGCTTTATTAATACCAGTCATGTATTACATCTGTTCTGCTAATGCAGCCAGTAAAAAACACGTCTCTCCAGTGATTCAGTGAGTTCTTTTTATTGAGGTGGAGATCTGTCTACATACAGAATGTGATTACATAAACAATTCATATAGCTTTTGCCTGAAATTTCTGCAAAAAGCACTCACTGCAGCAGGTTACTATAGCAACAAGCAAAGGAGGCTGGTTCAAATTGGTTAGTTCACTATGGGAGAGGCTTTACATTTTGTTGTGTTTTCCTTCAGATAGGAAACATGCTGGTGTAACATCTCCACACCAACAATTTAAATCTCACGTAAATCAGTCCCCTGGGAAGTACAGCACGTTCCACGCATGTAAATCACTTACCTGAGTGCTCTGCTATAACGCTTCCTGATTCCCCCAAGTTACATCAGTCATTTTTGTGTGTGAGGCTGTTAAGATAATGTCACAAGCATTAGTACTTTGTTTGTCCTCCTTCCCTCTTGTAACAAGTATCTTAAAATTATTTTTAAAAGCATGCTCTAAATCAAGGTGAAAACATCAGGAAATGTGGGTGGATGTAAAAAGTACAGTATCCTGTCAAGTTAGACAGTTTTATACATCAAAATACAATTTGGTCTTTCAAGTTATTGCACAGAAGTGAAAGCCATACCAACATGCTGCACTGAGCAAATGTCATTAACTGAAATAGTACTTTTACTGAAAAAGAAAACTAGTGAAGTGTACGTGTAGGGCAAGTTCTAATGGAAGAAGAGACTGAAAGTGAGTGAATGATAGCTACATCTGTCACAGACTTGCATCGAACCTTGTTCCTGGAAAATATTTAGCTACTGGAAACTGCCAGTTCACAGCAAGAGAAAGATCTCTGCAAAGCTGCTAGGGTCCGTCCACCAACGATCCCCATTACAGTGGTAACTGCGGACAAGTAAATGGGACAGGCGCTGTAGCCTGAAAAGTTCCTACAAAATAAGAGGGGGCATGATGAATACAGATGTTTTCTTTCTTGTGTGTAGGTTAGATGTGAGCCACACCTATGGCCAAATGACCTAAAGTCTTTATTTGGGAAAGGATTTAATAGCAACAGCAGAACTGAAGCAGCCATACCTTCTCTGTTTTGTATGAGTCTGCTGTTCGCTTGCTAGAAATCAGCATCTTAGAAAATCCTGATAGATACTGCCAGAGATGATAAATCATTCAGATATCTCATCTGCATACAATGCAATGAGAAGTAGGTTACTGTTAGGTAATGAAAAGATACATTTACTGCACATAAAGTCAGTCATGTATGATCTTTCTGGTATTCTGAGTCTGTGGAAAGTTTCAATTTTCTCCCACCCATATCAAGTCCCTTCTCCTGCACCTACAACAGGGAATGGATGCTGCAGAAGCCTTGAAGTCTTTATGTATCTTAGCTTAATTTTCTCCTTTATTGTGATAACATTTAATCATAGCACATTAGATTGATTTAAAATTTTTATTACATCTATCTGGTTATTTCATAATGGCCATAAAGAATGGTAACCCAAAGAAGATTATTCTGCAGAATTTGTACTCTAGCAGATGTTTCTCTTTGAGAAGTGCTGCAACCAGTACGAAGAATAAGGAGTTATACAGATTTCATGCTGAAATGTGCGTGGAAGGCTTTTTTTTTTTTTTTTTTTTAAATAAGTAGCTAAGTAGCCTGTGGGACTCAAATCCAACACAACACTGTGATTCAGAAGACTGGCAGGTGAGCGATGCCTCCTGGATGACCTTGCTCATTCATAAAAAAGAGTAATTTTCTTCTTCAATAGAAAATCCAATTTTTGCCTAAAATTCATCTTGTGATTATGATATATTATCTATACTTTCCTGAAGCCAATTCATTGGAAGCTAGGTAAGTGAGGTCTATGACATTTCTGAAGAGTACAAATAGCACAAGCAGTCGTCTTGTACTCCATGCTAGCAAGTGGGAAACTTTTAGCCAGCAGCTCAGCCATTTTGTTTCTGGTAGGTCTAGGCTCAATCCTCTCTTCTTCTAGTGTTTCTTTTTCTGCTGCTGCAGCATCTTTCCTATTGGAAAACAGCAAGTCAGGAGCCGACAGTAGTCTTTGTGATGCACACCAGTGCAATGGAACAATTTATTTCTTCACTGTCTTTATCCTGTTAAAGTTTCTACTTTGATGTTCCAAAAAGCACATTAGTCCTTTCAGATTTTTCCTGTACCTGCTGTACTTAAATTATGTCATGTTATCTGTTGCAATGTTTTGAGCTATTTACACTTCATGCGTTGTCACAGTCTCCTAGCAGAAATGTGCATGACATCTCTTCACTAGGTGCGCTACAGTCCGCTGTATACCATCTTGTGGCACACTGCACCTTCCCTGTGTTCCTGGTCGTTATTTTGTACCGTGTGGCTACATCACTTTTTAATGACTTTTTTTTTTTTTTTTCAATGTCACTCATGGTAAGTCTGAGGACTTAGTATGCTGATAAGGCATTGATTACTAAGTGAAGATGTATGTTTACAGTATATGAGCTATATGCAGTAGGGGGAACGCTTGCACACTAAGAATGCCTTTGTGCAAGGTCCCATAGTGCACTTTTGAAATTGAGAAATCTGTCTTGCATTTATACTATTAGTGCCCACATAGGGATTTGGTGAAACCTAGACAGTACACTGTAAATTCACATCCTAGCTTAATCACCAAATGACAGAAATTTCCTTATTTTTGATTTTAGGGTCTTTTGATTAATCACCTGGATTTTTAAGATCCTCCTTCATGAGTTTGTTGTTGCTGTGTTAGTTGCTGATACAATTCCTTCCTTAAGGAAATTGAATTTAGTTACTATAGTGTTCATTGTCAGCAATGGACAAAACTATACCTATTTCTAATACTCTTGTATATTGTTTAGAGCTAGTAGAAGAGCAGCCTTTCCTCCTGTATGACCTTAGAACAAACCTTACTAAGGATTTTATACATCTTTCTTAAAATCACACATGGTAGTTTTTAGTGGCAAGAGGATATCTCATTCTATTATAAAAGTGGTTTATTTTACTGGTGTCCATTAATATTGAGCTATCTAAACAGTATAATAAGGTATTAACTTTCAAGACATTATAATATATGCTACTTGACCAGTTCAGGTGGGCATATCATCTATCACTACTATGTTGCTAGATATAATAGCTTCATAGAAGACCAAAGAGAATATATTCTTATCTTCTTTTTGCTGGTCAGGAGGCACAGAGTATTTTTCCACTACTATTTGGAATTATTTTAACAAAAATTAGGCTAAACCTTTCCCTGGAATTTAAGCACACCTCACATTGACAGGTCTTCACAGAAACAGAGAAATATACAATGGAAATTTCTTGTTCTCCCTATTCCTGTTATCAGTAAGCTCCTACATACCCAAGTGAAAAGCTTTTACTTTTCAGGTTATTTTCTTTGTTATTCTCATTGAGAATGTCAGCTTTTAATTGTCTTAATTAGTGAACTGTTCTTTGAGCTCTGGAATAATTATGTCTATCTCATATTTCATTCACCATGTCACTCACCCCTGTGAAAATTTATTTTGGTCTCAGGGATGTACTCCAAATTCTTCCATGAATGTTAAGGCAAATAACTTATTCAGGCCTTCAGCAACACCAGCCTCATCTGTCACTATTAGTGCATTCATGTTCCTTAAGGACCCTGTTGACTTCCTTTTTTCTGGCTGCTTGCTTCTTCTTCATGTTTACCGTTACTCATTTTGAAAAATATCCTTTGTATTTGCATTTTGATGAATGTTCCTATCATTCCTAAAGTACTCAACTAGCTGTGATCAAAATCAGCACTAACTGATTTTATTATCTTTTTAATACTTCTTAAGCAATCAGGTTTCTGGAATCAAGCTATCAGCTGTGCTGTTGTAAGTAGGAAAAGATTTTTATTATAAACATTATATTTTCTATTTTCTCTTTTTCAGCTGATTTCAATAACATTTCTGTCATTCTCAGGTATGTGATCTGCACCTCCAAAGACCTAAAAAGTGCTGTTTCTTAAAAGTGTATCCTCAGATAATCCAAACCATCAGAAAATCTGTAGTGCATAACAGGTGTAGGTGTCAGTACATTCCCCTCAGGAAATCCAGTGGGGAGAAATTTAAAATTTTCTTCCAATTTATGTAGGAACAATCACCATTACTTAACCTTGGTGTATAGGGCTATATGAATAATAGCCGATGGTCACATGAAGAAGCTATTTCTAGGCTGTTAGATGTCTTTTACCATCACTCACTGTGTTTCTCTTTTAAACAATAGACTTGCTTATAGCTCTGGTAGTGCAGCAAAAGTATGGTACAGCTGGCTGATAGGCAGAAAGTGCACCTCAGTTCTATGAGAATGTGTAACAAAAATATCTTTGAGATTTAACCTCCTCCACCCATGTATTAAATCAAAAATCTAAGAATTAAAATAGAATTAAACAATTCTGGAATAAGATCCTTTTTGTAGTCCTGATGCCTAGTTCCTTACTTTGTGGTTTCTATAAATGTTTATATATTTTTCCTCCTGAGGTGCTACAATGGGAGCTTTTGCTTAAGATAACAAACACTTGTATTGTGGCAAATGCCACTAAATGCAGCTGTTAGCATGCCAGTCATTTGCTGTATTATTTTCTCTTTCCGCAGAAAAGCATTCATTTTCTCTTCATACAGCTTTCTTTCGAGGTTTTGATGGTTTGCACCACAGTTTGATCTTCTATATTTAAAATAGACAAGACTGACAAAGGAGAGCAGAAGGGGTAAATGGCAAATCATAAACAGAAAGGTACAATGGCTTTCCCAAGGTCACATAAAAGGATTGTAGAAGAACTGGGATCAGGTAAAATCATCATTTATTCAGTCCCCATTTGCTGGACCAGAGCATTTTGGTATCAATACATGACAGAAGTGTTTTTATCTGTAAGCATTTGATTATCCATAAAGAATTAACATCTTAACGAAGAACTTTTGATAGATATTGTGACCCATTTACTTGTTTCTTTAAACTGAATTCAGATTTGTCAGCAGATGGGTATAGATTTCTCAGTACTGGTTTAAATGGACAAATTATTTGAAGCATTTGCCTGTATCAAATCCAAAATGGCTACCAATTACAATACCTTAAATAACCTGCTCTTTCAGTGCTCAGAAGTTTGGCTCCAGGCCTCTTAATTTTATTCTAACATATGAAGATAACTTGTAAATTGGCCCTTTGCTTATTTTCCAAGTGGAAGTTTTAAGCCTTCATCAGGAAAACAGAAACAAAAGTGTCATACATATGTTTTCAATGGTGTAGATAACTTCTTTCCTGAACAACTTTACTATCAAGGTTCCGTGTTAATGCCTGTTAAACTTGCTTTAGCTGGGAACTATGACTAGATTTTGAAATTCCGTCACATGCTTAATGCTTTGTCAATAAGATTACTGCAATATCTCATGCCATCTGTCTCATTCCCTTCTTTCAGCAGGGACTCTTTTCCGGTTATGAAGTCTAAACTGTTGGCATGCAAGAGTATTATTGCTGGGCATTTTGTTGCTTGGCCATCAGGCTATGCTAAAGAAACAGGAACATTATATAAGATTTTTGGGGGTTATTGGTTTTAAATTTGAGTAAAAATCTTTCTAAAAATACCAGATGGTAAAATAATCTTTGATGTATTCTTGGTTTCTGGACTGCTGTTGTTGTTTGCCACAATAACATTTGTGTGTTCTGAAGAACAGTTGCTGGGTTGCTTGTTCTTGTTTCTCAGAACTCTTTCCACATGCAAATAGTTTTTGAAAATGATATTCATGCAGTGCATGGGAGTTAAATTTCAATACCAAGTGTACAGTGTGTAGCATGTGTGCTGCATAGTAATAGATAATACTGTCTAGTGACTGCTAAAAAGACTGGCATCCCTACAAGTCACTGCATAGTGCAGCTGCATTTCTGTCTGCTACAGTACTTTCTTGTAGGGGGTAGGCAACTTTCAAAATGGTTTGACAAATGACTTAGGAAGATGTTTAAGTCTTCACCCAAAATCTTTACACTGGTGTAATGTAATTTCTACTGGCACAGGATAGTTAACCTAATACTCCTGGCCAAATTCCAGCTGAGATAAAATATCATCAGACCTAAATCTTCCCTACACAGTTTGAAAAAAGTGTTTCGTTCCAGTTTGGTGCAAAGGCATACTGTATTACTGATGTAATAGCTGTCATCAGTGCTCTCTCATACTGCTACAAGTTTAGGCATGCCTTTTATTTCAGTACATTCTTAACACCCCTCTGTGCCCAAAAGGCAGTGGAGCATCAAGAATGTATCAGTGAAATTAAATAGCTACGTTTCTTCTGTAATTAATCAAAGATTCTTTCTGAGAAAAAGTAGTGGTTGCAAAACATTTCATTAAGGCACACTTTTGTGTAGGTTTAAAAGCTAATATATTTCTTTTTATACTGAACTATGAAGAATGAAATGATTTGGGAGTGAGAATCTTTCCCAAAGCTGGGCTAAAATCTTCATCTAGCAATTGGATTATAGTTAAGAAAGTACATTTCTTCTGAAGGCATTGACAAACGTTGCACTGATTAATTTTGTTTGAATAACCCTTCTGTGATGTTTCAGTAATTCTGGAGTATTCATGTGTGGGAACATTAGGAATCAAAACATTCTCCTTTTCCCCTAGCATTGGCTTCAATTCATGTCTTTCATGTTTGTATCCAGGAATATCTTTGGAGGGCTTAAATAGCTGTAGTCTGAGCTCTGTGAGTCACTGGAGGAGAAATGAAGACAAGCAAATGAATATTTAATAACCTTGTAGACTTGTAGCAGTGTGGAAACAATTTCACAGGTGTTTATTGTTGTGCCTTCAACAGCTAGTGAGATACTCGTCAATACTTACAATCTATTCTGCAAGGACTAATCAGAGCGTAATAAGGCTACTGTTTATTTCACTTAAAGTATCCTATTAATCAGTCCTTTGCATCCATCTGCTTCTTACGTAAACAGTTTGTGTAATACAAACCTTGGTGTTTTTATCATAGTAAGTTATACAAATTCTGTTCATTTGCTCACTTACGCTGGAAATGATTTCCTTGAGCATGAATTTTCTTGCGAAGCAGAATAAAGCCCATGTTCAAAATCAACACATGTATTTTTGAAAGTCCTGTGGTTTAATAATTAATTCATCACATGGTCTTTTTTTTTTTTTTTTTAATGTATTGGAACGTAGTTGTGAAAAATGTCATGTTCTGCTATGAGAGTTTGTCATGTCTTCTTTGTCATTCTGATATTCCACAACTCTTTCATTTTGAGCATTTGGTTATGTTTAGAAACAAAACTAAGATTGAAAAGGAGTTAGGAAATTTCAAGTGTATAGCTTTGCAGACAGTCCTAATTTTTCACTTTTTTTTTTTTTATATCAATAATATGCATCAAATTGGGGCATATAGAAGGAAAAAAGAGACATACTACATGGTTTTGGAGACTCTCCTAATGTATGTACATCAAAGGCAGAACTTTAAGTTTCAGTTAGCAGGGAGGTAACAGAAGCATATCTTTCAGCTCCAATTTAAACAACTGTTGTGACTTCACATTCTAGCAAATGTTGAGTTCTTACAGTCGTAGCAGATCACAAACCCAAACGAAGTCCCTGACCTGGTTCTGAGGTAGCTCTCCTGAATGTTGGTGCTTTGTCTATTTGACTCTAGCAGCTGCAGCTGTGTGATTGGAACTGCAGGTACAGGTTTTCTTTCATGTGCTAAAGAACTTGACAATCCGTGAGAAAGCCTTTGCTGTTAATCAGAAAGGAGATGGGACACAGGCAGACAGAGAGGTGCCAGAAAACTTAGTATGAGAGGCTTCAGGAGTAAAAATGATTAAGTCTTGTTCTGAATTACGCTGGATAGTGCTGCTTTGTGAGCTTTTTGCCAAATATACTTGTTAGGCATAGTTAGTTTAGAAGGTTTTTTTTGTTTCTATTATTTCTTTGATGGAAGTTGTTGTGACAGTACAGGTGAAACCCACAAGGTACTGCAGGACAGTAAATTAAAGTCTTAAATTGTCAAGATTTAAGAATCAGTGGAAGACTCAGAAAGGTTAAACATTTGAAACCATGTAATTACAAGAGAATAATTTCTTAATGTCACCTTGTTGCAAGCGTAACATCTTACACCATTTTGCTTGTGAGCCCTTCAGAGCAATTGCCTTCAATATGTTTGGAGCATTGCAGGTAGGGCTAGTATTCCATATGTAACAAATAATAAAAAAGAAAAAGCTAGGCAGTCATAGCATAGTATTTTATATTATCAAGCAAGCACTGGGAGTGTTTGGACTTAGCAAAAATGTTTTAGCTTTCTGTGTATATGTGTACCTTCAGATAACAATCGGAAGAAGCTAAAAATCAGGCAGTGAACCATTTGCAAAAGCATTTGTCTCATAGCCTAGAGAGAAAGCGAAAGAAGATTTTTAAGTGGAGCTTTGGCTGGGAAGGTGAAAGTGTTTGTTCTTTGTAGCTAAGGATGGTTGCATGAAGAGAATTTGTCCTTTCGTTATCATGTTTTCTTCCTAATTGAAACAACCTTTCCATAGGGGCTATTTGAGTTGAGAGGTAATGCACCTTACAGTAAACTGCATGTGTACAATCCAAAACCTGAAATATATTTGCACAAAATACTTCTTTTCAAAAGAGAAATATCTGGTATTGAGATGAAATAAATCCTTTGCTAAAAAAGCTGAACTTAGGCTATACTTAACCTTTGTATTCATAAGGTAAGCAGAGTAGGGAGCAAGTTTTGTTAATTTCTTTTTTTGCTTTGTTTCCATTTACCCTCATTTCAGTTGTGGTTCAGTATGGGGTTTTGCACAACCAATATCTTCATACCTACAATGTATGCTCAGCCACATGGCTGAGGCAGCCATTTGCAGCACTGTCTCGGTTGGATGGAAAAAGGGGAGCCTGACTGCTGTGCTTCACGTACTACTATACCAGTCATTCACATCTCTGCCAGGTAAGCCAGGTGTAATCATTCTGCCAGCCAAATCTGACTGGCAGGCCAGAAACTATTGTCATGGGTAGTGAAAAATCAAAAGCCTCCCTATTATTGTTTTTTCCCTTAACAACCTGATCTTGTTTTTCATAATACATGAATATCATTAGCCTTTGACACATTTTAAGGTGATTTAACTAGACAATATTCATAGCCTGAAATTAAATTAAGAGTTTTAGCTAATTTTCACGTTACTAAAATTATTCTGTTTTCAGTGAAATCTTTAATCGTTTCTGAGATAGAAGAGGAAATATAGTATCTACAGAACCTTTTCTTGTGGTTTATTTTTT
The DNA here is from genome assembly GCA_013399115.1 of Anseranas semipalmata. Taxonomy (NCBI): domain Eukaryota; kingdom Metazoa; phylum Chordata; class Aves; order Anseriformes; family Anseranatidae; genus Anseranas; species Anseranas semipalmata. The sequence goes on from VXAA01002072.1 coordinate 15,135, forward strand.
TAAAGAATAAAGACCGTTTCTCTTTGAAGCTGCACTTTTTTTTTTAGAAAAAAGAAAAAGAAAAAGCTGAGAATATATTCCTCTATTCAAGAATGCTTATTGCTTTTTTTTTTTTTTTTTTTTTTGGCAATTAGTGGAATTCCCCCATCTCAGAGGGAAAGATACTTTGCTTCAGCATTCTTATTCCTGGAGTGTCTGAGATGAAGTACAAGGTATTATATTGTATTGTAAGGTATTGTATTCCTTACTACACGCTCCTGTCCTTGCATTGATTGTTATGCACATCATATGGCACCACATCAACTGTGCCTGGCATGACCACTGATGAAGGGGAAACCAGGAAGGTTTCCCTTCTCCTCCTTGCTCCAATGGCTTCCCTATTCAACCTTATACCACCCACCCAAGCCTCTCATCACACATATATGAAGGCAAGCTCAAGATGTAGATGGGAGAACAGAGCAGTGACACTGCAAATGGTTGCCCTAACCCCTCTTTTGTGGCTTTGCTTTTGATTCTTCTACTCTGGGTTTGCTCTGTGCTACAAGGATCGCATGGGAAGCTGTTAGAATTTACATGAATTTGGGTGATATGTTGCCAGATGTATTTAAGTATCCAGAGAGTCCCAGAGGGACACAGTACTCACATTATGAGGTATCACCAAGAGGACATACAGTGTCAGTGAGAAAAATATTTCTAAATTCCACATCTATTTGTGTCCTACAATCACGTGTATTGCGGTTGTGTTTAAATACATTATCATTCACATAATGAAAATGTAGGTTCCATCATTGCTTTTAGTTAAATTAACTGATTTGCATTAAAGTTGTAAAGTTTATTTTGTTTGAAATACCTTGCAGCATGTACGTACATCATATAAAAAATGAGGCATTGTGACCAGCAGGGTATATTCAACTGTGTTAATTCTTAGACAAAGACACCTGAGGATTACTTCTGTATAGTGAACTGCCATTCAACAAAGTGCATATGAAACACGTGTGAGAGTGTTAAGTCCTAGAGAGGTCTTTTTGTATAGCAGTATATTTTTAGTTGCAAATTTTCATTATATTGTCAAAAAGCACAACACATTAAATGACAATGGTGATACATAGTGGTGCCATTGCTAATATTTAATACAAGATTTTTCTTGCAATGGATAGTTAATGCCTCTTTCTGTGATCAGTTAATCTGCATTAGCTCTACTTAAGAAAAGAAGATCAGTCAAACAATCATCTATTTTAATTGCAATCAATTTAGTAAAGCTTAGCACACCATATAGGGGCAGGACTCCATCATACTCTGAGCTGCACACATATGAAGGAAAGACAAGTCAATGCCAAAAAATCAGAGAGAAATGTCCTTTTCTGCAAAAGAATATAATGTAAATGTCTTTTAGAGAGAACAGTCTTGGGTTAAAGCTCTGATATCCAAACAGGATTAGCATATGACAGATGGATTTATTGGAGGACTAACACTGTTCAGTGTTTTTTTGCATATTTTGGTCATGTGGTGCAGTGACAGGTGCAAACATTCCCACCTCTTCCCTTGGAGGTCTTGTAGTTCTGTGGCAGTCATTGAGACCACTTGCGTACCTTTCAGTATTGGCACTGTGATGTACCAAGGATAACAATACAAATTCCTTCTCAGCTTCCTACTGCCTTGGACTCTTGGAATATCTTTTCTCTTTCCATGCCAGAGAAAGATATATGCATCACTAGCATCCTGATTTATGCCAAGAAGTTGATTTTCTGTGCTCCTTCAACATGTGGTGTTCGAAAGAAATAAAAAGATTAGTTCCTTTCTCCTCTGTGACAGAGTGTTGATTCCTGGGTTCCAATGCACCTCCAGTTACTGGCCCAGCATCAGCAGCTGTCACAGAGCTACAAACACTTTGGTAGCTGCCACTTCCAGCTGAGAGTTGTAAGAATGCTGGCTGAAATAGCAAACCAGAGACAGGAACTTCCAGGGCGAAATGACTCTGCATACACGTTATTTTCTGTTCTTTGTAAAACCACATGAGTCCTGGCAAGCTGCACAGATGAATCTGGTTTAATTAATGTAACCTGTAAACTCTCATTCTATTTTGAGCCTATTTTTGATATTCAGTTAGACTGAAATAATGAAAAAGAAGTGTGTAATTGCATCATACAATTGGTTGGGTGTGGAAGAAATCTGGGATGTTAAATAGCCGTGTTCATGGTCTGCTGAAGCTTTATGTGGATTGGAAGATGGCATAATTTGCTGAGAAGGTATTTTGCAGGTGCCAAAATAACAAAGTGATAAAACACCTAATGCTAATCTTAAACTGGTGAGTTTTACACTACTGAAATCAAGGGATAACATCTACCCTTATACACAAGGGTATTAAGTTGCTTATGCTTAAGTTGCTTTCACAAACAGTGAAATACTGCAGTTTGTGTATGTATGGATGGATTTGTTTATTTAAAGCTAGGGTTGGCTCTACATTAAAGAAATACTGGAAAACTTCTCTAATGGAAATTCACCCTGTTTTTCAACTGAAACTGATTTTACTGAGGAAAGTGCTTTTGCTGGCTGTGGCTACAAGGGGTAGGTTCTGTAAGGTTATTAACACTCCTTACATAATTATGTTGACAAAAACTTTAAACTGTAGCTCAGGCATCAGTGTGCAGCAGAAGGACTTAAAGAAGTTAGAATATTTTTAAATCAATTGACTATTGTAAGTAATTATGAAAAATATTGGCACGGGCAGTGAGCCATGTTGATTTTTTATTTTTATATGGTTAATAGGCTTAGTGTTTAGGCTCCATGCCCAGGTTAGGAAAAAGAAGAGGTATCCTGAAGCTTGCAAATGCAGTCTGCCTAGTTGCACGTTCTCTGGTTACAGGATTTTGCCTTTGGCTCTGTTTCAGGTTCAAACAAACTTGAAGGAGTAAAATAATTGCTAAGATAAACTTCTTGAAGTCAGTGGAAGTACATCAGGAGTACTTAGGTCTTTTTAAATTTGGCTCATTATTCTTATCAAAATCATACTTGGGTTTCTTTTGCAGAAAACTGGTGTTCCTTACTTTCCTAGGCAGCTAATGACAGTAAGAGGTGTTCAGTCTTGCTCAGGTACAGAGAATCACGATGCTGAGTCTCTAGTTCTGATTTTAAACAATTATATATTTACAGCAACTTTAAAAATAATCTGTTTCAAATTTTGTGGCCATCACAGAGATGATACCATCTAAGTCTTGAAGTGCTTAGAGCTTTGTAGTGACTGTTTGATGTAGCTCTACTGTACACTGTCAATGAACTGTTACAGGAGATGTACTACTTAGGAAGCAATACGCTGACCAGGTGAATTAATTTTCTGGCTTCATATGAAGTTTTTCAGTAATTCCAGAAATATCCTGAGTGAAACTATATAGGATGACATTGATATTTGGCTTGGGGTTTTTGGAAGGTGCGCATAAACATGCCTCAAGTGAAGATTTCTATTGCTTGGATTTCATTAGAGGGAATAATATCTTAAGATAACTGGAAGGAACATCTAGGGGTAACAGCTGGTGCCTGCCAATAGTTTTATGGCCTTTTGGATACAATGATTATTGATCCTTAGAGTCTTCCTGCTCTGGGAGAAATGTATTGACTATTGTAAAATATCCTTTCACTTTGTATTGCATCAGTACTTATTTGACTTTAAAAACAAACAGAACAAGATGTTTTACCTGATGCTTTATATTCTCTGTAACTTAAAAAACTAACTCTGCCATGCATGCCTATTCTTACAACTTGATCCCTTAACAAAAGGCAAGTTAATATCATGCAGCTGGAAAAATTTGATGCAAAACACTAGGGCTTCTTAAATTTTTAGCGTATATACTATATGCCTTTTTTTGTGCTTAAGTACCAGAAAAAAAGAGACGAGGCTTAACAACCTGGAATTAGAATAGACCTAGAAATCAATGTATTTTCTGAACCAGCTGGTTCAGGTGGAATGTACTGTGAAGTCACCGGTGGAGGAAGCCCTGTTTAGTAGTTTTCACATCTAACAGAGTCTAAGACCTCAAAAGCTCAGCGACTCCTGTAAGGTTTGTCTTATTTGTTAGTGAACAGTTGAGTTAATGAATCCTAAGTATTCCTATGTATTAGAGAACCTATGCCTTGTTCCTAGTTACCAGTTGTATGTGTCCAATATTCATTTATAGATGCTGAAACAATGCCCTGTCGAGTAAGAGCTGTTAAACTCTTAGTTATACCAGATCGTAATAGTGTTTGTGTTCACAACATATGTATCGAAACATGTATACTTGCAACATATTTGCACAATGGTCTATTTAAGAGAGAAATACCCATTATTTCCACATGAGAACTGTAATGTTTTTTTTTGTTGAACCTGGAGACGCATATAAATATAACACGTTCCTAACAAAATAGTCTTGCCAGCTTAGAATCTGGAACAGTGTCTACTGCTCAAAAGAGCAAAAATAAATCAGTGAACTATATTTCCTCTGTGGAAATAAGAATATCCCTGATTTACTCTGGATTGCTTACCTCAGGGACAACCTCAGAAGAGAAGGCTGCCAAGCATCTTGTTTGGCAGGGCTCACTGTTTTTATGCATCGTCATCACGGCCAGGTCTTTGTTGCATGAGTAAGCCTGTAGAATAATGTGTAATATGTAAGGTGGGAGTTAGTTGCACTACTGAGAATCTGCTTTTCCCCTTGGTAATGTGATGTTAATTACTGAAGACACAGATGAGTACTTTGTATGTGCATAGGACTGTGAAAGCATTAATAAGTAACATCTCTAGTGATCAGCTGACAGAATGTTGGTGTTACAGAGAACAGATGGATTCTCTGTCGGTCAGGTTCACTTTGGCAGTAAAAGGGTCAAATGTGTCTTACACTATTTTCTTATACAGAAATGTCTTCCTGCTTCCCTCAAGTAATGAATAAAGAGCAAAGAGATTATGACAGTGTATTTTCTTTCTCCTTCATTCCTGGGCTTTGGGAGCTGAACATTTTATTATTTTTAGGGGCTGCTGAAAGGTAAATATTATGAAATCTCAGGCAGAAGAAAAAAAAAAATCCCCCATTCCCTAAAGAAAAACAGAAAAGCTGTATGGATAGAGATTTTATAACCTGAAAACCTATTTGAAGGGCAATGTTTTGCTTTACATGAAATGTGCCAAGCCATTGTGTCCTTAGGAGTTCTATGTTCTTTCTGAAAACAGCAATAACTGAAAACTTGAAGGGATTAGCAAAATCTTTCTGTGCCAGTTGTTTGTTGTGGAGTTTGTTTGCCTTGTTTTTTACTTCTGTTATGTTTGATAAATAGCTGCAGTGATAAAATTCAGAGAGGCTTTTCTGAAATGGTCTAGCTGCAGGAATGCCTGATAATGTGGAATTCTACACAAACTTGTTAATTTTCACTTTCTCATTTCAAAGGGCATGAAGAGCTGACTGTATCTAATTATATTTGTCTCCTGTCACTACAGAATTTTCCCACAGCTAGGGCTGTGGTCAGCTGTCTGACACATGGGTCAGTGGAGATAAACTGCAATCAGTTCATTTTAAAAGATACTGTACTTCAGCTCTGTTGCTGACTATCCTGGGTGCCTCTGTGCAGATCTGTCACAAAGTGTCTGGAATTCTCTAGGGAACCATTCCACACAGCCTTGAATAAGGAAACATTGAGCTATGTTTGTTAAGGTAAAGGAGAGAAACCACGTTGTAGAATAATGGCATGCAAAATAGGTCTAGGAGAAAAGCAGCTTCTTCTGCTCCAATAGATAAATGGTTTAGACAATCTACTGTGGGAAAGGACCTTTTGTGCCACTCAGTCATGGAAAATGGGCATACAATGAGCTATGCAGAGTAACAGGGTTTCCAAGACGATGTGAGGGTTTTAGTAGGTTCTCTGGGCCGGTATTATCAACTACAGACTATTCATAAGAGGATGGGCCAAGTAATGGGCTCAGGCATAACATACTCCTTGATCTGTGCCCCACATGTCTAAATGATGCTCAGAAGCCACCTGTACTTTAATTGTGTGAGGTCTTCACAAGGAATGATAGGGTATGAGAATTTGGACTTGTCCAGGGCTTTCCTGGGATTGTTCATGCTGCTGAAAGGGATGCATGGGACTTTGTCCTGCAATGCCCCCGAGTTTGCCCCTGTTTGAATATGAGGTGAGTTTGGGAACTGTAGCTTTGAGCCACTACTTGTAAAACATGGATGCACTCTAAAGCCATCCAGTGGTTGTGGTACATGGCCACTTACATGTAAAGCTATTTTCCTTTCCGCTTTATACAGAACAGGAAAGACATTTGTGGAACTGGGATGTAATTTGGATATTCTAAAAGCCAGTACTTAAAATATTCACTCCCACCCATGAGGGTATCTCTCTCTCAAGGTCAAAACCAACACTAAGCAGACAATAAGCAACAATAACAGAACACTAATTTTCTTCACAGCTGATTACCTTCAATGTCTGAGTGCACACGTTCTTGTGGTTTGGATGTGGCATGTATATTTGTAGAAGGAAAGATATTTTCTGATTTTTACATCTTTGGAAAATGAGGCTTTACATGTCCTGCCCAACACCTCCTCTGAATGCAAATCTAAACATTTAGGCCTCTAATATGTAGGCAGAATTATAAAATCCTTACATAATATATGTTACCAAACTGAAGATTTACATCTTTGTCTTTGTAAGTGAAATTTACTTCTGCCCTGCCTAACACCACAATTTTCTTATCTCCTGATAATTTTGAGTGTCTTTTTTTGAGTAGGATAATGTATACTATTACTTAAAATAAAAGCTTGAATATTCATAAGAGAGCTTTTTATGGATATTGCATCTGCTTTCATTTTCTGTGTCACTACTTCTCTGTACTATAAATTGGTTTCACAACTTCCCATAGGCCAAATTCTTATATATAGCAAAACCCTGTGGAAGCAAGATTGTGAGTCTGTACCTAAAAAAACTCTTATGTAGGTGAGCATCAATTTGCAGATGATGGACTTCTATTTTAATATCTGAAGGAAAGAGGATATCTCTCAAAAGTTCATGCAAAGTTGGCTATGTTACTCTGTAAAATCTTTACTAATGCTGAAAACTTCTACTCCCAGCAATTATTCTGGCACTGTCAAATATTGTTTACAAAATATGATGCAAAAGCCTTTGTGAATACATTAGCAAAAATTCTGCAGAAGGGAAATGTTTGGGATTTTTTTCTTTCCAATTATGTTTGGCTTTTAAAGTAAAATGAGACTTTTCTGTAGCTAGTTGCTTTCAGATTTCACCACAAGTAGCAAGATTTTGAAGGGATAAGAGAATCCTGAAGGGTATTTGATAACACTACAGAAAGAATTCCATTGCCTTTACATCTCCCAGTCAAGTACACTAATTTTTTAAAAAGGAGAAGAAAATAGACATTTGAGGGGAAAAACATGCAGAGGTATTTATCTTTTTGTTATACAAAAGTAGTTAGTCTTCTCTCTATCTGTACCAAAAATAAATAAATAAATAAAAATAAAGGAAAAGAATGGAAAAACAAACAAATAAAAACAGATGCGTTGTAGTGGAAAAACAAACAAAAACAGATGCATTGTAGTGGAGGGCAATTTCCAGAGTTTTCAGTGGTGGAAATCACAGCTGGCAGAACCTCCATTGTAAACTTCTTAACCTAGACCACGTCTTTCTGAGCATGTTAATCACCATACCACACCACTATCTCAGGCTTGTTTGAGACTGGGTGCTCAGTTACTTCAGATTCTCCTTGGCTTTTCTTATAGAACCAGGGAAGAAAATGGCAGTAAAAGATGGATTAGGCAACATTATTTGGATCTCTGGCTTATTTGGTTATCAGTGGCCTCTACAAACTTAACTGGGGGCATGTGTTTAGAAGTGGTATGGGAAGCCATTGTGAAAGGTTGTTGGAAGAGGTTGTGTTACAGAAAACTGTTGCATCAACAACAGGACATTATGTAAGAGAAGCCAAATAATCAGTGAATATCCAAATACAAGAAAGGACACTGGGCTGTATTCACTTCTAGTTTAAATCCATCAAGTGCCGGAATTCATTGGTGGCAAATTTATCACACAATATTTTTGAAGGTGCCTCGTTATGAATTATGCTTAGTGGTTTCTGAAATATCTTTGCTAAACAAACATACACTTAGAATCATTGGATAATAGCAGAAATTAAGATGTTAATACAAATATCTCCAAGTAAACCGAAACCTCTTAGTGTATGCAATTATTGTGGAACTATTATCACTACTTTGAAAAACATGAACTTATTTTCTTTATGGTTTGGTACTACATACAGAAGTCCATACTGCATTTAATCGTTTTCTGATTTGTTAACAGCATCACTGTTTCTGTGATTTTTCAACCAATATTCTTAATATTTGACAGTGAAATACTGTATATCATTTGAAGCCAAAATCCTACCTTTACTCCACAACTATGGGTATAATTGGTCAGATATTTGTGGCTTCTTTAAAGACTTTCCACTCCAGAATATGACTAAAACCATCTCATTTGTACATTAGGCTCATAGATTTTTGTGAAAAGGAAGAATTAAAGACAGGTAATATTTTCTTTTAGTTTAAATTTTCAAAGCTTTCAGAGGCGGGTATTACTCCTGACAGAAACTCAGGAAAAGGAAAAAGGTATATGGTTTTCTGAGCCCTCTTAATAGAATTTGTTGGGAACATCTCAACAGAAGTTTTCATCGGGGTATTTTGAGTCCTAAACAATCCTATTGACACTCGAGTGGCAAAACGGTCACATAATATACAGACAGCACACAAATCAAACTAGAAAGATGACTACAAATCCCATCTGATCTAGTTAAAGAAGCACAGAGGCATAACAGTATCATTATGTAGCATTGTATTTTGTGGCCTTGATATCTGTTGAGAGTCTGGCCTTTACTAATGTGGCATTTCTCTATGGGCTGTCATGTATGTCATATGAGCTTAGATCGGCCTAACCCTATTTCAGTTTAAGAAATTGAACTGATATTTAAATCTAAATAACAGTGACTAATTTTGTTCTGTACCTGGTGTTTGTTGGAAATCCTCCCTATCATAAAAATGAAAAGGGTGATTAAAATTAAGGTGAGAATATACAAAAAAAGATAATATTATGGTTATTATGTATTATTTTTATTATTTATTTTGTAACTACTTCCTGAAATATACAGTCAGACCCACATTTTCAAGTTTGAGATAGAGGAACAAATAATTTTTCTTATATAACATACTCCTGTTCAGTAGGTAATTTGTATTTGTCTTAAGTATTTTTGTGTACAAGCTACTCTATTACTACTTTTTACTAATACTATTTATCTTACTGCTGAACATAACCATCAGACTTTTTGAAGGTACTACAACCATTTTCTTCACTTTAAATTTAGCCAGGACATAATTGTCTCCAGTAAGATTAAAGCTTGCTCTTTAAAGCTCAAGTGTTCTACTAAACTGCTGTCTACCTGATAGCAATCAGAAATGGTTATTGATTTCATCGATTCACTACCTACAGTAGTATGAGCTTTTGCTCATTTCAGTGGCAAGTAAGACTATTTATGAAGCAATTTAATAAAATATGTTGATAAAGAGCAAAACCATAAAGCTGGGATTTCATCAATTACTTTAGTAAAGCAGGCCAATTACTTTAGTAAAGCAGTCCAACATTACATTCTTTCCATTTTAACCGACCTAAAACATTTCCTTCTGTACTGATATAGCAAATACACATACCACCCAATCCAGAATCTTTGGAGACTTCCTTCAGTTGTAGAAGTGCTGTTCCACTTCACTGAAGCTCTGAAAAGACAGAATTTATTTGTGTTAGCAAAGTGTTTGCCAAATCCATGTGCTGTTTAGTTGGTTTCCCACTTGGTTAAATACTGTTTCTATTTCCATAATTATAGATCTGCATTTTTTACGATTTTTTTTTTTTCTTTAGTGTTGTATACCATTTAACTGCTTTCTTCAGTAAAAACAAATTCAGTCTCTTCTTGGCAGTCTTAGATGGGAGCTGTCTGGTTAACCATGACATGCAACTAGAAGTATTGACATATGTGGGGTATATGAAAAATTTTGTTAGAATGTGTCTGTAGGTATTTGATACAAATCAGAAAACAAAAATCTTCAGGAGATGTTTGGATTTGAAATGAAATGTTCACAAAGTATATCCTTAAAGTATACACTCTTAAACTCTCTAATTGCTACCAGAGTGCAATCTGTCACAATATTGTCTTACCATTGTGTTTACCTGATGTAAGTATGAAATATAAAAGCAAGGTGTCAAACAGAAACAAAGCTCAAGAGAATGCTGTCAGCATATATATTAAATTAACAGTCCCCATCCTCAGAACTTGATATCAATTAAAAAGATGTCTTTATTGACACTATATGCATCAACAATGAAAAAGACTGAATCTATAGAAGTGTTCAACAATGTCTGTTGGTTTACATGCAGTATAAATTATTGAGGAATTAGCATTTCTACAAAATAGCTGATTGACATGCAGTTTGTAGAATGGAATGGATCCACTCTAATCAGTAATTTCTAGATTAAAGAGCAGGAACTCACAAGAGGATTGGAAAGGTTACAGAAGAAAAAGTTCTGTGTCTAGTAGAGAGCCTGCTGGAAAAACTAACAGTTATAACCAGCACACAGCAGGAGAAAGTTCTAGTAAAGCTGAAGGCAGGGAAAGGAGGAAAAAACAAACAAACAAACAAACAAAAAAACCACATTATTCCTGCTTTATCTTTGAAGTATTTTGAAGACATTAATTATCTGTTCTCACAAATCTGCTAAATGTGGTAAATGATGTTCTCTTTTCTTAAAAAGGGGAACTTGGCACAAACAGCTCATGTGTCTTGCTGAACTATATAGCACCAGCAAAAAGGTGGGAGTATAGGAACTTATAACTACCAGTTTTATGAAGGGCACAACCTCCCGCCCCTCCCTCTTTCTCTAGGAATCTTTAAGAAATCTGTCTTAGAAATCACCTGCCCTACAAGCATTCAAGCTCACTGATTAATAACCGCTTTTCCATCTGTGGCTAATATTGGCTACTCTTGCTTGAGATAAGAGCCATTCATTCTAAAAAATATTTTTAAAAGGTTAAAAAGTGCATAAAGTTCCAACACATTCTTGCAACTTTACAGTGAAAAGGTGAAAAAAAAAAAAAAAAAAGGAGAGAAATTTGGCCTATAGTGAGTTTGGACCAACCTTCATTTGTATGTTATCCACCTAGGGAAAAACTTCAACACTTTTTCTTTTGGTTTACGTACAGTGTTCAAAATCTAATTCAATAACATTTTGGGGGATGGAGTGGGGGAAAGAGAACACTTACAAATATATTGAAAGAAAGAGAAGATAGAAAACAGGAATTGAGAATTACTCTCCTGCTACTGAAGTGTTTGTTTACCTATAGTACGGAAAACTCATTTTGGTATCATTCCTCTACCTAGAAGGGATATGTAACCACCAGTACATACATTACTATGGGGTGTTAAAAGGTAATTCTCCTGATGAACAGTGTGGAATGGAGAGAATGGAATTGCAGGTGTAGTCATAGATTAGATATTTCCCATGGTTTTTTATATTAATCAAAGCTAACCTGAATTATTAAGTATTGTCAGATATAAAGAACTACATATGTCAGGAAAGGATGCAGGAATGTTTGTGCACTGAAGACCTCTTGCATTTACGAATTCACCAGAAGGTGCTTTTAGAGGAGAGAGGACGAGCTATGGAGAAGGAACGGGGTGATGAAAACCCAGTTCACCTCCTGCAAGAGGATGTTGCTGAGGACCAGGCATATCCACACAATTATTGCCGAAGTAGAAGACAGTAGAAGACCAGACCTGGCTTAAATTCCCAATGAAGGTATGCTGAGCTAGATTGTAACTGAAAATCTCTTTAAAGGAGTAGAAGCCTGCACTTGGTTTCTGATGCTTCACTTGGGCATTCTGATGTTTCTGTAGTCCTGAGAAGTGGGCTATAGCGGGTCCCTTGCTTTGCAATGGCATAAGCTACCTGCTCCAGCTGCTGGGTGAGCACTTACCTTGGCACTGTGCTTGACAGCTGCTAGGAAACTATGTATGCCGTAAACCAGTTTACATTGTTCCAGTGGCACACCCCTTCTTCTTTGGTTAAAAGTCTTCCTTTAGTCTCAGTGAAATTGATTAGATACTAAGCATTTTGTTTCTATAAGATTCCACTTTCCATAGTGTTTAATTTTGTGTGTATGAGTTAGCTTCATTGGTGTCAATTGAACTATTCTTCTGTATTATTCTCTTACAGGTGGCTGAGGCAGCACATCCTTACAGAGTGAGTCCATACAAGGCCCTGTTGAGCTGTCTGAAAGTTGTGCAACAAAGCACGCTGTTTTATTACGGTCTTTGAGCTGGGGTGAGGTGACACAGCCTCTCCATTGTCAGGCCACAACCACAGTTTTGTATTCAGGGTGGCGGAGCAGCCTGTCCCAAACACCGCCGGGTGCCCCTGAGCCGTGAGGGAGCCCGGCCGGTGCGGGCGGGCTGCCTGAGGGCGGCGG